>CM054181.1:60039758-60207258 GCA_028829895.1 Sinotaia quadrata | reverse complement strand
CATTCAAGAATAGAAATATCGCGATTAGGCTTATTAGTTATATTAAAAACATTATATTTAAATATATACTTTGTTTATTACTTAATATTATCTTTGAAGCATAATAACTTAGTCCGATTTATGTTTATTTGAGAAAAATATGGCTTCTTTTATGATAGCTGATAATTTTGTTGTGATATGGTCTCCATGTTGCGAAGTTGTAGTTTTATGCCTTATTTTAAATTAAAAAGCATTCAGATTAAGTTAATGATGTAGGTTAATAAAGAAAATATATTCGTTGTATTGAGATAATTATATTGCTTATTTTAAAATATTTTTTCTGGTAAAATCTTATTTTCCTAAAATATAAACATATGCTTTTTACGTATTTCAAACTCCTTTAAACACTTTAATAGTTTTTTCCTTTTCTTATATATTTATGTGAGCATTAGGCCTTGCAGTAGCCTTTAACATGTCAAATAAGTAGATTTGATCCGATCTATATTTTGCACTTCATGTTTTTCTTTCCCGATAATATCACAAACATCATAAATTGTGTTTGAAATTGACTGAGTAAGTAGATTCGCAAAAGACCTGCAGTTTTCCCAACACTATTATGAATTTTTGTTATATTTATTCTGCTTATTGCCCTTTCTTCGACATAAGGAACACAGTGGTCAAGAGGTCATTATCTTCTCGTGGATGTATAATACAAGACTTTACTCTTGACCAAACACACTCTTCGGGTGAGACGTCCTGTATACAGTCCTTTCTGCTAATGGTTAGAGCTGCTAATCTCTCAAAGAAACCAGAAAAAACACACCCTTGACTGGAAAAGGTTAAAAACAATGTATGTACTTGTGTGAGTGGTTAAGATTTTAGATTATAATTAGGAAGATGTTACTGTAATAAAATAAAGATGTCGAATTATATTTGTTTGCAGAGGCAAAGCTCTAAATAAGTGTTTATTTGTTTGTATTTAGGATCCCCAATTACTTTACATTTCAGGGTTTTATTTTGTTCTTTCTTTACTGACGACTTTGGGTGCCGAAGCCTATGTGCACCAGGACGCTATGACGTCACCAAGTTTCAAGACTTTAATGCGAAATGACTACATTGCGCAAACTGAGACTTTGACTCTTAAATCTAAAAATCACTCGCATGGAAATGTAGAGAATCAAAGATGATATATAAAGATTGTACTAAGAAAGAATTTTGTTTTAAATATTGTTAATCATTTTTTTATTATTATTCATTTTGAAAACAAATTCCCGTCTCGAGTATCTGTTAATGTAGTGTAACTTCTTTTGTTTGTTTGTTTGTCAGAAATTGTAATGATTGCATAATTTTATCGTCCTCTTCTCTGTCTCTATCTCTGTTTGATATCTCTTCTCTCAGTCTGTTACTGAGTGGGGCCCTAAGTATATTTATAACCAGTAATCGTTACCGTGCCTCAGCACTGTGTAAATATGTCCGTAAGTAATAAACATTTGGCATAATACATTATTATAAAGTCACCCCAAGGCTCCTCGCAAAATAATTTACTAACATTTGTGTTCTTGCATACTAATGATTTGCACTATCTAGTTAATAACAGTATTTGTTCTTGTTTGCTAACGTTTTCCATTATTTAATTTGCTAATATTTTCTGGTTTTGTTTGCTAATGTTGTGAATTGTTAAGTTTACTAATGTTTAACACGTTTTTTCCTTTCTTGTTTTCTAACGTTTTCAATTTGGCTTCACTAACAATTTCATTCTGCCTCTACTGACGTTTTCATTCTGGCTCTACTGATGTTTTCATTCTGGCTCTACCGAAATTTTTCATTCTGGCTCTACTGACGTTTACATTCTGGCTTTACTGATGTTTTCATTCTGGCTCTACTGACGTTTGCATTGTGGTTCTACTGATGTTTTCATTCTGGCTCTACCGAAATTTTTCATTATGGCTCTACTGACGTTTACATTCTGGCTTTACTGGTGTTTTCATTTTGGCTCTACTGACTTTTTCATTGTGGTTCTACTGATGTTTTCATTCTGGCTCTACTGACGTTTACATTCTGGCTTTACTGACGTTTACATTCTGGCTTTACTACTGTTTTTATTCTGGCTCCACTACCGTTTTATTCTGACTTTACTACCGTTTTTATTCTGACTTTACTACTGTTTTCTGCTTTCATTAACGTACATTTTCTATTTTGGGTATACCAGTTTTTTTTTTTCAGTTAACTTACGTTTTCCATTTTTGGTTAAGAGGTAGACGACGTTTTGGAATGCTTGTAAACCCGTCCCGTCAGGAATGTCCTCAAGAAATCGAGTTTCCCCGGGAACAACATGTGCCTGTAGAATCTAATCGTATGGAAAGAAAGTAGACAATTAAGAATGTTCAGCTTACGTGTTTATTGTATGACAAGGATATTTATTTTATGCCAAGTATGTTTAATATATGTCAATGATGTTTAATGTATGTCAATGGCGTTTACTGTATGTCAATCATGTTTATTGCATGTAAAGGATTTTTACTGCATGTCATTGATGTTTATCGTATGTAAGGATGCATATTATATATATTAATCAAGGAACTAACACTAATATAACACAATCACGCGTTAACACACTTTTATATATATGCACACATAAGTATCTGTACACACAAATACAATCATACGCATGCGGATTCAAACAAATCAAACGGATTCATTCTTACACGTTCGCGTTATGTAAACGCGCACACGCGAGCGAGGGAGAACAAAAGCACACACACACACACACACACACACACACACACACACACACACACACACACACACATACACGCACACACACACACACACACACACACGTACATATACACACACACACACGTACATATACACACACATGCACACATACACACACGCATACACACATACACACACGCATACACATACGCACACACAACCACACGCACTCACACACACGCACGCACACACACGCACGCACGCACGCACGCACGCACGCACACACACACACACACACACACACACACACACACACACACACGTACATACCATCCGCGTTCGATTCAAATCACTTAGAAGCGTATTGATGGACGGCCAAGGGAGGGAACTAAATGCATCATTGTCTGCCACGAAAAGGGTTAAATCCCTTGAACTATTCAGACTGAACAAATCGTTCCTCACGGTCTCAAAAAGTGTATACATATACCTGAAAGATAAACAAAGTTAGGCTTGCTTGTGTATCTCAGACATCATACTGAACATTAATTTTCTTAAACAAAATATTCAAAATATAAATCTTCTAATGAGTAAACTATCTCAAACTAAATATGGCCAATATGGCCAGACTCATTCAATATTTACTCTTGTGCGGTCTAATCCATTGTGCACAGTTAACGACGTCATACACTTCACAGTAGCAGAAATCATCGAGGTTGATAAAATGTAAAATAATATTAGGGAAAGTAAGAGAAACAACTCTCGATCTTGAATCTTATTGCTAACAAAAAGAAAGAAAGACTCGTGCAGATAAACAAACAGACAGCAGTACGAAATTAATATCTTACTTCAGTTTGGGACGTGTTTTGATCTCCTCCAATAACGTTCGTGTGGGTAGATGAAGTATTTCGTCAACAATGTGGAGCACGCCATTTGAGCACCAAATGTCCTTGACGGTAACTCGGGCTGTCACGTGACCTCCAGTTACAGACAGTTCTTAAAGTAAATATTTATAGAGAGAAATGTAGAAATACATAATGGATTCTGGCAAACCCACTACCTAACAATGCAGATTACTATTTACTGAAGTTGTCGACTAGAAAGTGGTTTGGCTGCAATTCTGATCTAGTCTGTTTATCGAATGGTTTCAATTCTTATTAGTATGTTTTTAAATGGCTCCAGTTCTGATCTAATTTTTAATGAATGATGGCAATTTTGATTTAGTCTAATTTTCTCGAAACTAGGTCATACTACTGTTCAGATTTATTCTCCTCAATTCTTTTTTTTTTCTTTTATCTTTCTTTTTTACTTTGTTAAGAAATAAAGTAAAACATATTTTTATACTCAGAAGTCAACTGCTTTCAAACATCTTGTATATATAGAGATTTTGAACTGCATTAGCTCCCTTAGGCTTCCTTTACTCCACAGTACATTCTGCACTAGTTCAACAGCATTATCTCTCTCTATATATATATATCATTTTTATTTATTTTTTAGAGATGGACACAAATATAAAAATGGAATTCCTTACCTTGTGTCTCAGTATCCATTGAGAGGGCAAGCTTTGTGCCGGCCAAAGTCAAGAGGTCAAGCGATGTGTTGGCCATGTAGGAACTGACGGTCGTTGTACCGATATGACCTTGCAGTGCCTTAATAGCAGAAGAAGGGAGAGAACTGGGGAAAATTGTCACGAGAACCGTTCGTCATGAAAGCCTATTCAACCTATGAGAACTTTCAAGTAAAACAATGAAATTATCTTCTGAGGATTCTCACAAATGTAGGATGTTTAAAAAGTGTAAACACATCTTATGGATTATCAAAGTTGTTTTCATGAATATAAATATTTCATGTAATATAATATTTATCTCATGGGGAAAATAGCAATATCTTATATTGTAATATTTATCTTATGTAAAGATAAGTATATCATTGCATAGAGTATCACAAGGAACAAAATAATTCTATCATGGAACATAGTGTTTATCTCATGGAGCAAAGTAATTAATTCATAGAATATAGTAACGTGATCAGGAATTTCAATTGTATAGTGGAATTTAGTACATATAGTTATTATTGAAAATTATTATTATCTCGCAAATATAATATATCAGGAATATAATAATTATCTCTTATATACAGCATTAATCCTTGATTATATATATATATATATGTTTTAATTTAATCAGATAAAACGTACCATTTCACATAATACATATGCAATTAAACAAGATATCGAAATTTGAACACATAAATGAATACATTAAAATAAGCACAGAGTAACTGTCTGAGACAGTACATTCATTATATGAAAAACCGTGCATATAAATAATTTGTGCATTTTGAGAAAATGTTATATACTGACAAAATTGCATTGGTTGTCTGTTTATACACAGAAGTTATCTAATGGTGTAAATATTTATTTGACGGTGCAAAGAAGTTATTGTATTTTAGTGACTGTCATTTTTTAAAAAGCAATTATATGATTAAAACAATCTTCCACTGAAAAGAAATGACCACAAAAGAAAAGACAATATTTGAACTATTAGCAGCAAAGTAAAAAACAAACTAACTGTTTCTTGATGAATTATTTTTAATAACAATTTTGATGACGATGATGGTGGTGGTGGTGGTGGTGAAGATGATGATGATGATGACGACGGCGACGACTTTTTAAAAAAATAGAAATGTAATTTGCTGTTTCAGTTGCTTTCAGACAGAAGCAAACCCAAGTACATAAAGTCCTCTGTATTCAAAATAATGGGAGAAACAACACCAATAAATATATTTCATTGTAAGATTTAAAAAAAAAACATGATTGTACACAACACCCACACTGCAAAGCAGAATATATCTCATACAGCGTTCGTACTGTGCCATAGAATATAATGATTAAAATGTCACAGTGATTTGTGACGTATAACTATAGTGAGCACTGATTTGTGACGTAGAATATTGGCATAGAGAAAAATCCAATTGTCAGAATACTTTGACAGAGGAAACATTACATATTACACACAGACACATAGACACACACACACACACACACACACACACACACACACACACACACGCACACACACACACACACACACACACACATGGAGAGTTAAACAGAAAAGAATTTGAATAAACATAAAGGAAAAACATAGAGAAATAAATATACCGGACATAAATTCTCATATTAAGTCAGAATATATCTACAGCAAAAAAAATTCACATTGTAAGAGGAAAAACCTTCCATCGAAAGAAAGGTATATTGACAAAAGCAGAAAACCTCAAATTATGTAAAATATAACAACAGAAGACAAAATATATAGACATCAAGAGAAACTCGTTATGTGAAATTTAACAATAGACAAACAGGTGTCGTAACAACAAAATCGACATTATGTAAAATATAACAACAGGAAAGAGAGTACGGTGGTCAAGTACATCGACACACAAAGAGAAATGTAAAATTAGATGGGGAAAGAAAACGCACTATGACGAAATGATAGACATATAAAGAAAAACCCACATTATGTCCAATTAGAAAAAAATGAACTATGACGAAATGATAGACATATATAGAGAAATTCACATTACGTCCAATTAGAAAAAAATGAACTATGACGAAATGATAGACATATATAGAGAAACTCACATTAGTTCAAGTAGAAAAAAATGAACTATGACAAAATTATAGACATATAAACTCACTTTATACACCTGATTTCTTGAGTCCCGAAGTAAAGATATGACGTAATCGGACGCTTTGGTCATAACCACGTCAGGAGCTAGAAAAACGGTCAGTTGTCTTGAGTTTGACCTCAGGACATTTACGAGGTCATCGAAGTTTTGCATCAACTCCTTCATCTGACTGGACACAAGACAAAGTCGAAAGGAAATTTAATACATACGCTACGTCGATGTCGGACATTTTAGAAACAAATTATTATTCCTGCTTTCAGTAGTGAAACTTATGTTAACCGACTTAGGTAGGGAGTAGGGGGGAAAATGTGGGCAGATAATCCGATACGTCGGACGAGTTTTGGCAAGAGAAAGGTGGTTAAGAGTGTGTGTGTGTGTGTGTGTGATAAGTACGTAGAAAACAAATTTATAAATAATAAAGTTGGTACTAAAGGACAGCTGTGCGCACATTTCGTTTAACGAGAGGTTTTCGTTTTACCGACTCTTAGCGGAAAAACCGATCGCATTACATTGAAATTCTGCCATGTAACGCAGGAGTTAATTGATCAATCAGTTTCGTTTTATTTATATTGTGTGTACGCGCGCGTGTGTGTGTTTGTGTTTGTGATGGGTAATGACAAACTTTAATTGAATCACTTAGTCAACGTTTAGAAGTTGATCACAATTGTAAACTCAGAGGAATGTGTACGCTTTAAACTGAATGATTAGGGCAAAAATGAAAATAAATCAAACACAACACGAATGAACACAAGAACAAGAATGAGGTAAATAAATACACCTAGGACAAGAATGACATAAATAAATACACCTAGGACAAGAATGACATAAATAAATACACCTAGGACAAGAATGACATAGATAAATACACCTAGGACAAGAATGACATAAATAAATACACCTAGGACAAGAATGACATAGATAAATATACCTAGGACAAGAATGACATAAATAAATACACCTAGCATATAAATAAGCACAAGTAGAGTGAGAAAAGCATACCAGAACATAACGATTGAAGAAATAAATGATGAAAAGAAAAATGAAGAAATCCTAAGGATGAAGGAAATGATCACTGAAAAATGGACACCTAAAACAAGAACAGTGTAAAACAATGAATTACAATGCTAGTGAATACACACATTGGTCTTAAACAAGCAGAGAAACAAAGTGAGCTTGACAGACCTGCAACACTGTCCAGGTGAAACACAGCAAAGCAGAAAAAATACATTACAATGCATTAAATACCAATATTTAACTCGCCTTAGCAGCGGACTGTAGAAAACCGCCTCCCACACAGTGAAGTTGTTCAAGAAAAGAACACTGTCAATCAGGTGGACAATGCCATTGGTCACTCCAAGGTCTTGGACCTCCACTTTGGATTTCAGTCCTCGGACTTCCAGGATTATTTCTAAACATACCACAGCATTCAAATAAATGTCAGAAAAAGATTATGATAATGCTGATGACGACGACAATGACTTTATTAAGCTCTTATGCTAATAAAAGTAGTAAATACTGTACAATTAAAACAAATAAATTATAACCTAGTAATTATATAAACTATTTAATTACATGACAGTACTAGAGATCATAGAACAAGATTAGAATTGTACTGCTGTATTCGTCTGCTTAGTTTTAATGTGTATCGAATTTAGATTGGCTGTTTAAAGCGGCTGTATGTATATATAAAATAGAAAGAGACCTTCATTGATAACTTTTCCGTCGAATTTTTTTTCAAACTGACTGTTCGCATTAAATATTATTTATTTATAGATTATGGTTTTATTCATTTTTCTGACGTTTAGAGAACTGCCTGGTTGCAATATCTAGAGGCTGATCTCGCATGCGGGTGATAGGGGATTCGAGCTCTAAATACCGTAAGTCTTGATAGTGAGTTCTTATAAATCCACTCGGCCCTCTTTCTCCTGGCCTCGAGCTGTGTCCCGCATGCGAAGGGCTTAAAGACGTTCATTAACACGAAGAGCTGGTAAAGAAAATAAAAGTCTTTATATTTATCTCTTTCCTTTTTACTTGCCCTAACGCTTGAAGACCTACCTAAGCGCTAACTAGCCCTCATTAAATGAGGCACTAGACACGTCAACAAATATGACGCACGCAGCGTCTTGTACAATTAAAAATTTCGAGAATTTTTACAATCAGAAAAGTTTTTCCACATATCAAGGAAGAAATTCTGTCAGACAGATAGATGGAGGAATGATAAATGGGGGCAGTTTATTATGCCGCTAGTTAGTGGGGGCGGGGGGAGAGAAAATAATTTTTTAAAAGGTGGAAGAAGAAAAAGAAATAAATGCAGGAAAGTAAAATCTCTTATTGATCGCAAATTTAATTAATTTAGTAGGAGTGCAGTCTGCAGGCACGGATAATTGACAATGAATTTTTATTTGACATTACATTGGGTTATTTGCCCTTTGCGTTAGACGACTGATGGGGTGAACTTTCAGTCTCGCGAAGACCGACTAAGACGCATCAAGCGCATGTAAATATACGGAGTACGGAGTAAGACTAACGAAAAGAGCTCTCCTGCTTTAAGAAATCAATAAATGAGAGACATCTTGTAATTAAATCATATATAATTCGACTGCGATTATTAGGAGGACGACCTTCGCGAGGAGAACAGAAATCAGATTACCGAGAATTGTTTCCTAGCATGCATGTGTTGGTGTTTGTAAGAGTGTATGTGCGTGAGTGAGTGAAAGTGAATGATATATCTGAGAGAGAGAGAGAGAGAGAGAGAGAGAGAGAGAGAGAGAGAGAGTTAATTGAATTACATTTTTATATTTAGCTACAGTTTGATTTTATACTATGAAGTAGACTATACTTCATTATGCCCCATGCAGTACAGCATAGAATCTATGCCGTAGATCATTATGTCATATATAGTATCACATAGTTGGTTGGGTCATTATCAGTTAGCCATGTAATTGTTCTGTCTTGTTCACATAAAGAACCACGTTATTGTTCTGTCTTGTTTACATAAAGAACCACGTTATTTTCCCATTCTCTATACTTAAATTCAGTTTGACGTCACATCCTATTAACACACACACCCCTTGTGGAGGTTTCCTTAACATGAAGCTAAATTTTAAGGACGTTTTACTAAATTAATCACAGTTTGGTAACATTCTACTAAATTAACCAATTTGGTGACATTCTACTAAATTAACCAGTTTGGTGACATTCTATTAAATTAACCAAAGTTAAGTGACTTTCTACTAAATTAATCGCAGTTTGGTGATGGTCTTTTAAATTAAACACAGTTTAGTAACTTTCTGCTAAATTAACCACCGTTTATTACGTTCTACTAAATTAACCAAAATTAAGTAACTTTCTACTAAACTAGCCACAGTTTGGTGAGATTATACTAAATTAACCACAGTTAGGTGTTGTTTAATAAAATGTGCTGGATTCTGATTGCATCATTAATTATTCCAATTTCGGTAATGTTCTTTACACTTAATCACAGTCTGGTGATGTCCTAATTAACAACTGTACAGCGACGTACCATATAATTACTCATGCTTTGATAATGTCGTATACAGTTAACTGCATATTTTAATGACACCGTTTAAAATTATCTAAGATTTCATGAGATGTCAAACACTTAGCTCAGTTAACCACACCTTCAAGATACCCAATGCATCTAACCACAGTTCATGATTATTTATTCACGTGTCAACATTATATTGATGTCTTATGCAATTGACCAGTTTGATGATTTCTTTTGCAATTGTTTGATGATGTCAATTGCAATTAATTGCAGTTTGATGGTGTCAATGGTGATGTTCCTTATACTATTCTCCAAAGAATCTCTTGTACATGAAGATTAAAACCCACTAAAAACAAAAATAAATTATTGCCCTTACTTTTCAACATACTATTTATTGTCAGAGAGAATCAAGTTGTAAATAAGTGAATTAAGTAAAAATATTTTTTTTAAATGAAACAAGAAAACAAACATCAGTATTGGTAATTTGTAAAATTAAAGCACGTTCAAACAAATATTTTCGTTTGGTGAAATTCAAAAAAAGGAAACAATATTCACAAATATGTATTTGAATTTTAGATATCCTCTAATGATTCATTTTACTTTGGGAAATTTCCTTTCGTTTCGTTCCTTTCTTAATCAAACAAATCCTAGAAATAATCAAAGCAAAATTATTTGTTCAATATTTTGAGTTCTTTTGTCGTGTTAGATTTGTATTGTTGTTATCATATGTGTATTTTGTCTGAGTTTTATTGGATTTTTCATTATATTGGTGGGGTTGATTAGTAGTTTTCTTTTTGTTTATCTAGTTAAGTTTATTTTTACATGCCTTTGTTTTCATGTACAACTCGAATCCGTTCATTATTTAATGCAGTCAGTGTGGTGTTGTCAAGCAAATTATCCGCGTCGATTACAGTTCCTTCAATAATGTGTCCCATAACGACCTGTCAAAACAGAAACAAATATTTTCTTAACAGTACGTTCCATAACGACCTGTCAAAACAGAAACAAATATTTTCTTAACAGTATGTCCCATAACGACCTGTCAAAACAGAAACAAATATTTTCTTAACAGTATGTCCCATAACGACCTGTCAAAACAGAAACAAATATTTTCTTAACAGTATGTCCCATAACTACCTGTCAAAACAGAAACAAATATTTTCTTAACAGTACGTCCCATAACGACCTGTCAAAACAGAAACAAATATTTTCTTAACGGTGTGTCCCATAACTACCTGTCAAAACAGAAACAAATATTTTCTTAACAGTACGTCCCATAACGACCTGTCAAAACAGAAACAAATATTTTCTTAACAGTATGTCCCATAACTACCTGTCAAAACAGAAACAAATATTTTCTTAACAGTACGTCCCATAACGACCTGTCAAAACAGAAACAAATATTTTCTTAACAGTATGTCCCATAACTACCTGTCAAAACAGAAACAAATATTTTCTTAACAGTACGTCCCATAACGACCTGTCAACACAGAAACAAATATTTTCTTAACAGTATGTCCCATAACTACCTGTCAAAACAGAAACAAATATTTTCTTAACAGTATGTCCCATAAGACATGTCAAAGCACAAACAAATATTCTCTTAACAGTATGTCCCATAACGAACTGTCAAAACACAAAGAAATATTCTCTTAACAGTATGTCCCATTATGATCTGTCAAAAGACAAGCAAATATTTTCACAGCAAAATGTCCTTATTTGACCTGTAAAAGAACACCAGCATATATTAACTCCTCATTGTATCATCCTTATGTCTCATTCTGATATGGAAAATTAATAATGAAGCTAATACTGTTTAAGGAAATAAGACATAGTGACATTCATTTCTACTATTTCCTTCAACTTATCTTCATCTCTCTTAAATACATACACACATTATTTTTTCATTTAAAAGTACGAATGTTTTACACACACACACACACACACACACACACACACACACACACACACACACACACACACAGTAGTTGTAGTAGTGGTCATATAGCCCTTTTTTTTTAATGAAAACACTTGTAAGGTTTCGTTATTATTAATCGAAGACCCGCACACAAGGGTAGGTGAAATCATTTCGAGAAGATGCTAATACCTTTCTAAGAAAATCACTGTCCACATCCAACCGTTGTTGAACAGACGTTGGAATTTTGGCGAAGGCATCGTCTGTGGGCAGGAAGACTGTGAACGCCTGGCTTCGGTTCTTGAGCGACATCTGGAGACTCATATGCAATCCAGACAAAAGATTGGACATCTTCCTGAAAAATCGATATCATTCATTCGTCGATGTACAGACTGTTGAATATGTCGTCATGTATAATGTAGTATTTTCGTCAATATGCTATATTGTAATTGTGGATAATAGAGAATTTTCGTCAATGTACTGTGCCTTAGTTGTGGATAATATAGTATTTTCTTCAGTAAACTGTGCAGTAGTTATGGATAATGTAGTTCTCGTCAATACTCTTTACTATAGACGTAAGGAAATCACTTACAGATATGTTCTATTATAGAGCAGAATACGGAACATTGCTCAGCAGAGGTTAGGTTAAGAGACTTAACTCTCGTATTTACCCACCTGACCTGATTCAGGCTGTCTGTTTGTTTTTTAACCCTCAGCAGACGCAAGTAGTTTAACTCCAGTTTCCAGTTTCATGACTGGTGTATTTCCACAATGCATTTCCTTCGACAGGGTTTTTGAAGAATACATTCCAGGACTCCGACCCAGTAACATACTTAGGGTACATTGAAAGATAAAATTATTCAAACTATTTTCTTATCTCACGTGTAAGCTGTCGTACGTATATCCGTGCAAAATGTAAAATTAAATTTGAGTCATTTGGAGCAAGCTATTATGAGCAAACATGCGTATGACAGAGTATGCTGACAAGCACGTTCAATTATACTGCGCAAAAAAATCAGGCAACCCTTGAATAACAGTCAAAACGTCAGGCAACCCTTCAGTAATAATCAAAAACTTAGGTAATTCTTGAGTTACAGTCAAAATGTCAGATAACTATTAAGTAACTCAAAAGGCCAGGTAACTCTTGAGTTACAGTCAAAACGGCAGGTAACTCATGAGTAACTGTAAAAAAGTCAGGTAACCCTTGTGTTACAGTCAAAACGTAAGGGAATCCTTAAGTAACAGTAAAAACATCAGATAACCATTGAGTTACATTCAAAATGTAAGGTAACCATTGAGTTACAGTCGGTAAGGTAACACTTGATTAACACTTAATGTCAGGTAACCCTTCAATAACAGTCTAAAATTTAGGTAACAGTTCAGTTACTGTCAAAATGTGTGGTAACCCTTGAGTGACTCAAAACGTTGGATAACTCTTGAGTAACAGCCAAAACGTTAAGTAACACTTGCGCAACAATCAAAACGTCAGGTAAACTTTCAAAAACAGTCAAAAGTCAGTAACCCTTGACTAACAGTGAAACGTCAGGTAACCTTGAGTTACAGTAAAAAAAAAAAAAAAAGTCAGATAACCCTTGACTAACAGTTAAAACGTTTTCTACCAAATGTGTGCATTCATGAAGAAATTGTATTTTACAGTCAGTTTAGCCAGAAACGAGTGTCTTTAGAAGTATGTTCTTCTCTGTAACTTGCTCACAAATTTTGTTGACATTTACAAATCTACTGACACGGTCAATGTTTAGAAGACTCTCTTCAGGCATTGCTTTTACTAGAGTTCAAGAGATCTCTAAACGGGTTTGCCTGAGAGATATTCCAATATCCTTCTTTAAATCGCCTAAGAAGGGTCCTTATGGTGGATTGGTTGTTATATCAACGTCAAGCCGTTACTTATTTTATACAGGGTTGAGAGTAAGCCATTTTCGGATACGTCATTTGATTGTTAGAGAAAACGTGTGCTACAAATCCCGGTTTAGCTAACGAATGTGGCATCCGTTTTTCTTTTTGTGTGTCGTATGGCAATGTTTAAACAACATTTCCTAAACCAATCAGTGTAATCGAAGTAGCAGCTGATGATCTATTTTGTGTGTCTGTCTGCGCGTGTGTGTATGTATCTGTGTCTGTGTATTTGAGTATCAAATATGCTCCATAAAGAGAGCGCACGCAATAACGTCTTGCTTCATGCGTGTGTGCGTGTCTGAGTTTTATGTTGTATATATATATATATGTATATATATATATATATATATATAAGTTTGTATGTATGTGTATGAGTGTATTCAATTGTATGCATGTAGGAGTTTGTATGTGTTGAATTTGTGTGTTTGTATATGAGTTTGAGTGTATGTCTTTGTATGTGTGCATGAGTGTCTACGTTTGCATGTGTATGAGGATGTATGTTTGCATATGAATTTGTATGTTTGTATATGAATTTGTGTGTATGAGTTTGTATGTGTGTATGAATGTATATGCTTGTATGAGTTTGTAGGTGTGTGTTTGAGATTTAGAGTTTGAGTGTCCGATGTGTCCTTGCAGAAACAGAAAATAGTCCCTCGTTGCGTGCATGACCTTGCATAGGGGTCTTTCGGTGTAATGTCAGGACAGTCTGCAATTACGAGGTCACGTGATTGTAATGATCAGTGGTGCGGTGTTTTTTTTTAAAGTGTAGTAAAAATAATTAAAACCTGTGACAGAGTAAATTTGTCCCTCCCAATTTTTAATTTTAATTGTTATCTAAGTTGTTAAATTGTCAGAGTGACCCAGCCAGTTGCGTTGGCGTCACATACATGAAACATCGCATTGATTACTGACAGCCACAGTTATGAAAATCGTCATAATTACTGACAGACCCAGAATGACGTTCCCTTACTTGGTGTTAGGAAGGATGTTGGCCATTTGCATGACGTCATGATACACGTAGTACAAAAGGTTGTCAATAACATGCAACACGCCATTCAGAACTGGCACGTTCGCCTGGACAACTCGCGCGCGCACTCGCCCGTTGGAGATGTAATCTGTTGAGTAGAAAATGAAATATGAAATTAATCCAAGCACGGCAAAAGACAAGGCTTAATTGTATTTGTTAAATATTTGTTCGAATGATTTCTAACGTACTTCGATAGATAGATAGATAGACAGACAGACAGACAGACAGATAGATAGATAGATAGATAGATAGATAGATAGATAGATAGATAGATAGATAGATAGATAGATAGATAGATAGATAGATAGATAGATAGATAGACAGAGAGAGAGAGAGAGAGAGAGAGAGAGAGAGAGATATGCCGTCTTAGTGTGGTGATTCCGCAAATCACGCACGGAAACTTTCCTTGTCGAAAACCACTAATTCAGTAAAAATGTCAATGTTCGACTGCAAGGAAAATTATGGAACTATAATTACATTAACAGTATTCTTTCCCGTTTGAGTGTGTATGTGTGATGTAGGGCAAAGATTAGATAAGTTCTAAAAGCGCAATGCATATTTTTGTTAAATTTCTATTAGTAACTTTTAATTGATAAGTATGTTAAAATCCCTTCAATGATAAATCACTCAGATGAAACGAGACTAGTCTAAAGTTGTGCTAGGAAACATATTTACAAAATTCCTTGCATCGCTTAATCCTGAAATTGTCAAAATACTTCATTAATTTTGCATCCTTTAAAATAAAATTATTTCAAGCGAATGTTCATGATATGGTTATATGAATTAAAATGTGACCTCATATCGGAAACTAGAAAACAACGTTTTGACAAATAAAATCTTAACATTTGTTGATTCCTTCGGTAATAAATACACATATGCGTGCAACACACACTGTAATATACAGAACACGTGCTAACACGCTCTCTTTACACACACACACACACACACACACACACACAATCACACACAAACACACAGGAGATTTGATATGCTCATATGTAAATCAAGATGCGAATGTGTCATTGATCAAGGTCTTTCACAGCCATCTTTAAAACGAACAGCAATTTGTGTCACAACTAAAGAGAGTTTCAATCTGTATGCTCTCCCTTGAAAATCTGTAATGCTTTCATTTTTTTAGAAAAAACAAAAAGTTTAAATCGTTTTTTTTATTCTGAAGCAAGTATACGGTACTGACTGCGACTGCTGTGCAGTTTCTTAATGTTGGAACCGATTACCGCACTAAACGTATGGGACTTGAAGGATATAATTGCTATGGCAATGGTTGAGGGGCCAGTTCTCTCTTCAGTTGTGAAAATAGAGTAGGCCCGTACCGCTCTGAGTTATGAGTACAAAACATGGATTAAAACCACGAACTTTCGTTCTTGCGTCCATTTTTTTTAAAAAGTCCTTACAGAAAGTGTGAATAATGATGGTTGTTAACTATAATCTGTGACTCCACGTCGGCCATGGTGAATGGGTGGCGTCATGAAAACTACGTGCAGCGAACAGATCGAAGAATAGAAAGGATGAAAGAGGACAAGTAAGAGAGAGAGAGTTGGGGGGGGGAGAATCGAGGACTTTATGAGATGGAAAAAGAAAGGGAAGAAGTAGAGGAAAATGGAGAGAGAGTTTGTTAAAAAAAAGAGAGACTGAGAGAATAAAAGAGGGAGTGTCACAAACCAACCCTAAGTATTATGGGAATATAAAAACTGTTGTGATATATATATAGATAGCATCATGGCAAACACAACACCACAAATAACCTGGTGCTACAACAGTATAAGCGAGTAGTAGAAAACAGCTACACGTGCAAAACAGATGCAATATGCTAGATGGGCTAGACAGAAACACTCGTATTTAAAAAATGATTGCATGGCAATTTTAAAGAATTTTTCATGAGAAAGCACGTTTATCAACTTTGTTCAAAGGCATTTTTCTCTACATGGAAGAAGATAGCTACTGTCGCCCAAGCAAAAGTGTATCCTGGACCGAAATTGATGAAAAGTTTGGGGAAAAAAAGAAAGGGGAGAGTATATCATAAGGTACAGCAAGCAAACAAATGGCATAGTCCTACTAGACTTAACTAAGAACATTGTCCTGTATTAACCGATGGTAAACACCAAAGACTACGAGAATAACCTTGCTGCTATGGAGTAATAATTTCCAAGTATGAGGACCACGCCGATAATATGGTCATAGCGCCCTGCCCATGAACTGCTTTAAGTTGAGAGAGATAGAAATAAAAGAGAGCGGCCTTTAATATATGAAATAAAGAAAGAGAGAGATAAAGAAAGACTGAGAAAGAAAGAGAAAGTGAGAGTGAAACATATTGACGAAAGCATTCTTTATCAAAATGATATATTGGAACTAATTTATGCGGTGTAGATTGTTTCTGGTGTTAATGACACACAGTCTTCATGACACACGTGCCTTGTCAGATGTGACATGACGTAGTAATCTGAAATGACCTTGAAGATGGCGTAGGCTCTGATTTGAATTAAATTCCGAACTCTTCTCGGTCGAAAGAAATTTCCAATAGCACCAGCAACAACAAAACTGCAAATCGAACTCATGATTAGATTATATAACTACGCTATAGATCGCCACGAATAATCGCTTAGTTATTTCCCTCTAAAGACCCTTTAATATTTCCCCCTTCCACCCAGAAGGAAGAACCAAGGTAGGAGGGATCGATTGAGTTGAGGAGGAGACACGTAGAATATAGTATAACCAGTCTATGAGTTCCAGAGTCGAGAAACAGGATGCTAGAAAGTTCGAGTATGTAATCGTGTTACTGTTTACAAACAAAAAATGAAACAATATCTTGTAATAAAACTTACGCACACACATACACAAACACACACACGCATGCACACACACGCACACACAAAATCATACGCTGCATGCAAGATAACGACATTAATTTGACTTACTGTTTCCTCGATGGCGAGAAAATCGAATTGTGCCTGCCAAGGCCTTAACTTCGTTCAAAACTACGCCATCTGGTATGAATACCGCGTTTCCTTTGATCACGTGGGCCATGTATACCTGTTTTTAAATAAAATAAATGTATATTAAGTACAAATAATAACGGAACAATGTACGTTTTGTTTAAAGGAGTCTTGATGGGCCACTTTGGAATAAAAGTTTAATTAAGTAGTCTGCTCAGATCGTAGACTGGGCCAAACAGTATATTACAGTTATACTGGCTTATAGTATATCTTCTGTAGTCTTGTTTACACTGCTACTTTTGTTGTAGCATAGAGGTTTATTTCCTCTAATATAGGGATTCATTCCTTGTGGTGTAGAGCTTTATTCCCTCTAGCACAGGGATTTATTCATTCCAGCAAGGAACTTTCTTTCAAACTTTTGATTGTTGATTTAATAATTTAGAAACAAATAAGATAGCATGGCCAAAAACATGTGTTATCCAATATCTATATAACAAACAAATAAGACAACAGAACCAACGGCGTTAGCCATTGTCAACATATAAAGACATAAGAGAACAAAACTAAAAAATGTTAGCCACTACATGCACATAAACAAATAAGACAACAGAACTAAAAAGTGTTAGCCACTGCATTAATAAAAACAAGTGAAGATTCTAATAAGTTAAATCGATTTCAGCAATTAAGCGATAAGCTAGCTAAATTAACAAGCGTTCACTACTGCCTACTTAAAAGCAACTAGAAATTCTACGGAACTATGTCGATTTTAGCAAATAAACAAATACGTCAACAGAACTCAAAAGTGTTGCTCCCCGCGTAAATAAAATAGGTGGAAATTCCAAAGAGTTCAATCGATCACAACAAATAAACAAGTACGTCAACAGAACTCAAAAGTGTTGCTCCCCTCGTAAATAAAATAGGTGGAAATTCTAAAGAGTTCAATCGATCACAACAAGTAAACAAATAAGAAAACTGAACTAATAGTGCGGGTCTCTGTCTAAATAAACATAGGTGGAAATTCTAAAGAGATACATTGATTTCGATAAGTAAAGAAATAAGAAAACATAATTATCTTCGAATGTAAGCCTCTGCCTAAACAGGTGGAAATGCTAAAGAACTAAATCGATTTGCAAAGTAAACAAACAGAATAGAATAAGTATAATGAAGGTAATAGAGCCCGAAAGATCATCGATAGGAAATGCTTGGTTACAGTTTGAAGTATATGTGTATGTGTGCAAGTGTGTTTATGTATTTGTCTTAGTGTGTGTGTGTGTGTGTGTGTGTGTGTGTGTGTGTGTGTGTGTGTGTGTGTGTGTGTGTGTGTGTGTGTGTGTGTGTGTGTGATTCATTTAAGAAGGTTTTGCCATTACACAGAAAATCGACAATGAAAAATATCACCATGTAAAGATAATGCAATATGAACTATTGACGCCAATATTCTGCAGTTTCTCCTAATGAGAATTTTTTTATGAGCTTGTTTCTCCGCAAGCATGTTATCAAAGATTTTCAAGTCTTCTTCCTATCTCTCTCTTTGTCTCTGTGAATCTGTCTTTCTCAGTTTCTCTCCCTTTTGTTTCTCTTTTATCACTATGTCTCTCTCTCTCTTTCATTCTCTCTTTTCTCTGTGCGTCTATCCGTTTCTCTCTCCTTTTCTCCCTCTCTCCCTCCCTCTCTCGATTATATATATATATATATATGAGGGTATGCCTGTGTGTGCGTGAGTATGAATGTGTGAGAAAACGTGTGTGTATGTGTGTGAGAGAGTGTGTGTGCTTTTGTGGACGTCGTATGTAGATGTTCTTCACGTTCACTTCCATTTTCCGCTTATTTCGCGGACAAGGCGCAAAATCTTGATTTCATTTCAAAATCATTAGTATGATAACTGAAAGTATGAAAACTATGTGCTGTGTCATAATTTAAAAGTTAATTTTTTAATATATTTTAATGCTGCGGTTTCAGGTTTTGTACCCCAGGTACTTCCAGCACTTACATCTTTCAGCAGGTCCCAGTTCTCGAAGAGCGGCACCTGGCCGTAGTCTGGCATCGAGACGAGGTAAGAATCGTTAGGTGAGAACGACGTGAAAGTGATGTCAGTTCGTGACGTTTCCAGGGTCAGGTTAGGGACCACGCCCCGGGCAGAATAGATTGACCTGTTCAAACATACTGAATGATACACCAGACCAGACTCTGACCTGATGAAAACAAACTCATCACATTATGTTTGATCTCTTAAAATAGATTCTGTAATACATCACAAAAGACTGATTTGTACATAACCGAAATATGATATCATACCAAACATACTTGTACGTAACAGCCCAATAATATATTGTAGTAGACAGAACTGAGTAGACCTGCCTATAGCATCCCTGACAATACTTTATTAATGTTAACAACGTGAAAATGCACAGTTATGTTTTGTATTATACTCAGTATAAAACAAGTTTCTGATCGGGCACAAAAGAAAACGAAACTTATATAATATATTCATTTGATTTTATTAAGTAGAGTAATAATATTTTATATGTAGAGTAGTAGTAGTAGTAGTAGTAGTAGTAGTAGCAATAGTAGTAGTAGCAGTAGTAGTAGTAGTAGTAGTATTAGTAGCAGTAGTAGTAGTAGTAGTAGTAGCAATAGTAGTAGTAGTAGTAGTAGCAATAGTAGTAGCAGTAGTAGTAGTAGTAGTAGTAGCAGTAGTAGTAGTAGTAGTAGCAGTAGTAGTAGTAGCAGTAGTAGTAGTAGTAGTAGTAGAGATGGGGTGATGACAATGGTTGACTGTTGTTAGCATTAACAAAAGTAGTAATTGTAGTTGTCCTGTTTCAGGTGAAGTGGTTGTTACAGTTGGAAAGATTGTATACAGATTGTATAGCAGTTGTCATCTTTGATTTCTATGAGGTCGTCGTTAAGGTAATAATAAAACAATTAACATTAACTTTGGTCAAAGTAGTTACTTTTAGTCTCGAACGAGTTAATAAATGGTTTGTTTTGGTGGTTAATTTCTATTCAGTGTAGGTCTGCAGTTTAAGAACTACAACACGAACAACGCCTGCTGTCATTTTATTTTTATTTAAGTTTTAGTGTGAGCTCGATCATTAAATCCTTATGATTGTTATCATTAGGCGCAAAACGTGTAATTAAATTTCAAAGACAATTAACGTATACATAATTGTATTAACACTGTGCTCAAAAATTATTTTTAGCAATTAGGAAACCGTTTTCCCAGGATTCTCTTTAAATATTCATCATTGTTATAATTGCATTGTGACCAAATAATAAATAAAATTTTAGCGAAATATTACTGAGGTTAACATGCTCAAATATTTTTATTATTAAAATAAAACAGTTGGAATCTATGCGGCATTTTGAAAACTATTGAAAGGCTAATTCTTCAAAGGTAAGGTTATAGATTTTCTTGTTTTCATAATTTGTAGCTCTGAATGTCAACAATAATTAGTCGTGTTGAACTTATTCTTTTGTGTTACGTTAGAAATCGTCGTATGAAGCTGGAGGGTTCAGACTGGGGAGGGGGAGGAGAGAAAGGAGAGGGAAGGGGTGGTATTGACAACAAACACTGTCACAAATATTTCGGTTAGGCAACCGTTGTCATGTTATTGATAAGTGCAGACAATATGGCGCTACGTATCTAATACATACGATCATCTCTGTATCACAAAGGGTAATTAATCCCCTACTTACTCATTTAATATGTACTGAGAAATGTTAATTCACCACTGTCTACTCACTTAACATGTACTAATACAGAAATGTTAATTCACAAGTGTCTACTCACTTTCATGTACTAATACAGAAATGTTAATTCACCACTGTCTACTCACTTAATATGTACTAACAGAGAAATGTTAATTCACCACTGTCTACTCACTTAACAAGTACTAATACAGAAATGTTAATTCACCTCTGTCTAATCACTTAACAATTACTCCTACCCACTCACTTAAAATGCACTAGTACGTATATGTATCCACATGCACGTACACACACATGCATAACAGGCGCTTATGAAGCTCCGTTCTGTACACTACTTGCTCTGTGCTAAGGCTTATCACAAGCTAATGCACACACACACACACACACACACACACACACACACACACACACACACACACACACACACACACGCACGCACGCACGCACGCACACACACACATACAATGTACACGTCTGTCTTCTGTTCGATGTAAACGTACAACAAACACACATACACAAGCACATGTAGAAACGCAACTTTATTTCAATAATATATTTACATCAAACACACAGAGAGACATGCGCCCACAAAATATGAAATGAACTTTTGCATTACCGTTCCAACATACAACAAGCGAGTGAATGTTATATTAATTTTCTGTTCTGTTGTACCCATCTCACAATGGTCTTCAGTTTGCTGTGGTCAATTCTTATCTGACTCTTCCTATCGGTTACAATATCAAGCTCTTTTATTTTGTTTTAGGTTTTCTTACAGGCTCTATTATGACTCTTATTGTTGTATGTAGGTTGTGTTGTTTTATGTTAGGCCTCGTTATTGTTGTATGTACGTTGTGTTGTTTTATGTTAGGCCTCGTTATTGTTGTATGTACGTTGTGTTGTTTTATGTTAGGCCTCGCTATTGTTGTAAGTAGGTTGTGTTGTTTTATGTTAGGCCTCGTTATTGTTGTATGTAGGTTGTGTTGTTTTATGTTAGACTCTGTTACTGTTGTATGTAGACTGCGTTATTGTATGTTAGGATTTTTACTGTTGTATATAGGCTGTTACTTTATGACTGTTGCTGTTGTATACGGTCTGTGGTAGCGGAGATTTGCCTATCCTTATTTCTAAACTTAATTGTTGAATATATTGTTAAATGTCAAAGTGACCCGACCTTGGGCACTGCTTATGATGATATTTTTAAGTGTCAAAGTTGGAAGTAAGCAACTCATGTAAAGAATATATGAGAATTTGCTGAACTAAGCCAGTTCCAACTGGAGAGTAGCTTTTTTGACTAATAGTCTCACACTTGTTCACAACAAATTCATCCAATGGAGGAAGACCAAAAGTTGTTTTATTGGAGAAAGTCTCTATTCTAATCACTTTGAATTTGACGAAACTCGGGTCCGGTTATAAAGACGATTGTTAGCTTAGGAAAAGAGAAAGCATTTTGTCCTTTCTCTACAGGCAAGAGTGACTACTGTATTCTCCCAGATTATGTTAGTGTGAAAATCCAGCATTACTGCTGTAAATTGATTCCTGTGAATTTTCTTTTGAGAGCTAATATGGCGGAGGTTTGTGGCCTGAGTTTGGTCTTGAGAATTCATGAAGATTATTTTGAACATTCCTTATGGTGTGCTGAGTAGCATACTTGAAATTTGGGGAACATTCCTCCTGACGTGCTTGATAGTGCACGTGTTACGTTGTGCTTTGTGAGTGCATTGAAGATTCTGGAACAGTTGTGTAGTGTGTATAGAAAGGGCATGTGGGACCATCGCCAGAATAAAAAAAGACAGTGACTTGTTGCAAACTGCATCATTGTGAACACGTGCCAGTGACAGATGGAATTTTTGAAAAGGTTATGTACTTTGACTTTTATTATTTCTCGAAAACTCCACTCTCATTCTGTGATGAATGCTATCCATGAACTTGATTATATATGTATTTCAAAGTGAATATTTAGGTCTATGCTAGGATAAACTGAACAATTGTCCAGCATTAAATGAACATCATTGTGAAGTGATGTAAATATTTGATTATTTATTTAATAAATTTATTGTTACATTTACTGACCTTCTTACACATATTGAAAGCCATATATTGGAGAGATAATAGGTGGATGGGGCTCACTAAATGTAAATAAAAGACGGATTTATCTTCTCCTTTTGTAAAACGTTTTCCACCTACGGAAATATTGTGTGATAGTAAATGTTTGTGTTCTGTTTAATGTGGGGAAGAGAGAAAACGTTTACAAAGCCTGCATATCCATCAAATGAGAAAGACGAGTGGTATCTTCTGGAAAATTATTAATAACATAAATTAAAATTTTCATCACTTGTAATTAGTTATGGATGAATAATAATAATAAGAAGAAGAAGAATATTAATAATAGTAATAATAATAATAACCAATAACTAAAGTGAAGTAGGTGTCAGACAGGCTTTATTACCTTATGGCTTAATTCATGTGTTCAGACTGTTATTATACGACTTTGCTAATGCTTGTATGCAGGATGTATTGCTTTGTGGCTTTATAACTTTTGTATGTAAGTTGTTTTACAGAAACGTTTTGTTGCAATCTAATGCAGCCTATATTGCTTTGTGTTAGGCTTTGATACTGTTGTATGCAGGTTGTGTTATTGCATGGCTTTGATGCTGTTGTACGCAGGTTGTGTAACTGTATGGATTTTATACTATTGTACACAGGTTGTGTAACTGTATGGCTTTGATGCTGTTGTACGCAGGTTGTGTAGCTGTATGGATTTGATACTATTGTACAGGTTGTGTAACTGTATGGATTTGATACTATTGTACACAGGTTGTGTAACTGTATGGATTTGATACTATTGTACACAGGTTGTATAACTGTATTGCTTCGATACTATTGTGTGCAGGTTGTGTAACTGTATGGTTGTTTAACTGTATGTGTGCAGGTTGTGTTACTGTATGGCTTTGAAATTTTGTATGTAGGTTGTTCAACTGTATGGCTTTGAAACTTTGTATGCAGGTTGTTCAACCGTATTGCTTTTATGCTATTGTATGCAGGTTGTTTAACTGTATGGCTTTTGATACTGTTGTATACAGGTTCTGGTATTAGTGACTTTGTTTTTAAGGTTGTACATAAGTTCTGTTGTTTTATAGTTTTGTTATTGTTGTATGCATGCTGTATTATTTTATGACTTTAGTGTTGTATACAGGCTGTGTTGTTTTATGGTATTGTTACTGCTCTATGTAGCCTGTATTATTTTATGACTGTTAGCATTATGTTCAAGCTCTAAATCATGAGGCCCACATTCCTTGACTTACAAAGTATATTGTGGAAACCAAATCTCTTGCTCCAATTGTGAATCTCAGGCTTATTCATACATTTTCGTCTCCACTCTTTCTCTCTATACAATCCAAACCACATAATTTATATGCGTTACTTCCCTTGTCTATTGAATCAGCTTTAACAAAAAATCTCCCGGTGTTCTCTCTGTCTTACTCGCTTAGAAACGTCCGATTGCATTCAGTCACTCAAGCAAAACTAATAAACATTCGTCTCACTCGAATAAGAATTGAGGCATTGAAGGCTTCTCCACATAGTGCGTCAATGTTGTCCGGGCCGGCAGAGGGGCGAGAACTCTGTCAATTAAATGGATGACACCGTTATCGGTCGTTATGTCTGCATCAACCAATCTGGCCCCGTTTATTGTAAGCAACTGAAACAGCACCACCAACAATAACAGTAATAATGATGATTATGATGATGATGGTGATGATGATGATGACGATGAAGATGATGATGATGATTATGATTTCGATTTTGTAGCTGAAAAGCACAATTCAAGCTCGGTAAAGGGCAATGTGCAAACTGTATTCTGCTAGTAAATTGATATAATGAAATGCTACCACACAATTGAACCTGCAATATTTATTTGAGATGTATGCAAATGTATACTTTGTTTCATTTTTTAAACATATTTTTGTTTGGTAATATTGGACGCAAATTTAAACAAAAAGAGGCAGTTTAAACATTAAAAGCACATCCCTAATAACCTATGTAAATTTACGACACAATATAGCTATGACATTAATGACATCCCCTATGAACTACGCTAGGGACACAGTACTGAATGTAGCAGAAGCACCGTTAATTACCTATTCAGATATGAAAAAAAAAAATCTCTAATGACCTATATATCTATGACATTAAAAAGGTCATCCTAAAGACCAAAGTAGCAATGGCATTAAATGGACTTGAGTACTGACGTGTATAGCGATGGCATTGAAAGTCCGTGCATAATGACGTATATAGCTGTTGCATTAGATGGGCATGCCTAATGACCTAAATTTGACTTGCCAGATAACATACTAGTGACGACATTTATAATAGTGTGTGCTTATAAGATGCAATATATGGGGTCCAACAGAACAGGTCTTCTGCTCAGTCATTTATCTCCTATCTTTCTCTTTTCCAGCTGTATGAAAAGAACTCTAAACCTTAAGTAGAGATCGTTTCCCTTGATGTAGCCAGTGTTGATATTGACTGTATATGAAATAAACTTGAACATTATTTAGTAGTATATATACGTGATTTTTTCAAAACTTAGATGTATTTATTTATGATAAGGTTATTTTTATAATATATCTTTATTTTTTAATCATTTCTTACGCATGTTAATTGATACATGTCTGGAGTAGTCAGTGGGTGGATGGGGGCGTGACGAGTCAGTGATTGGATTGGATGAATGTTAGTAAGTTGATTAAACACATTATTCCTTAAGTACGAAGTTTCACCTGCGAACAAATTAATTATATGTCGGTAGTACGTTTACTTACAGTGGTGTGTGAATGTGGAATTCATATTGGAAACAGATCCTAAATTAAGGTTTAACCACTGATAAGTGATTATGCTTATTAAATGATAAAGATATTCATAAAGATAATCATAACAGAGACAGAACGTATTATAGCGCCAGAGTGCTTTTGTACCTTTAAATGACTGCCTGAATCTTGGACCAATGACACCAACTACATTCACGCCAGGGATTTATTAATTAAACCAAAGTGCGATAATTAGTGATTTGCCAAATCAGAAAATCTGTCATAATGCGGCTCTCATAATTAACACATACATGTTTTTTAAAGTTTATAAATAGGGACGTCGTGGTTTTTCAACAATTGATTGACATATTTAATGATTAATTGTCTCTTTCTGATTATAGCAAATAAAGAGATATTCTGGTGATAGATTTGAAACAGTTTATCCAGTTTTTGGCAAGCTCGGTCTGTGTAACTCAGCAAAGTGTTGCCAAATGACTATTCAATTTATGGTGCAAAAAGAAAAAAACAGTAATGGTATTAAATAAATTATGGTATTAAATAAATTCTGGTATTTATCACAAATCTGTCATGTTAAACGCCAGGAAGAAATAATAGTTTATGTAATACTGCTAGAAACGCCAATGCGAAATGCCATACACACTGCAGATGGAAATGACAATCAATACAAATGACAAATCTCGTGATTAACATACAGTGGTTGGAAGATTTCATCAACTGAACACAGTCTCTACTGTTCTAGTGATAACGTATAATTAGAAATGATAAATATATGTATTGAAAATAAGTAAATAAGGAACCAACTCAAGTTAGCAAATAATTACAAAATGAACTACATAAGTATACAAGCAAACAAACAAATAAATAAAAAGAATTAACAAATTATAATTTCAAGGAAAATGAAACAAGGCTGATGACGTCAGACTAATACAACACACGCAACCCGTTTCGTCAAAGGCCACGTCAAAGTGGAGAAAAGAAAGAAAATATACAAGAAAATTATAGTGTGACAGTTTGACCATGCTATGCACACAAAAAAAAATCACACTTAAAAATATTTCTCATTTCGTGCCAGAGGTCTAACCAAGAATGCCGTCATTGTGGACAGACAGTTAAACTATCGCGTCTTTCTGCACATTTACTAGATGAACAACGTGCCGTCCAAGTTTTTCTTTCATTTCTGTTTATTCTTCATCTGGACTCAATTTGAATTGATTTCGTTTGTGTTCACTCATTGTCATCTTTCTCTCTCTCCTTCTCTCCCTTTCCTCCTCTCACTCACTCTAAACTTATCATCTCTCACTCCTTTATCTCTCATTCCTCTCTCTCCTTATCTCTCTCTTCGTCTCCGTCCTTAGCTGTACAGCATATTTCATATCTTCGCAATGTCTCTCCCTCTCTCTTCATGTCCTTCCTTAGCATTATCCCATATTTCATATTTCATATTTCATGCTACATACTCTCTTCGTAACATTACGTTACATCCCTTTCTCCCCCTTCTCCATCTTCACTTCCCCCCTTCTCATATTTTCCTCCTTTTCTTCCTTTTCACTCTCTCACTTTTCATCCCTCTCTCTATTCACTTTCTTCTCTTTCTCCATTCTCTACCTTTCCTCTCTCTTCTCTCTCTCCTCTCTCATTTTTCTCTTTCAATAAATGTTACCATGATACTGCAAATATAATGTAAAGTTTGTCTTTGCTTTAAAAAAAAAAGTAATCTAAATGTAAATCAGTAACATTTATTGCTCATCTCCCTCTTCTACTGCGTCATGAAATGATCGTAAGTGTGATGAGTGTTTACACTGTCATAATGTTTTCTCAGCCGTGACGAGCTGTTCCAGGAGAGATCCATTCATAAGTAGAAGACTTGTTTCAATAATGAAAATGCGGGAATACAGACTTGATTTCGCACGCGTGTATGCGTGAGAGTTCGGAAACACTAGCGTGTGTGTGTTGTCGTGTCAGAAGAGGATGGGGAATCCATACAGACCTCAAAAGCGCTGCGGAAAGAAATAAATTTACATGCAAACAACTAAAAGCATTCCTTTCCGACATTTGCGCCAACAAAGGCATCATGAAAAATAAAAATTAAACGCATGCGCATAGATACTAGTAAAGAAGGGTCGAAGTAACATCTGATCAAACAACAAAGGGCCTCTTAGTATGAAAATGGCACTATGAGAAACAACACAGTGACACAGACGAACGCACGTACACAAACAAACGCATAGACAGACATGCTCATATATACAGTTGTGTGCATTGAGCATACACATATTATGGTATATAAGTATTTACACACATATATAAGTCGCACATATATAAACAAACGTACAAATCCATGCGTTATATTATATACAAATGCAAAAACTGGGATTATTGTAGTTTTGTTTGTCGTTTGTTATTCTGACCTTTCTAAACCTCATTTTACTGGGGATTATTGTCGTTTTGTTTGTCATTTGTTATTCTGACCTTTCTAAACCTTATTTTACTGGGGATTATTGTAGTTTTGTTTGTCGTTTGTTATTCTGACCTTTCTAAACCTTATTTTACTGGGGATTATTGTAGTTTTGTTTGTCGTTTGTTATTCTGACATTTCTAAACCTTATTTTACTGGGGATTATTGTAGTTTTGTTTGTCGTTTGTTATTCTGACCTTTCTAAACCTTATTTTACTGGGGATTATTGTAGTTTTGTTTGTCGTTTGGTCTTTGTGTGCATGCATGAGTTGCATGTTTCTTATTTAGAATCAAAATACTTTTAAAATCTTCAAACTTAACCAAACACACTTTAGCGTCAAGAATAAGGTAAAAGCAAAATGTAATATATAAACGATAAGTACAGTCTAATCTAGGACTGAAAATGGTGCCTCAGAAGTTTAAAATAAATAAAATCAGCAAAGTAACATAAACAGGTTGTGTTTTTTTAAACTCTCGCATCTTTTTATCTCAAAATTTTCAACATGTAACTTTGTCTGGACAGCAGTTAATGACCATTTTGTTCTCATTTATAACCGCCAATCAACTCCTAGCATGCACAGAAGTAGCACACGGAACCTACTGACAAGAGCCTAAGCCCATGTCAAGCAGCAAAGGTCGAACCCCTTTCTTACTTAATTTTGTTGGGAGGGGGGCGCTTCTAGCCTAGACCGATTTCGCGCGGGTCGAACCCTGTTTACACTTGAGTTAGGGATTATTCCTATCAACTGTGCTACCCCGCTTTCCTGTCTGACGCACTAGAGCTCGCGACATTTTTGCTCGGGCGAGACTCTGCTAGCGCGTCGTAGGCGAGACCATACCGGCGATATGTCGCAAGGGAGTCTTTCCAGAGCTTTTTCTCTTTCATAACTAAGGGCACTTAATTTGCCGGATTGCTTCGAGTAATCTCCCGGTCCTCTGCTGAACTCCGCTAGCGAGATCTGCAAAAGTTTTTAGAACTAACTTTAAGTCAGCGTCCGAAATATTACGCTGGGAGTAGTCTACGTCAATTTTCTGAAACTTTGCGCTGGGAGTAGTCTACGTCAGTTCTCCGACAGCGTACGTGCAGTGATACTCAAACATTGGTAAAGGTAGAGATGCTGGGATTTCCTTTGCCCCTCGCGTGCACGCATACACATCGACACACACACACACACACACACACACACACACACACACACACACGTACACTGAAGTACACAAAAATAACAAATTAGGTATCATCCCATTTGCAAGATGCACTTACCATTCCTAATGCCGTATTTAGATTATTGATATACAACGGTAACTGTGGGTCCAGTCGCGAAGGCATCACGGCAGTTGTCGTTCTTGGCATGTCCTCTAGTAGGTATCGACCGACCACTGAAGCAGAGAGGTATTATAGCGTCATAAAGGAAGGCATTTTGAGCCATACATCGAGAAATAATAAGCGAAAGTCAGGGCAGGTGCGTATCATGTAGACATAATGTGGCAAGGAGACAGATCACTTTTAACGGTAAATGATGAGAAGAGAAGAGAAAAATCTCACGGCCAAGAATGTGCTATTAAATTCCTGTAAGTTCTCACGATACATATTTCTTTCAAAAGGGGAAATTACTTTGTAATGGTTACGAATTAGGAAAGAAAAGAGACTTGAAATTAAGAATAATAAAAAGGAAAGAAGAAAAAGAAAATATTTTAAAAGATGAAGAGAAGTGTCAGAGAGAACAAAATAATAAATGATACGAGATTTAAAACAGTGACAAAAGAAAGAAAGAAAGAAAGAAAGAAAGAAAGAAAGAAAGAAAGAAAGAAAGAAAGAAAGAAAGAAAGAAAGAAAGAAAGAAAGAAAGAAAGTTTTACCAGACGAGTACAGGAGCACTTCTTGAAGTTGGCTAGTGCTGTCAGTGTCAATACCATACCAGTCCGAGTTTGCCAGGAAACTGAAAAACGCATCGCTTGTCGGGAGAAACACAGTGATGTTGTCATTTTCGAAAAGTCCACTGAGCTGTCGCGCCTCTAAAGTTCGAGCAATCTGAAAATCACCCAGAACAGGGATAATATGTTTTATAATTTGTGTGTGCGCGTGTGCGTGCTTTTGTGTGTGTGTGTGTGTGTGTGTGTGTGTGTGTGTGTGTGTGTGTGTGTGTGTGTGTGTGTGTGTGTTAAACTAACCTGATAGAGGCAAGAGCAAATCACACGAAACTTGCTCAAAAAGATAGATAACCCTTGACTGCCAAAACAGGTGGGTGGGTGGGGTGGGAAGGTATGAATAGTAGTTTTGTTTACATAATTTCAGCTTTATTTTCTATGTCTAGGAGATAGGATGGGATTTGCTTTTATAATGGTTAGAGTTATTGAAAGTTTTACTGTTCGTGGTATATAATGAAGTACATTTTTTTATGGAGGTGTAAAATTTAAAGTGTAGTACTGCATTCTGCTGTGAAAGACAACTCACCTAGTTAGTGATATGGAGTAAGTTTGTTAAGATCAACAATCTCGTGACTGATAATACTCAAACTGTACACTCATCTACGGATATCAGTGATTCGGTTTACTTTAGATAAATTTAGGAAATTTAGCTGCACACTAACAATCGTGTAGTAATAATTAAAATTAGAAGCAAATTAAATTATTTGCAGACTACTTGCATTTCCTAGACTTCTTTAAAGGAAACGGTGACGTGAAAAATTCCATCATCATACATACAGTACATTGCTTTGTTACCTGTAGCGTGTTTGTGGATACAGGAGCTTTACCATGTCAAAAGTATCTAGCCAGTATCTGCGGTAAAGAGGCTTTACCAGCACGCTCGCTCAATCTCAGTGATGCTAATCGTTCTAAATAACACCAGTCAGAGTAAAGGAAAGATGTGTTTGGCTTCAGCAGCCATCTGTTCTAAATTCTCTCATTGGATACTATTATTAGAATAGTCATGTCATTGAAATGGCACAATTTTTCCACTACCACCACTTTTGTTCAAGTTGAGTAGACATTTTGATCCGAATATTTCGTCAGGCATGGCAAGTTTCGAAGCCGACTTTTCTGATGGCGAGTTGTGTGGTTGATCCTACCTAATAAACTTTATTGTGTTGTTGATTCTAATTAACTGTAGATGAAATTCAACCAGCCCCTACTGAAATTTTGGATGTGACCATGTGATAATACCAACAACAACCAAAAACGGTCGTCCTCAAAGCAAGCAAAGTGTGACACTTTCGTTGTGTGCAAAAGCATTGAACTTTTCCAGAAACAGTGAATATTTACACAAGAACAATTTATTATTTTATTTTTTATTCAATTGACAATTCCACAAAGTATTCGTGTTCGGATTTTATTCAACGAAAAGAACGATGCTACACAAACACAACTAAAATGTAAGAAAACTTTTCATTATTTATTTATTTTTGAAAGTAAATAATAAACTTAGGAAAACAACACGTTTAGTAATTAAATTTAAACAAATACTTTACAAATGTCCTCTATAATACTTAGTTTGAAAATCTTTTTAGAATTATACTCGCTTTTAATTTTTTAGTAGACTTGTTAAAAAACAAAACGATAAAAATATACGCAAGTTCAACGAAAAGATAAGAAAGTTTTATTATTTATTTGTTTTTGAATTTGAAATAAATTTAAATAAATACTTATAAAATTCCTTAGTATGTCTATAATACTTATTTTGAAAATCTTTTCAGAATTATACTCGCTTATGATTGTTTAGTAGACTTGAAAAAAGAAAAAAAAGATTCTGAAATTCGCAAATTCAACAAAAAGATAAGAAAACATTTTATTACTTATTTATTTTTTAATTTGAAATAAATTTAAATAAATACTTTTAAAATTCCTTAGTATGTCTATAATACTTTTCGATTAATTTATTTTAAAAGTCTTTCTAGAATTATACTCGCTTTTAATTTTTTAGCAGACTTGTAAAAAAAAATACGATGCTGAAATTCGCAAGTTCTACAAAAAGATAAGAAAACGTTTCCTTATTGAATTTGAAATAAATTAAAAATCATACTTTAAAAATTCCTTAGTATGTCTATACTAAGTAGTAATTTAAATTTTTAAAATCCGTTTATAATTACAGTCGCTTTCCAGTTTTTAATTATCGCTTAGCGGCAAAAACAAACACGTCTGCCGAAGACTTTTCCAGGATAAAGAAAGCAACATTCCGATTCTCTAACAGACTCATTATAATGAGGAAGATGATTTAACTGGTGCTCTAGAGTGCGATGAGGAACCAAAAAAATATGTGTGTGATGATGATCGGGGATATAGTTCTGAAGCGTGTAAAATTATGCTCGGATAGAGTGGTTACAATACTTCTAAAAACAAACATCAGTAAACATTGTCCCTTTAAACACGAATAGTGAAGCCAAGAAACAAGTGTTAGAAAAAGAAAATACACTACATTTAAAAAAAGCATATCTTCATTTGATTACGACAAAGAACAAGAATTTTTTTACTTGATTACGATAAGGAACAAGAATATTTTTACTTGATTACGACAATGAACAAGCACTTTACTTTTACTTGATTACGACAAAGAACCATCACTTTCTATTTACTTGAGTTCGACAAAGAACAGGGACTTTTACTTGATTACGACAAAGAGCAAGCACTTTCTTTTTACTTGTTTTGCTTGATTATGACAAAGAACAGGGACTTTTCACTTGATTACGACAACGAACAAGCACTTTTTTCGTCCAGAAAGGAGCAAGCAATCTTCTAAGACTTTGGTCTGCATAGAAAGAAGCTGCAGTTTTGAGACTATCTTGTCTCATAGTTACGGTGCGAGTTTTGAGACTGTCTTGTTGTATAGTTACGGTGGGAGTTTTGAGACGACGCGAGGTTTGAGACTATCTTGTTGTATAGTTACGACGCGAGGTTTGAGACTATCTTGTTGTATAGTTACGGTGGGAGTTTTGAGACTATCCTGTTGCGTAGTTATGACGCGAGGTTTGAGACTATCCTGTTGCGTAGTTACGACGCGAGGTTTGAGACTATCCTGTTGCGTAGTTATGACGCGAGGTTTGAGACTATCCTGTTGCGTAGTTACGACGCGAGGTTTGAGACTATCTTGTTGTATAGTTACGGTGGGAGTTTTGAGACTATCCTGTTTAGTTATGACGCGAGTCCCTAGAAAAGATGGCACGATGGAGATATCGATTGCGTACCAGTTCTTCCCGCTATTTTTCTCTTCCAAAATGAAATTACTTGAAATGGAAACACTTAGAAAATATGGCGCGCCAACATTGCCAAGGAGGTTATAGTTGGAACTGGGTTACAAAACATTCAAAGCGAACTCGGTACTCTTTTTAAAAATGCATAGTGGAAACCAGTTATGACAATTCAAACAAACTGTTTCTATTAAAGTTTTATCTTGACAAAAATGACAGATGGGTTATAGATATAAAGATCCAGAAAAAAGGTGAAAACCCAACTACAGTATATATTGCTTAATAAGAAATTGCAGGAAGAAAACGTATGAACACTTGCTTCTGAAATGTTGGGAATGTTGTCACATAATACAAAATACTCAAAACGGTTTGGTTCTTTCATGTAGCGATTAAAATCTCATTATAGACGTGTGTATTAAATGAGTGGTGTTCACAGTTTATCAACAGCTACAAAGGGTCATTTAGAATAGGCTTTGATTGCTCACTGCTTATACAAGCTTATGAGGTGATAATACGTGTGGAAGATGGTAAAAACGTGGGTACCGATCCTTGTGGCCATACTCATTGATAGCTGACACTCAAAAAACAAAAAAACAAAAAAAACAAAAACTATTATAAGGAGTGCCCAAGATCGTGTCACTTTAACAATGTATGTAACAATTACGCTTAGAAATAGGGATAGGCAAATTTGCTGATAGATAGATAGATAGATAGATAGATAGATAGATAGATAGATAGATAGATAGATAGATAGATAGATAGATAGATAGATAGATAGATAGATAGATAGATAGATAGATAGGTAGATAGACAGACGGATGGATGGATGGATTAGTTTAAATGGTAACTACTATGACAAGAGAGGGAGCGGGGAAGGTAGGGAAGGGGAGAGAAAGCGAGAGGAGGGAGAGAGACAGAGTGGAGAGATATAGGGTAAAAGAAAACAGACCTGAGGAAAGAGAGAATGAATGGCTATCTGACTGAGTTTCCTCCCTTGTGTTAGTGAGCTCTCCCATGACTTAAGTCTAAAACTACAAAATGCATTCCAAAGGCCAAAGGATTTTGGATTTTAATGCATGCTATAAATACTTCCTTAATTGGGTGAAAAGATGTTGTTTGTCGGAATTACTGTCAAATCGATGGGCGTCTTGTCTAATTAAACCGCTGAAAAGTTCTCTCGTCAAAACCCATGAAGAGATGTCTAGCGAAACAAATGGCACATCGTTTAGTCACTTCAGTATTAGGTTTGCTTAGTAGAGTTAAATTTCCGAGGGTCTGCTCAAAGATTCCATCAATGACTGAGCAAGTCAGTTTTTTATCTGAAGTTATATAGTGTGAGTGATGCTGACTGATGTATAGTCAGTCTGGTTTCTGAAGAAATTAGTATTTCTGTTAACAACGAATTACCTAGTCAAATAATAAATGTGTTATGAAGGGTTGTCTCCCATTCCTTTCCATTGCCATCAGCGGTTATAGAATACTTAAATGAGTTTCATTCCGACGAAGTCAAGTTGTGTGTGTGTGTGTGTGTGTGTGTATGCACGCGTACATAAATCTATGTGTGCATATATGAATTTTGAGTGTTACTGTATGCGTGTGTGCTTGTATGTGTGTATAATGTATATGTGAATTCCAAACTACTGAATGTGTGTATAATGTATATGTGAATTCCAAACTACTGAATGTGTGTATAATGTATATGTGAATTTACAAACTACTATATACGTGTGTAGGTATGTGTGTATAATGTATATGTGAACTTACAAACTAATATATGCGTGTGTATGTATGTGTGTATAACATATATAAGTGAACTTACAAACTTACAAACTACTATATTAGTACGACTGGCACATAATAATTGTGCTACAATGACGTGGTTGATTGAAGTAAAATGTAAAAATAATAAAACTGATCGCAAAGTGTTAACACAAAGGAAGTAGTTTTATTTTTTCTGAGCAACTTTTTTCTGCTCGTTTTCTCTGTTGCTCCCTCTATCCTTCTCTCCCTCCCACCTCCCATCCCGTCCATTACATGAAGAGCCTGACGCTTTTTAAATTTTTAAATTGTAAAATGTAATTCTAACAAATAAAAAATGTACGGACGAGAAAACTTGTCAGCAGTACCTCCGCAAGTGCAGAGAAAAATCCATTAACAAAAAGAAAGAAACAAAAAGAAAAGCAAACACTAAAAGAAAGACCCTGCACTGCCTAACAAATCTGGACCGAAAACATGTATGTAGCGAATGATGAACAAGAGAGAAATAAACCCAGCTTTTGGTGTAAAATTGGTGTAAACTACGATGGTAATGCCGGTTTTAGTGGCCAGCGTGGCAACGTTCGCCAAGGACAGAGAAGCAGAGTGTATATCAGGGCCCGTAACTCTGGTGCCTGTTGCTTATTGCTCGTAGCAAAACAATAAACAACAACAAAAACAAGAAAAGACAAATCACGCGGGATTAAATCAAGAAGTGGAAGCTGCAGGAAGCATGTCTTGAGCGGGACGCACAGAATGCAGGCATTGATGATGAATGGAAAATAATTTGTAAAGACAATCGCTCAGGAAAGCAATAAATGGGTTCCAGAACTGTGACAAACAATAAATAAAGCCAGGACAATTGAATATTAATAACGAATGTGTTGATGAGAAATGGAAATGGAATTACCGAGTCAAGACGTAAGGTAGTAAATTGGGGTCGCTGATGAATAATGGAAAATAATTTATATAAATAAAAAAAATAATAAATAACATTAAAAGTTTCGCAAGTTCTTAAACATTTACAGAAAAGGTAATGTTACACACCATAACCACTTATAGTGTGATAAATAATTAAAAACTCTAAAGAGAGACAAGCACTCTGTGGATAAATACATAAATAAAAGGAAGTAAATGAACTTAGGACGTATTAAGAAAATGTACTTTAAAAACTACCAGAACAAAGAGGACAGATGCTTTTGAAAAGTAAAGAAATATTGAATGCATTTGAAGGCAAAAATAAAAGGAATAGACTGCGAATAGAAAATTACTTGGTTTTAAGTTCTAAGATGCAACAATTAAGATGCTACATTTCTATGTAAAAAAAAAAAGAGTCTAATTATTAACAGATTAAATGAAAATATACCCATCAAAGGCAGAAATGAACAGGTCATTCTGAAAAGAAGTTAAACAAACACTTCAGTGGTCGATTAGAAAGAAAGAAACAAGCAAATAAACTAAGACAGAAAGAAATAAAAAAATAATAAAACAGAAACAAAAAAATACAGAAATAAACGAACAAACAAGACAGACAGACAGACAGATAGATAGATAGATAGATAGATAGATAGATAGATAGATAGATAGATAGATAGATAGATAGATAGGTAGGTAGGTAGGTAGATAGGTAGGTAGGTAGGTAGATAGGTAGAGAGAAAGATAGACAATGAGACAAACAAGTGGATGGATTATTTAATTTAACTGAACATAAAGACTCTACGCGATAATATTTATCAAAGTGTCTATTACGACAAGAATCTCATTGTTAATACATAATCTTTAAATATTACTTAAAAATCATACTACAGTCTCGCAAAACCTGTATTTGAATTGAAAGTCTAGTGCCACTACTTTCTGCCTGGTCGGCAGATTAAATGGCAGTTTGTGTGTGTGTGTGTGTGTGTGTGTGTGTGTGTGTGTGTGTGTGTGTATTTGTAAGAGAGAGAGTGAGATAGTGCTTGTATTAGTGTGTGTTATCGTTGTTTGTTTGATTGTTTTATTTGCCTCTGTTTGGTAGTACTTCATTAATTACAAAAACTGATCTCCAAAAGAGTCATTTATCAATATCCACACATCAAAGAGTGACTCATCACTATGTGTTCAAGGATTCATATTTCTAATTCCTTATTTCACCCAAAAGTTTGGTGTTGTTGATATATTTATATTTTTAATTTGAAAATATTAATCCTTCATGTTTTTAATACACTGATTTCATTTAGTCATATATTACCTGCAGTCGATAATTTATCTTCTTTGAAATCAGATATCGAAGGCGCGTGAAAATGTAATTTTGTCCATGTCATGTGTATCTCAGAGACGCGTATAATGCGGTATTGTTTATCCGTTTATCAATGCCACTTGTAGACGGCAATATTAATAAAGCTTAATATGCTGACGGGAAATGCCGAAGAGATTGTTTTACTGCTTTTGAAAATAGCATTCTTTATATCTGCCTTGTTGCTGTTGCCAACACTTCATTGCCAAAATTTGCCCTCCGCATCGGGAGGCAGTGATTCACTGCAAGGGGAACAAAACGTAAGCCACGAGAGAGAGAAGGAAAAAAAAAGTTTGATAGCCTTTCGCTTCTCATGAAACTAACGTCAGGCAAAGACCGGAACTAATTACATCATCGACTTGTGTAAACCTCTCGCGCTGTCACCATGGAGAGGGAGGTCGTAGATACACAAAAACTGATGATGTAATTGACGTCACGGGTGGACATCTGTAGAAACACAAGTCAGACGAACACACAGGAGTGAGAAATGATGAGCTATGGGGCCACGAAGTCGCGCGGTTTCCCGTCTCGTTGCAGAGTTCGAGATGTGCAAAGGTGCGAAGTTCACGTTTCATTTTGTAAAAGTTGACGTCTGTTGGCTGTTGATATGAAACGCTATTGATTGCGGCCCGTTCTTGCCCTCTCTGTTACTGTCGTATTCTCATAGCCTGCTCCAAGTTGGAAAAAAATACCGAGAAAGGTGGTGGCAAAGGTTCCCAAATCGGTCCATTTATCAATCGGTCTGTTAATTCGGGATGGGATATTGGATTCTTTGAAGACTTTAAATGTAAAAGAAGACTTCTTTTGAGTCTATATTAGTGATGTATTAATTTAGATAGATAGATAGATAGACAGACAGACAGACAGAAAGACAGATAGATAGATAGATAGATAGATAGATAGATAGATAGATAGATAGATAGATAGATAGATAGATAGATAGATAGATAGATAGATAGATAGATAGATAGATAGATTACTCAGTTCAGTTAGCTAATGAAATATTTAACTAAGTGTGATCAGTTGTCTTCATATAAATTTTTGGTTTGAGTGAAAAAATTGAGAACAATCCTAAATCTTTATAATGTTATCCTGATTTTAAATCTTCCTAACAGAGTGACTGTTTCCATTTACAAATTAAATCTTTTGTCCTTGACACTTATAATTACGATATCCAGTAGGCATATGTAATTTCTTCTCAACGGAAGTGGTCTATTACTTCTTAAACACAAATCCGGTAAACAGAACGAATAATGAATTTTATTCGCTACAATGATTCAGCCTATAACATCCTGTCACGTGATTAAATTACGTAAGTGTGCATACCTCTACACACTTTCACTTACATTTATTCTTAATAAGGAAACGAGGAATTGACAGGAAGGAAACAGTTTAATGCAATGTAGTGTTTCGTACAAAGGCTGTCTCTTGTTAGCACACAGAACTCCGTGAAAGAATAACATATAGACAAGACATTAATATAATGTCAAAGACATTGTGGCAGAGTGAATTTGCCCATCACTATTTCTAGACTTAATTGTTATATAAATTGTTAAATTGTCAAAGTGACTCGACCTTGGGCACTCATTTTGATGGTATTTAGTAAGTGTCAGAGTTGGAGTAAATAACTGGAGTTGAGAATATGCTAGAAAATTGCTGATGCAATCCAAACCAGTTCCAACTATATGAGAAGTTTTTTTCTGACTAATTATTTCACACTTGTTCATAACAAACTCATCCTATAGGGATAGACCTGAAGTTTCTTTATTGAAGTACTCCATTCTAATTACTTTGAATCTGAACATAACTCGAGTCATAAAGGTGATCGTTAGCTTATGGTAGGTTAACTGACTGATAAAGAAAGAATGGACTTCGAAATATTTCGTACATGTTTGCTATTGATCTATGATTTGAATTGGAGAATGTTTATGTAATTGAACCATTATTTCTGTGTTCATTAATTTGACTTCGTTGTACATTATACTTGTGAATTTTGATTGATGCTATATTTCTTATCATGTGTGTGTATCGGGTTTGTAAGTTGAGAATGTTTGTAAGAGAGAAAGGAGTTTAGAGATGAAAATATAACTGAAATTTAGTGCTGCTTAATTTGACTTTTATAGAGCAGAGCAAGATTTTTTGGTTGTCACTTACAGTGAAAACTGTACTCTACATGAATATCCATCCAGCATTACTGTTAACTTATCTGTAAATCGTGTTGCTGTAAAAAGTTGATTCCAGTGAATTCCATTCGAGAACCAATATGGCGGAAATTTGTGGCCTGAGTTTGGTCTCATGAATTCATGAAGATCACTGCGAACATTCCTCATAGTGTGTGATTAGTAAATGTGCATGAAACTTCAAGAACATTCTACCTGATGTGCTTGATAGTGCATGTGAAATTTGAAATTCAGGTCGATTTTCTACAGCGTGCATTCAGAGCGCATTGAAGATTATGGAACAGTTGTGTAATGTGCCTCTAATCGACACGTAGAACCTCGCCTTAATATGAAAGGCATTGACTTTTTCTAAACCACGTGACTGTGAAACACATGCCGGAGACAGCCACCATCTTTGAACAGTTTATGTAAATTGACTTTAATTATTTCTCTAAAAACTCAACTCTCATTTCCATAATGACATCATTGAACTTGATTATATATTTATGTTATGGATTTCTTATGTCTATGCTAGGTTAAATTGAATGATTGTCTAGCATTCATTGAACATTGTTGTGCAGTGATGTAAATGTCAATGCTCTTTGATTATATTCATATATTATATATTTGATTGTTGAGTTAATAAATTTATTGTTAAATGCATTGACCTTATTGATAACCTTATGTTGGAAAGACAGTGGATGGATGGAGGATAGTTAGGTGTGGATTAAAGTCGATTTGTTTTCTTTAATAAAAAGTTTTCCACCTACAGAAATATTGCGGACGGTAAATGTTTGTCTTTAATGTTGTGAAAGAGAGAAAACATTTACAGTGTTCTTTATCCGCCAAGTGAGTGAGACGAGTTGTCTCCTGGAGAATTATTAATAGCATAAATTAATATTTTAATAACTTGTAATTAATTATGGATGATTAATTAATAGTAATAATAATAACCATTAATTAGGTAACGTTGTCGTCACAAATACAATCAAGTGTTATATAGAGAAAACGCTAATATAATACCAAAGACACGTCAGGTGTCACATAGAAAAAACACTAATATAATGTCAAAGACACGATCAAGAGTCATATAGAGAAAACGCTAATATAACTCGCAATAAAGTGCCATATAGAGAATCTGCCAATGCCAAAGACTCAATCAAGTGTTTTATAGAGAAAAGCCTAATGTCAAAGACGCAATCAAGTGTCATATAGAGAAAACGTTAATATAATGCCAAAGACACAATTAAGTGTCATTTAGAGAAAACATTAATATAATGCCAAAGACACAATCAAGTGTCATGGAGAAAACGCTAATATAACGCCAAAGTGTGATATAGAGAAAACGCTAATATAATGCCAAAGACACAATAAAGTGTCCTATTAGGAAACGCTAATATAATGCCAAAAGCACAATCAAGTTTAATAGAGAAAACGCTAATATAATGCCAAAGTCACGGTCAAGTGCCATATAGAGAAACGCTAATATAATGCCAATATATTTCAAGTGTAATATAAACGCTAATATAATGCCAATATATTTCAAGTGTAATATAAACGCTAATATAATGCTAATATAATTCAAGTGTCATACGCTAATATGCCGAAGACTAAAACGAATATTTTGTATATTACTAACATTTTAGCCTGTGCAATAGGTAAAGTAGAAATTAAATATATTTCAATTTCTTGTATTTATTTACGGCATCGTGTGCATGTGTATGATTGCTGGTTTCATTCGCTGCAATTTGTAAGTAAGCCTGTTTAATTTACTTCATAAAAATGTCTTCAAGTAAATTTTATTTTTATTTCCATTTGTGCCTCTCTCCTCCTCCCCCGCACACACACGCACGGATACCATACATATAAACATATGCATACACACTATACACACGCAACAAGCACATATATAAATACGCACACTCGCAGAATACATACATACACACACACAAACACGCCTGTACACATACCACATATATTACATATATAACATATATATGTTTGTATGTATAGGTGTGTGTGTATTTATACACACACATGCTCGCACACACATACACCACAAATATACACAACACTCAAACACATATGCACACACACACACACACACACACACACACACACACAAACACACTGTCACATATTGCTGTAGTAGTAATCGTGGTAGTAGCTGAAACAGCCGTGCATGCGTGACACGGCTAAGAAAGGAATCGATAAATAATGTAGCGAGTGATGTTCGTTTGACACCCGTTACCCTTAGCCTATGTGGGCGGTAGCGGTGCGTGTGGCGTCTCGCACAGGAACACAGACCATCATTCGCAGGATGATTGACAGAAAGTCTAAAAACTAATATCACGTGACGAGCAAGCGGAGGTGCACTGCTAGAGAATCATGAGCACGCACTACCGGAATAGGTCGAATACGACTGTACACTTTTATTCACTAAATTTAATTTCTCTGTACGCCTTATACCATTTTCTAGATTTAGTTTATTCACCAATGTGTGTCACTAGTGGAGACTTGATTGTACCAAATTCTTCAGTCTGACACTTGTTAACTCACCAATTTGTAAGTCATTATTGAACCTATAGATGTGGCGCTATTAAATATGTTTACTTTGTCGCTTATCAACTGCTGGTTGAGACAACAATGAACTCTTCAATTTGTCACTCTTAAATACCTCAGTGCTATGACACAAGGGACATCTTTAATTTGTCACTCTTAAATACATCAGCGTTATGACACAAGGAACCTCATCAATTTGTCACTCTTAAATACCTCAGTGTTATGACTATAAGGGACCTACCTCATCAATTTGTCACTCTTAAATACCTCAGTGCTATAACCACAAGGGACTTCATCAATTTGTTACTTTAAATACATCAGTGTTATGACACAAGGAACCTCATTAATTTGTCACTCTTAAATACCTCAGTGTTATATGACGCAAGGGACCTCTTTAATTTGTCAATCTGAAATACCTCAGTGTTATGACACAAGGAACCTCATTAATTTGTCACTCTTAAATACCTCAGTATGACACAAGGAACTTCATCAATTTGTCACTCTTAAATACCTCAGTGTTATGACACAAGGAACCTCATCAATTTGTCACTCTTAAATACCTCAGTGTTATGACACAAGGAACCTCTTAATTTGTCACTTTAAATACCTCACTATTATGACCACCAGGGACATCATCAATCTGTCACTCTTAAATACCTCAGTGCGATGACCACAAGGGATTTCATTATTTTTTTCATTTTTCAACACCTCTGTATTATGACAATAGGGGACCTCATCAATTTGTCACTCTTAAATACCTGAGTGTTATGACCACAAAGGACCTCGTTAAATTTGTCACTCTTAAACATATCAGTGTAATGACACAAAAGACTTCATTATTTTGTAATTTTTCAACACATCAATGACGTCAACAATTTGTCACTATTAAACACCTAATTAATTTATTTCTCACAAATGTCCTCGTCAGATAACCAATTACAAATCCAGTACGTGCAATATGTAACATGAATGCCTTACTTTATCATGATAGAACTTCTCAATTTGTTTCCAAAACACTCCTTATTTTGTCATAATCAGTTCCTCAATTTTCCACTTAACAATTTGCAACCAAAAGACTCCTTACTTTGTCTCTAATTTGCTCCTCAATTTGTCATAATGAACACCTCAGTGTGTCTATCAATGAACATTTTACATTGTCAACCAACAAATAAATCACTTACTTTTACATTAATGACCTCACTTGTTCGTCAAATGAAGTCTTTACTTTGTCACCTTCCGTTTGCGACTAATTAAATTCCCAATTCATTTTAATAAACTCCATTAGTCATTAATTAACTCTTAATTTGTCTCTTATACATGCTTTGACGTGTATTAAACTTCTTAAAATGATGATAATTAAAATGAAGTCGCAAAATTTTCTCGTTGAATTCGCGTGTTCGTCATTAGTGTAGTGACTGTAGTCATTGCTGGCACGTGCGGACTGACGTCATTAGTGTAGTGACTGTAGTCATTGCTGGCACGTGCGGACTGACGTCATTAGTGTAGTGACTGTAGTCATTGCTGGCACATGCGGACTGACGTCATTGTGCACAATGTATTAGTGATGTAGGAACAGCCTAAGAAAACAAGTTAAAGTTATTTTAATGACAGGAATCATAACCTGTGGAAATACAAGAATAAGTTGTTCGGGCAAGAATGAAGAGAGGAATTGCAGTATGATGTTTGACAGGAATGAAGAGAGGAAGTGCATTATAATGTTTGACCGGATGAAGCAAGGAGTTGCAGTAATATGTTTGGCAGGAATGAATAGAGGAATTGCAGGATAATGTTTGACAGGAATGTAAAGAATTGCAGGATAATGTTTGACAGGAACGAAGAGAGAAATCGCAGTATAATATTTGATGGCGATAGGGATCGCAAAATAATTTTTGAAGGAAATGAAGAGAGGAATCGCAGTGTAATTTTAATTGTTCTGGCAGGAATGGGGAAAGGAATCGCAGTATAATGTTAATACCTCTAGCAGGAATGAAGAAACAAATTGCAGCTTAACGTTATTAAATCTGTTATTTTCATATTTTACTTGCGTGCCCAGACAGACAAATCCTGCACAAAGCATACGCCGAGCAGCTCAAGTATCTGCGGAACATCGCAAACAACTACAACAAAATGTCACGCTGATGGGGTTTTTCTCTGATTTTGTTGCTGGAAATCTCCAAAGCCAATTTTTGATTTAGATAAGGGAACTTTACTACATTCTTCATCTCTTCGCTTTTCACTACATTTTATTCTGCTTGCTTTTCTCCTTTCTTTCCTGGTTAAATCGATATGAATTTAGTGATCGAATGCTGACAGCAATAAATGTAGTAATTCAACTGAAAACATTTATAATTAAATTAAAAGAAAGCTAGCGCATGTTTCCATACTCGGTCGGATTATCAGGAGCCTACTGACACATCGATTGCCTTATTGAATCACCCTTCTATTTCAACACTGGACTAGGATGCCTTTCCTTATATGTTGTTTTTCACCAAGAATTCACCACCACCCCCTACACACACACACACACACACACACACACACACACACACACACACACACACACACACACACACACACACACCACATATTTTCTGTAACATTCACCATTCAATCCGAACAGGCTTGCATCTTCACCATGGCGACCTCCTTAATCATATGTTTCCCACTCTTTTTTTCTTCTTTCTAGGAGATGATGGGTTGAGCGTCACTCGGAAGTGACCGAGTACTTCTAGCGGTATTTCTGCAGCAAAAAAACCCAAAAATGCTAATTGTAATTAAGAGCAGTAATCGTTAAGCTAACTTCCTTTCTCGTTAGTTATTTAAATTTTATCCAGCACGCCTGCGTTAGGCTGTCACTGGAATATTTTTCCCGGTATGTGAGAAAACACTGAACATACTCTTTCTCCGATTCAAATTCAGAGATGTGGCGAATCTGGTTTGACGAAGCTTGTGCGAAAAAAAACAAATATGAAGGGAAAATATATTTAATCTTAGGAGGTCGGAGTGTGTGTGTGTGTGTGTGTGTGTGTGTGTGTGTGTGTGTGTGTGTGTGTGTGTGTGTGTGTGGAGAATGCCACGTTTTACTATTACTCAAGTTGAATCCATCCAAATATAAGTAAATTCTTTAAGATGCTCTACTTCACTTTTGACAGTGTCATAATGAAGTTTAAATATTATTTGTCGCCGTCATGAAAGTCATCATGAAACTTCATTTTAACGTCATCTGTCTTATAGGGCAGGGTTTTTTTAACTTACCATCTCGGGTTTCAAACAAATGTAAGGTAATATAAAATTGATTAAGCTGTTCTTTAAAACTTCCCATTTCGGGTTTCAGACAGAGATGGGGTAATATGAAGTTGAAAAAACTGTGCTTTAACTTCCCATCTCGAGTTTCAGACAGAGATGGGGTAATATAAAATTTACAAAGCTGAACTCAACTAGTTTTATGAACGCCGTTGCTGAGGTAATCTATAGCCCATTTAAGACATCCTTCTCTCTGTCTGTCTGTTAGTTAAGCTAAAATGCAACATAAAACAAGTTCATGCTTAACAAAGACAAGAATATGTCGTTGTGTTAGAACAAGCAGAAGTGTTGCCTGTGTGCTACAAACAGTGCCTACTCTACAGATTCCCTGGCTTCTTAGAATTGGCAAATAGGCCGTTGGTCGATACCTGGACAACGAAACATCTAGAAAGCCACCAAATACCCAAACAGACCTATCTGACTACAGCTCATGACACAAACACTTCATCTTTCCAGAACACAAACCGCTTCCCTGGTGTATGAAACTTTCTGCGAAATCGGCAAAAGTTGGAGGCGAACTGGAACGCAATTCAATCTCCAATTTTCTAAAATCGCCCAATCTGTACCCTGCAGACGTTGAACCTAATCGCCCAATCAGTACCCTGCAAAATTTGGGTCTAATTACCTAATCAGTATCCTGCAGACTTTGGGCCTAATCGCCCAAATCAGTACCCTGCAGACTTGAGGTACTAAGCTTATCGAGCCGCAAGAAATGTGAATTTGAGGCCAAGCATCATGGAATGACCCCCTCAAAGCAATAAAGAAGTTTTTTTAACATCAGTTATAAATAGAACCCAAGTGAAAATTTCGAAATACCAAAGAAAATTGTCAACCAATTTATTTTTACTTGTCTTTAAGATTTATAGTGTGTTGTTTCAGAATTTAACCGTAAACAAGAAACGCCACTTTCGCTGAAGTCGAACAGAATTTCAAGGAAAGTGCACAAATATATAACCTACTTGCTTACTATGGTAAAGAGGTCGAAGACATTTTTTAAAATTTGAAATAAAATAAATCTCCGTAACAGGGGGAAAAGTGAGAATTTTTAAACGGGAGATAGCCTGATACTAACAGGACTATGCATGTTAACATTTCAGTATACAAGTGGGTGAGTAAGGGTAAGGGTGGAATTGGGCGTGCCGGTTGGCAACAGGTTTTCCGTATTCCTAACTATCCGGCTGCCTTCCTTGAAGCGAGCTCATGTACTCATTACGTTATTAATTGCCACGCGCGATCCGATCTAGCCAAGGGAGACAAGACAAGGAATATCTATTAAAAGTTGCATGCAAGTAAAGTTATCATGGAAGCTGAAATTTACTGCTTGACCCAAAAGAAAGCATAATTGTCTGAAATGGTAAAAATGAAAAACGATCTCATTTGCGTCTATTCTAATAAAAATAGAATATGCGATTATCTAGCGGTAACATGAATTTCCAATAATTCAATACTGTTTTGTTATACGAAGAAATTCTTAATCATTCTCTTTCTCTTTAAAAGCACGGATAAAAGTCAAAGGTCTCTGGCCCAGTGCTGTCCTTGACATGTTCAACAGAAAGAGTGCATTTCTTTTAAAACCTGCGGACGCACAGCAGTCTCAATTCTCTCTTCTTAGGAGATAAGGAGAGTGGACAACTCTGTCATGCTTATAATGTTCGAAAATAGACACTACTTTGATTGCGAGAGTACTGGCCCCTGGAGTTTTAGGGTCTGGACTAGGGAATATAAGATGCTAATAATGAAAGGAAACGGTGTGAATTATTGTGTAAAAGTACTATAATGAATGTGTTTTACTTACCTGGCATGAATTTACAAAGTATCAACGAATATAACCGTCACACCCAAAGATTAAATAAAAGCATGTACATGTCAAGAAATTTCCCCCTCGCTCCCAAAATAAACGAATAAAAATGAATTGGGAAAAGCATCCGCAAATACTTGTTGCAAAAACATGGTTTGCCTCAAGAAACGAAGCCAGCATTTAAATTCTGCTGCACGCGATTTAAGCCAAAGAGTTACCCCCCTTTGCACGCTCTTCGCATTGACGTGAACACAGTTGCACGTGAACATGAGTGGGCTCTTAGGTTTACCAGGAAACCTGTGGGAAATTAATTCACATTTGAACATGGCTGTAAATGGATCATTCTCAGCAAATAATTCGAAAAGAATTTCTATCTTCAACACTGATGTCAATGGTTGTGCTTCTTTTATAAATATTAATACAATCATCTCTCTCATTCTAAATTCTCTTTCTTTCTTTTCCTCTCATTCTCTCTCTTGATAGATAGATAGATAGATAGATAGATAGATAGATAGATAGATAGACAGATAGAATTCTATAGAAAGCAAACAGGTAGGAATATTTATTGTTGCCTGTCACCTTTAGTTGTATCAGAATGTTGTACTTGTTTCTATATCAGATGTATGTAAACTATTGTGTCAGAATGTTGTACTTGTTGACTATACCACTCCTATCTAGTCAGAACGTTTGTAAACTATTGCTATAATAAAGTGTTGTAATCTTTTACTGCACCTCATCACCTAGTGTAACCAGTTATTGGATTAGAAGGCTCTAGCCTGTTGTTGCTTCAGGATTTTATATAATCCTTCACATCTATTGTATCAGAATGTTGTACTTGTTTCTACATCAGATGTATGTAAACTATTGTATCAGAATGTCGTACTTGTTTCTACATCAGATGTATGTAAAGTATTGTAGAAACAAGCAAATTGCTGTCACTTTTTAAAAATATCATTTTTCAAGTTGACGCCTTTCGTGAGCAAATTCATTGGGGAACTGAACGCGTTTGAATAACATTATTTTGGCCATCTCTTTTATCACTTTTGATTAATGCAGATAATGGCGGGTGAATCAGGATAAGAATTTATCAAATGTTTTCAAAACTAACAGTGTCCGTTTCTTACTTAAAGATTTATGTATAGAAAGTGCTTTAAAAGAAAATATAAATGATTTAAGAAGGTTATAATCTCGGGATCAAACATGCACCCCATATATGCATACACAAGCACGCTCACACATAAATACGCTCACACACAAACATGTTCACACACAAACACGCTCACACACAAACATGTTCACACACAAACACGCTCACACACAAACATGTTCACACACAAACACGCTCACACACAAACACGCTCACACACAAACACGCTCACACACACATGCACGTTTCAATGAACGTGATTTCTACCAAGTGACAATTTCACCTCCCACGCCAATTTGTTTCTGTTCCTTCATCACGAATTTCCTGACGTTAGTATAAAAAAAATTTCACCATATTAATGTTGTTGAGATGTGACATACTTATAACACCATTACAAGATTGTGTACGTTTAGATGTGAAGTATTTATAACACCGTTACAATATAATGTGCGTTCAGATGTGAATACTTATAACACCGTTGCATATTAACATCGTTAACATATTAATGTGCGTCCAGATTTTGACGTACTTATAACATGGTTGCAACATATTAATGTGAGTTCACATGCGACGTACTTATAACAACGTTGCAACATATTAAGGTGCGTTCAGATGTGATGTACTCACAACATCGTTGCAGTATATTAATGTGCGTTCAGATTGCTACGTACTTATAACATCGTTGCAATATATTAATGTGCGTTCAGATGTGACATCCATTAAATATAACTTATCTGACGCTTGGTTGTCCAAATGTTGACAGTCTAACGGCAACGCATACTAACAATTCCGAAAATAAATTGGATTTTCTTTTCTCTGTCTCTCTCAGAAATTGTTTTTCCAATCTCAAAAGTAGGAGGAACATTAGTAGTAAACATTCAATGATGTATAGAAGATAATAACGTTAAAAGCCTCATGTTAGCGTATCAACACAGAAATGATTCATTAATTACTATTAAGAAATAAATATCAAGTTAATGTTTAATATTTTCTTGACTATAATTTTTGAAGGTGATAAATTTAGTTTGTAAATATTTAAAGCATAGATAGATAGATAGATAGATAGATAGATAGATAGATAGATAGATAGATAGATAGATAGATAGATAGATAGAGAGAGAGAGAGAGAGAGAGAGAGAGAGAGAGAGAGAGAAACAGCTACGAAGTATATTTAGTTCATTAATAGTTCTCCCAATACTCTTCAAATTGATTACCAATCTTTATGACTCACAGTCATATTGGCATAAAATATATTAAGCAAATAAAACTTGAAAAGCCGATCTGATTAATCGTCTTAATCATGCACTTAAACCAATTCCAGAAAATCCCGCGTCAGCAAACTGCACAGAATGGAGCTCAGGTCCTCATAATTAACACATAATTTTCATTTTTGTTCACCAGATCTAATAAATTACTCTTGTAGTTTGTTTCAACTGTATAATTATTTTAATGAACTGTTTCTCTTTTTTATTAACATCGCGCTATGTATGGAACGGCTTGTTTGTTCTGGATGCAGGATAAGTTCAACCCCCTTTTCCATTTTCTCTAATTAGAAATGAAAAACTAACAAACAAAACTCACTATCTTTCATGATTTATTGCCTAGGACGACTGGCGTCGTGGTGACAATGTAACAGCGATTGGTTGAGTCTGCTGAAGTGCTCTGTTCGGCATGTTTTGCCCTGAAGGATCATGTTTTCGCTAGGAACTTTTTCTGTCTAGACTTGTTAATGTTAGATCAGTCACTGTCATCACGTGTCGTTGTCCACATGCATTACTGTCCAGAGGTTATGTCTACATCACCTGTTGTACATGGTTCTCTGTTGTTAGTATATTTGTGATTTTTTCTTATTCCAGAACACATGTGATGTGATTTTAAATGTGATGTGTATCTATTTTTGTGACGTTTTTTTATTCCAGAAAACGTGTATAGTGACTGTAAATTGTGTATGTATTATGTTTGTGTGTGTGTATGTTAATGTATGTAAATGCATATATGTGTGTGTTGTATGTGTGAGAGAAAATGTATGTGTGTGTGTGAATCTATTAAAGCATGTTTGCATGATAATATACATATAATTGTGTTGATGTGTGTGTATATTAATCTGTGTCTGTGTCTATGCCACCATTCGGACTTTTATTTGTGTTCGTATGTGTGTTTGTTAATGTGCGTAAGTGCACATGTGTGTGTGTGTGTGTGTGTGTGTGTGTGTGTGCGTGCGTGCGTGCGCGCGCGCGCGCGCGCACTGTTCTTGAGCATATGTCAAGTTGATTCGTTGTTCCTGAGCGTTGGTCTAAATCATGCTTTAGTGAAGTCAGATGGACGTGTACTTTGATGCGTGTTTCTGTGTTAAAATATATAAACCTATAGTAGTCAAGTTTGTACTTTGCAACAACAACAAAATGGACAAAGTGATACATCCAGAAAATTTTCTTTATTTACGCGAAACCAATCAGTCATTAGATATCTCACTGCTTTCGAACAACTTACAAAAGGCGATTTAATCATATCTACTAAATGATCTCACTATTCTGACAATCTTACAAAATTGTTGTCACTATTTTTAAGTTAACTGATCTCACTAATTTGACCAAAGCTTACAAAAGAAGTTATTGTTGTAAGTTTAAATAACCTACGTTTTGGTCAAACCTTGCATAAAGTATTTATTGTTTTAAGCTTAAATGGCCCAGCTCCTTCCTTCTGAATCTTTTGCGTAAGGATAAAGAATGCTTTACGTTTAATATGACTTTCAGTCTGATTGACCAAAGCTAAAGAAATTTTATTTATTCATCTCATCCACTGTCTCCGAACAAAACTTGCGAAATGTAGTCAAAACTTACACTTTAACTGTTACGTTGTGTCTGATCAAAGCTTAATAAATGTTTTTTATCAGCCGAAGCTTAACCGACTATACTCTATGGTATGACATTTAACTGATCATACTGTTTCTAAACGAAGGTGGGTATTATATGAAATTTAAATGACAATGCTGTTTCAAACCGAAGTTTGGTATTGTAAGAAGTTTCATTGGCCATATTGTTTCTAACCGATGCTTAATAAATGTGGTATGACGTTTAAATGGCCATACTGTTTCTGACCAAAGCAGAATAAATATCGATATTGTATAAAGTTAACTGACCATGCTGTTTCTAACCGAAGCTTAATAAATGGTGGGGTACTGTATGAAGTTCAACTGACCATGCTGTTTCTAACCGAAGCTTAATAAATGGTGGGGTACTGTATGAAGTTCAACTGACCATGCTGTTTCTAACCGAAGCTTAATAAATGGTGGGGTACTGTATGAAGTTCAACTGACCATGCTGTTTCTAACCAAAGCTTAATAAATGGTGGGGTACTGTATGAAGTTCAAGTGATCATACTGTTTCTAACCAAATGTCGGTAATGATTGAAGTTTACCATATCACAATGAGTCTGTCAAAGATTACATAAGATTTTTCTTGCTTTAACTGATCACAATGTATCTGCACTGATTCTGATTAGTTTCAAAGACTTATTGCTGTAACTGAAAATGGTCAGCTGGTGTGACTGTTGTCTCCGCACCACGCACTGACCTCAGACGTATTGCATACAGGGCGTATGTTCAAGTCTTAGCAAGCCTTTAACAGAATGAAAAGAGAAAATTGAATTTTTTTTTTAATTTTAGGCTGTAAGGAAAATATTAAGTCTGGTACATTTGACGCTTGAGAATGTCATCCATAGCAAATGAAAGAAGAGTGACCGAACATGTTTAACGCTTTGTTCTCTCCCCTTTCATCGCTCGTGTGCTTGACAAGAAAAGGGCGAAAAGTAATGGACCTTGAGGGCAACCGTAGAATTCAATCTTCTCCGCGAGAGTGCGTTTAAATCCGCTCCTTTGCGCTGCGCTTGGTTTGGTTTTGCTGGAATTAGCTCCCTTGAACAAAGGTTGGTTTATCTAAGCTAGAAATAGGCCATTTCAAAAAATGTAGGCTCGCTGCTTGCTGTAGCTACTTGCAGCTTTAGAAGCAGAACTTAATTATGTTAAACTAAAGAAGAAATGTTTAGGAGGCTGCGTGCGCATTGCTGCCTACATGCGGTGGATCCGTTCAGAGTCGTGTTGTAGAGTTACACCTGTCCAACTAAGACTCAAAGTCCCACGTAAGTGTCTTGCAGGACAACACATTCATGAACAGTTTAAGGTTTGTTTTAGGAAGCTGTCAATGAAGCAGCAGGAAAACAAAGATGAAAGTTTGAGAATTGAAGACTGTTAATTGTATAACAGTATCAACGGATTAACACAGAGGTATATTTGCTACGATAACAACGTATTTGTATACGTGTTATTGCGTAATGTGTTTTTTTCATGTGTCGCAATATTGACATGCACGGTTCTGAGTAAATGTCAAGAGTGAACAAAAGTGGCGTTCATGATGCAATTGCTGACTTGCAAATATGCACGTTTACTGATATCTTAATCATACAACCACACAATGAGCCTCAAATATTGTAATGATTTAGGCTTATATACATCTGTATTCTCAGATAGAGAGAGAGAGAGTGAGAGAGAGAGAGATGGACGGATGGATGGATGGAGAGAAAGTACGTAAAACAGACATGTAACAATCCATAAATGTTGTAAGCTCCGAACATGAAGACGTGAAAACACCACACATCAGTATTTTGCAAACTCACACAAAAACAACTTCCTCACAACATTTCTCAAACATTCCACAGTGTTATAAACTCAGCTACACGGAGTGTGTTCCACAGGATATGTATCATTATACTGTGACTGGGCAAGTTTTTGAGCTCACTATAAGAGCAATTTTTCTACGCATGCCACAGAGAGTGATCGGCATAAAGACATTGACAATGACGTCAGTGTGCTTTCATTTTGCATAAATTGTTCGCGTGTAGTCAGCAGAATAATCTCATCTCTGTTTAAGTGTGTACTCAGTAGCATACACGCTTTATTATACTGTATACTACACACATACAGACACCATACATATGTGTGTGCGCGCGTGTGCAGTTGATCCTTATTGGGTTTGCATATAAAATTTTGTATGTGTTTATGACGAAAAGTTATTCGTTTGTATTATTTAATCAATTTTTCTATTTGCTACTTAGGTAAACAGCAAGACAGCTAAACAAATGCAAAATTGAATTCTCAAGCACTTGTGTATTATCATCCACCAAACAAAGACAGTTGATCTACCGGTTACCAAGCCGTCAAGATAAGTAAATCGATCAAACGTATAGAGCAAAGATATAATACCAGAGTAAAATGTGCTGATCAACACAAAACAACAATATTAATTATGTGCTATGTAATATATGCTCAACAACAAATGCCACAGCAAATGTGCTCAACAACAAATGCCACAGCAAGTATGCTTAACAACAAATGCCACAGCAAGTATGCTTAACAAATGCCATAGCAAGTGTGCTCAACAACAAATGCCACAGCAAGTATGCTTAACAACAAATGCCATAGCAAGTGTGCTCAACAACAAATGCAACAGCAAGTATGCTTAACAACAAATGCCATAGCAAGTGTGCTCAACAACAAATGCCATAGCAAGTGTGCTCAACAACAAATGCAACAGCAAGTATGCTTAACAACAAATGCCATAGCAAGTGTGCTCAACAACAAATGCCATAGCAAGTGTGCTCAACAACAAATGCCACAGCAAGTATGCTTAACAACAAATGCCATAGCATGTGTGCTTAAAAGTGTTGATACTCCATACATGGAGGACATGAAATACACAACAATTTGAGGTCAATCTCTCCGTTGACTCGTTTAAGCCCCCCACCCACCCACCCAGAGGATCGGTCCTCACATTTAGAATTATGAACAGGATGGACTAACAAACACACTGATAGACAGACGGACAGACAAATGGACAGATACGGTGACATACGCAATGACTACGATAAATGTGTGCAGAACAATATGACATAAAAGTAATGCTTAACAAAGATCCTAGTACATGTCACGACGTACTTGGGGTGACGTTGTAATAATGGATTATATCAAATATTGGCAATTAGTTAATGATTTAAAACATATACAAGTGCCGATGCAGAGTATGGACCACTGGTTAAATATGCATATCTGCAACTTTACGCAGATATCCTGGTGCATTGACGTCAATTTGACTCTCGGACTCCATTAAATAATTTAAACTGAGAATAGATTTTATAAAATAGATATAAACAGATATATAGACGGACAGAGAACAAGATGCAATAATTAGACTTTTGCTACAATTTACCATAACAAACAAAAGAAATTACATTACAATAACAGATGCATGAGACTGAACAATTAATAAAACTGTAATAAAATAAAAGTTGAACAGTGTTTAAAACAATAAGCAAATGCATTATGTCCTATTTTCAAATCATTAACAAGTAACACTGATAGTCTAATCAAGTTCAAACAGGTACTGGGGTCACTGCCAAATCAACACTTGACTTCAGTTTCTGTATGCACAAAATACGTCACGCTGGTAGGAGCTCAATAGGACACGCCATGAATAGCATCAAATGCAGACACCCAAAGCCTACGTCATAGATTTAAGAATAAATATAGACTGAAACCAAAATCCCTAAAATATAGGTAAATGCAGTCTAAGTGTACTGTAAATTACTACATTAATAGATATTTATTTTGGCACATACCTCTGCAACAAATAAAAGTTAGACATGAATAAAATAACATAACATTCTTATTACCCTAACCATTCACACAATACAGAGACGTCTTTACCTTATCTAGCCAAGGGTGTTCTTTGTTCATGTACAACCCAGATTTATAAGGAGGGACTCAGTCTTTACACTTGTCCACAGATTTGTTTGCAAAGAGTAAAGAATACGTCATCGTCGTTGTCGTCAATTTACGGGTGACAGGGGCTTCTGGCTTCTGCTGATTTCACCCTCTCCCCTTGTCATGAGGTATGCCTCTCTAGGGAGAGTTGAATATGATAAAAGACAAGGTGGAAGGTAGCAGAAAGAAAAGTTGTAGAATGATGATGAAGGATGGCCTATTTTCCATTGCAATCATGTCTGGCCGGTAGAGGTAGATATTGGACCCGTAGTCCGTGAACCAATGCAGTGGTGGTCGACGCTATTGTTGTAGTAGCAGTCACCAATGTTGGAGAGGTGGGTGGATGGGTGTGTCTTACAGAGCCCAGGCTAGTAGCATACCAATTCCTGTACCTAGTGGTTAAAATATTACCACTGCAGATACTGCTGTTCACTGTGGTGCCATTGTTGTCACCATCATTGTTAGTGTTGGTTATTTCTTAAGCATTGTTGGGGCCATTGGTGTGGCTGTTATTGTTGTCACTGTATTCATACATGCTGTGGTGGGTGTTGTCTTTTTTTCCACACTGTTCTGTTGTTGTTGTTGCCTGGCCTTCTGTTATTGTCGTTGTTGCCATTGTCGGTGTTGCTCTTGGTGGTATCTCGTGCAAGGTTGAGAGTGTGGGGTCTCAAGCACCCTAGCAAACTCTTCCAGTATGTTATTGACTTTGGTCTCGGTCTGCTTGTCAGATTTCTTTGTGGTATCCATTTCTGCCTGCATTATTTTTTTCTTTCATTTCATTCTAGCTCCTCTGGGTGCTGTCAATTTTTGTTGGTTTCATTTTATTTCCTCCTTATTTGTTGTAATTGTCTGGATTTTCTTGTCTTCACTTAAAATAGATTGTGTCTGGGGTTTTTTCCACAGATTCAGTTTGTGTAGTTTTTGCAAAGGCCTTAATTTGTTGTCTGGTTGTCTGTGAGGAGATTCCAGTGGTATTTCCAGATGTTGGATTCCGTCTCTCTAGGATGGCACTTATCTGAGTATCACTTGTTGTTGTTTCTGTCTCAGACATGGTCTTGGAGAATCCGGTATAGTGCCATGACGTGTTTTACATCTCGATTCAGATTATACTTAGGTCTTTCACTTCCACGTTTCTGAAAAGAGTTCAGGTTAGGACCGTTAGGTCCGAGAATTATTTATCAAGTTCTGGATTGTCCGACTTAATTATATAGTGGAGATGCTCTATTTTGTTCTCTGTGGATCCGTCCTTTGTCATATTGGTCTCGAATGTTTTTGTGTAGTCTTCAATATTGTACTTTCTTTCATTTTGGTCTCGAATATTTTTGTGTAGTCTTCAGAATTGTACTTTACTTCATTTTCCCGCCCTGACAAGGACATGGATTTGGCCGCATGATGTAAGCCATCCTGGTTTTCCTGCCTGGAAAAGGGTTGGGGGGGGGGTATTTTTGTATGATTATGTGTGTGATCCCTTGAAAATGATATGGGTTGCTCTGTCAGGTGCAATAATATAGTCGTCAGTTTGTTTCCATAACGAACAATACTCACACAGTATTTAGTATGGAGATAGCTAAAAAAAAAAAACTAATACACTCTTAACAAGCAAATAGATTGTATGAGGCTCAGGGACATAAATTAAATTATTCTTGCAAAAAAAATAACATTCATCAGCTTTAGCTGCTAACGCTCTCACTAAGACAGCCCATATCATTTTCATGGAACAAAACCTAAACTACCACAGCATCGTTTCAAGAACATTTAGCTTACATACATAACAATAATAATATTAATACAGTGTACAAAATGTCCCTTCCTTTCCCTATTTCTACCCTGTACTTTTCTCCCCCCCCCCTCTCCCCGGAAAACGCGCACGAACGCACGCACACCACACACGATCACACACATAATCATACAAACATACTCGCACTACTGTCTTATTTCGATTTTTCTTTCTAGCTGTGGCGCCAACGCCACCTAGTTAATGGTTATTATTATTATGAATTAATTAATCGTCCATAACTAATTACAAATCTAAATAAAGTCAACAAGCAGGACCCCACAAGAATCAAGTTCAACCTTGACAAGCTAAAAGACCCAGAGGTATCGGAAGCCGCTCAAGCAAAGATAGGAGGAAAATTTGCACCACTGTAACTTCTTAGTGCAGAGAACACAGACACAGACACTTTGATTGACATATATAACACCTCAGTGATCCAAACAGTCAATGAGGTCCTTGACAAACATAGACGAGCAAAGAAACTTTGGGTTACAGCTGACATCCTTGATCTGTGTGACAAGCGTCTAGAGCTAAAGAAGAAGAAATCAGAAGTAAAAGGAGCAAATCAATACAGGGAAATCACCCAGATTATCAAAAAAAAGCATGACAAAGGCAAAGACGACGTTGATTGAAGACCAGTGTAAAGATATAGAAAATATAGCAAAAAAATGCATACCAACTGGTAAAGGACCTGACCAGTGTAAAACAAGGATGTTCCTCCATCATTCAAGATAGTGGAGAGAACTGTCTTACAGAAGATCAAGACATTCATAAGAGATGGACAGAATACTGCTCAGACCTATACAACCACAGACCTGCAGGGGACCCAGGCATACTCAACCCCACCAGTAACCAACACTGACAACTACCTCATCCTACGAGAAAAAGTAAAGACTGCAATGAAATCATTCAAAAATGGGAAGGCAGCAGGAAATACAACATCCCTGCAGAACTAGTCCAAGAAGGGGGAGAAGCCATGATAAGTGCCCTACTAACAATCTGGCAGACATGGGAATGGCCAACACCATGCACTCATAATATCTCTCCCGAAAAAAAGGCAATTTGCAGCAATACCAGAACTATCACTTGGTCAGTCTTATATGCCACCCAAGCAAAGTCATGCTAAAGATCATATTAAACAGATTGAGGAAATCTGCAGGCTTTAGACTTGGGCGAAGCACAACTATACAGATTTTTAATTTGAGACTGCTATGTGAGAAGTACCTCCAGCACCAACAAGATCTTTATCATGTCTTTGTAGATTTTAAGAAGGCATTTACAGGGTGTGGTATGCAGCCCTTTGGTCCACCATGAAGCTGTACAATATCAATGACAACCTGATCAAAGTCATAGAAAGTCTCTACAGCAAGGCCACCAGTGCAGTCTGCTTCAACGGCCAATTAAGATATTGGTTCAAGACAACAGTTGGAGTCAGATATGGCTGCTTACTTTCACCTATTCTCTTCAACATCTTCCTTGAAAGAATCATGACAAATGCTCTGGAAGACCATGAAGGAATTGTCAGTATTGGAGGCAGAACAATAACGAACTTAACGCTTTGCTGATGACATTGACGGCCTTCCAGTAAATGAGGAGGAGCTAGCTCAGTTGGTGGCAAAACTGGACAAAACAGCTACTGCTACTGGAAATCAGTGCAGAGAAGACCAAATTGATGACCAACAACGCCGGTGACATTGGCACTGACATGATGATTTGTGACCAAAAACCGAAAATAATTAATAAATTTAAGTATTTACGAGCCATTGTGACAGACGAGGGATCAAAACCAGAAATATTGTATTTGATTGCACTGACAATAACAGCAATGTCAAGGCTTTCATGACAGTTTGGAAAGACAGAAACATCTAAGGCAGCTCAAAGATCAGACTGATGCACTCCTTGGTTATATCTGTGTTTTTGTATGCCTCTGATTCATGGACCCTCACACTGGATCTCGAAAGGAGGATGCAAGCTATTGAAATGAGATGTTTTCAAAGGTTGCTTGACACTTCCTATAGAGATCATGTCACGAATGAGGAAATGTGAAACAGAATTATGCAAGCCTTTGGGTCCTATGAAGAGCTATTGGCCATTGTTTAAAAAAAAACGCAAAATGAAATGGTATGGGCATGTCACACGATCAACAGGGCTTGCCAAGACAATCATGCAATGCACTGTGCAAGGAGGGCGAAGGAGAGGAAAGGATTGGAGGATAACATCTCAGAGTGGACAGGACTGAAACTGAGCAATACGGTAAGATTAGCAGAGAACAGAATGGAATGGGGGAAATGGTGCCACAACGATCAACAAGACTAAGGGATAGATAGATAGATAGATAGATAGATAGATAGATAGATAGATAGATAGATAGATAGATAGATAGATAGATAGATAGATAGATAGATAGATAGATAGATAGATAGATAGATAGATAGATAGATAATCTTAATTTATGTTATTAATAATTCTCCATCAGACACCACTCGTCTCTCCTACTTAGGTATATGCAGACGTTTAAATGCTTTCTCTCTTCCACAACATTAAAGACAAACATTTACCATCACACAATGTTTCCATGGGTGGAAAACTTCTTACTAAAGGAGAAGACAAATCTGTCTTTAATCTATATTCAGTGATCCTCATCCACCCACTTTGTTCTTGAAAATAAGGTTATCAAAATGTGTCAGAAGGTCAACAAATTTAACAATAAATGTGTTAAATCAACAATCAAATATATGTATGACAAATGCAATGAAAAAGATTACTTGACATCAATATTTTCCACAAAACTATGTTCACATAATTCCTATATATCAGAGTCTTATATCTTAAAATAGAATTCAACATAGTGTCAATACAAATCATAGGATAGTTCTTATCAGAAAACAGAAATGGAGTTATCAGATAAGTGATAACAGACTTTAATTAAGTTCTTTCTTGCACTTTTGCAAGAATTCACAAGTGTATTGTTCACCGTCAACCCCACATGTCTCTCTACACATGCGTTGTTTCTCAGTCTATATGTGTCTTTCTTTTGACACTCTATTTCTTTCTAAATCTCTTCTATTTCTTTCTCAGTCTACACCTGTCCTTCTGTTTTTTTCTTTATTTCTTTCCTAAGTCTAATTATTAAACTCTCTCTCTCTCTCTCTCTCTCTCTCTCTCTCTCTCTCTCTCTCTCTCTCTCTCTCTCTCTCTCTCTCTCTTTCTTTCTTTCTTTCTTTCTTTACGTTGTGTGTTTGTAGACACGGAAAATTAAAGATGACTTAGGAGACAGAATCATTCACACTTCCCAATGGATCAGGAAAGTTCGCTTCTGGTCTTCATGCAGACACTTAACCAAGTCATGGTCAAAGAGAAAAAATTAATCATTGTGCCGCGACACAACTGACCACGATTCATCATTTCTTCAATTTCGCTTCGCCGGTTATCAATTTGGGCGCGACATTAAAGGAGATTTTGATGTTGAAGCAATCTCGAAAACGCTGCATTCGCCGATAGGGAACATAAGAGTGATATTCGGCCGGAAAGTTAGCGCCACAAGAAAAATGAAGTCGGCAGTTGTGTGCGCCTATTTACATAAAAGTTAGCCTGGCCAAATATTTGGTGTGTGTATGTCTGTGCGCGTGCGTGTGCCAGTGAACAACAATATATATATATATATATATGGGGGGGGGAGAGACAGTAAATAAAAGTTCCTAACAAACGGTAGAGGGAGATAATACGCTTGCCCAGTGCGCTGTTTGAAACAGAAAAATATAGCTATTTATTAAGTGTGATTAAACCAAAGAGAATGTGAAGACCTTGAGAGGGAAATACTAACAAGGTCACTGCCGTTAATTAAGCATAATGGCTGTGAGTTTTAAAGCGTTTCCATCGCACGCAGACCTTGGGTTTGAGGCCTTCTTTGGACACTGGGAACCGATGCCCCACCCCTGATCGATCTTTACACACTCCCCAGGTCTGGTGTGTAAGGGCTTCTTGCTCCTTCGAGAGTACAGCGCAAATAGATATTATGATATAAAGGTACCATAAAATATGTAAAACTTCTCTCAACAGTAGAAACGCCTTCCTGAAAACAACAGTCTCTTAGGATTTCGATGACAAGATTCAAAACTCATTATTCGTAATAAAATCGATTGTGGGGGGAAATGTCAGAGGAATAAAAGTCACATGAAAAAGTCACATGAAAAAGTCACAAGGAAATAAAGTCACACTATATGTTAAATAAAATCATAAGTGTCAGTACGTGTGCTGACCAACAATGAACGTCACAATCATTTTCTAGCAATCAGCGCCGCAATGATTTATAAACAATCAGCGCCACAATGACTTACTAAAAAGAGTCATAATTCTTTTTGTCTATTAGGGTCACAATAATTTACTGACAATCAGCGTCATAATGAATTACGAACAATCAGCACCACAACGATTTACTAACAATCAACGTCATAACTGGTTTACGAACAAACAACATCACAATGATCAGATCAATCAGGATCACACTGATTTACTAACAATCAGCGTCACAATAACTTACAAGGGTCCTTATGACTTACTAACAAGCAAAGTCACAATGACTTACGAGGGTCAAAATGACAAGTTCTAAGTCTAGATTATTATGGTTTTTTTGATGTCGTTACAGGCGTGAGGTGTTTTGATGTCATTGCCATAAATCAAGTATAATATTTTTATAATTTATTTCTCGCGTCATTAACGCACTTTTCTACTGCCAACGCTAAGTAGCATTAAGTAGCATTACTCAGTCCGCGTCATTGTCTGTCTTTGACGTCAGTGGTCTCATTTCTCATGCGCGTGACTGCCACGTGAGAAAATTGTACAATGCATCACACAACACGTAAATGTCAGAGTGTGAAAGTGTCGAAAGTCTTATCCTACTTGCTGTCCCAGCCTTGACAGACCGCGTGATTGTCGCTCGGGATAACGTCCACTAGATTGACTAGAGTACTCTCCCTTTTCCTTGGCAAGCACATGGCTGACAGAGTATGAATTGATCTTCCAGTATCAGTTTGTCTGAAACATGAAAGAATGGATGGACAACAACTAAAAGTATTTAATTAATCTCTAATCAGCGCACGATATGAACGATTGCTAATGTGAAAACAACCAGACGATATAAAAAATAAAATAGTATATTAGTATTTTCTTTTCTTTTAGCCGCATGCACGCGAATGTGAAAGTTACTCTCCCTTCCCCCATTCCTTCAAGTACGTCAAAGCGACACAGACACTGAACAAGAAGCGGCATGAATTTTTCTTCAGAAGGCAGATTAAGGGGGAGAGCATACAGTAACAACAGGAATGCTAGATTAATGATTCGTCACCTTCGGTGTCATGAGAAGGCCAGCGGCTGCGCTTCTTAAATCGAACACAGAATCTATATTTTCACGGGGGTGCTTTGGACTTTTTTTTTTTTGTCCAAACAAAGCCAAGAATCCCACCCGAGCAGCTCTAAGCGCCAGGGACAGAAAACTCTTTTCAGACTAAAGACAATCATGTACGCGGTGAAATGCGTTGTAAAGAAAGACTTCACTAAAGGCCAATCAGACAGGTGAACAAATTGGTGCGAGGAGTGATGTTCTAGTGGACAAATTGATGGGTAGGTGTGGGTGAATGGAGACTAGAGCGAGTTGATAGAAGAGTGGGCTTAGGGGGTCGGTGGGTGATAGGTGGAGGCGGTTGGGAAGGGACAAGAAATGAATGAATGGTGAACAAGTGTATGGATACTAACGCATGAGTAAGTGGATTCAGAGATGAATTCGCGACCATATAAATACAAGGCTCAATCAAAGAGGGAAGGGCATGAGCATAGAATGGATAGAGAAAAGGACGCAACATAGATTGAAGAGACTGGGGAAAAAAAGAGAAAACAATTATTATTTTACGTAAATTACAACCAGAATGAAATTAAAAAAGCATAGTCAAAATAAAATGTCGGACGGGGGGGGAAAACTTTCAAACTAAAATGCAATACAAACAACACATGAGTCCAAACCAAAAAGCAAAGTCAAAATAAAATGTCGGAGGAAAAAACTTTCAAACTAAAATGTAATACAAACAACACATGAGTCCAAACCAAATATCAAAGATGGAAGGGAATGGGAACTTTAGATGCAATATGGGAACATTCACAAGCGGAAGGAAAATGTTGATTTAAATTATTTGGAAGTATTTACTTCTTTTTTTCTAAACCAGCCTAAAAACAGATACAGTTAGAAAGAGGAAAATGGTTCATTTTCTTTTTTCTGTTGGCTGTTTTCATTGTTCCAATCGATGACGTTGTGCTGTGGATGCTATCGGCAAATTCGAAAAAAGTAGTCGTGACCACAACAGTTTTCAGTTTCATGACTCGAACAAGTAGTAAATTAAACTATGAATATTTAACTTTAGCTTTAAACATCTAAAAAAAATCTTAGAAAAAATAAACAAACACAGCATTTACTACTAGTGGCGTTTTGCTTGGAAGTCAGACGTTTGGAAAAGATGTTCATTCGTTAGTGAAGGTCTACAACGGCGGCCAAAGGTTTGCAATGGCGTGTACAGGTTTCACTTTCTCTACGCACGTTCTATGGTCTGAAGTGAGGCCTACAAAGAGTACATAACTCACAACGATCTACTAAACGTTCAACGGTCTGAAGTGAGGCCTACAAAGAGTACATAACTCACAACGATCTGCACAACGTTCAACGGTTTGAAGTGAGGCCTACAAAGAGTAGATAACTCACAACGATCTACTAAACGTTCAACGGTTTGAAGTGAGGCCTACAAAGAGTAGATAACTCACAACGATCTGCAAAGAATTACAATCACATGTACAACATTTGTATTGTAAACGATTACAATAAATTTTAAGGCTTATAGAGATTTTATGGCTAAAGGACTACAATAAATTCTAAGGTCTGCAGAAAAAAGGCGCATAAGGTCTATAGTGATATAATCGGCCTATCTTGATAGCCAAAGACTTTAAATGTCTTAATGAGGTATGTAACTACATAACAGGTCATCAGTAAGGGACAGAGTCTATAATATCAAACATAAATCATTATTTTTAAAGTGCTACGGTGACGTGCAAAGGTCTGTAACAATATAAATAAATCATTGCTAACGTACAAATGTCTGTAATAACTTGTATAAAACGTAAGTATTGTATAATGGTTACAATTACCTATTTAAGTCATTGTTAACGCAGTAAGGTATACAATAGAGTATTTAAGTCATTGTTAACGCAGTAAGGTATACAATAGAGTATTTAAGTCATTGTTAACGCAGTAATGCTTACAATAGAGTATTTAAGTCATTGTTAATGTGCAAAGATCCATAATCAAGTAAATAAGTAATTATTAACGTACAAAGTCCACATTAACGGACTTAAGTCTTCACTAAAGTAAAAAGATCTACTTAACGTAGCATAAAAATCTTAGGCGTCCAATAAACGTTAAATCATCTGTATATAGTGTAAAGATGCAAAATTTCACCAGTTAATTAATTTCGATAATAATATTTTTCTAATTATTTATTTAATATTTTATTGACATTTACTGACATAACACACGCAAAATACCAAGAGTATCACTTGTGCATACAGTAGTCCAGTGAGGAATTTACACAAAATACCAAGAATAACACAATAGTCCAGTGAGGAATTTACAAAAAATACCAAGAATAACACTTGTGCACACAATAGTCCAGTGAAGAATTTACACAAATCAACCCCCCTCCTAAAGGAATAACGCTTGTGCACACAATAGTCCAGTGAGGAATTTACACAAATCACACACACACCCCTCCGAAAGGAATAACACAGTTGCACAAAGTAGTCAAGCAAGAAATTTACATATTAAATTCACTGCCAGTAATATTTGGATGCAGTTAAAAAAATCGTGCTACTAGCAGGACTGGCTTTTGAAACTGTCAAAACCCGGGGTTTATGTACAGTTTAGATTTTTATTCTCTTTTTTTCTATTCTTATGTTTAAATTAAATAGTTCAATTTGTATTGTTTGTCTCTCTTATATTTAAATTAAATAGTTATACTTGTATTGTTTGTCTCCCTTACATTTAAATTAAATAGTAAATCTTGTATTGTTTGTCTCCCTTATATTTAAATTAATAGTTATACTTGTATTGTTTGTGTTCTGCTCTCTCGTGTGTTGTCTTGTGGTGTTCGCGTGACTTGTTTGTCTTATTATTAGTGCATTGTCTTGGTTTTATACCTTCCTAGTATTATTGACTAGATAGAGTGGGGGGGGGGGGCTGAGCCACAAGTAACTTTTCGAAAGGCATAGTAAGAGGACCTTCCCACTCACCCCTTCTTTAGATGTGGCTAGTCTATAATTTTAGGGATTAATGGGATTTTAGGTATTATTATTAAAACATAATCATGAATTTTATACTGGAAAATATTTTTTGTGCCAGGGCTAGGAATGAACACCATGCTTAGTCTTACAAATGTATACACAGTTCTGTAATAATGTACACAGACATGTAATGGCATACACCGTTATGTAATAATGTACACACACTTGTAATGACAAACAACATTCTGTAATAACGTACACAGGCCTGTAATGACATACAATATTCTGTAATAATGTACACATGCATGTAATGAAATACAATATTCTGTAATAATGTACACAGGCTTGTAATGACATACAGTATTCTGTATTAATGTACACAGGCTTGTAATGATATACAATATTCTGTAGTAATGTATAATGACATACAATAGTCCGTAATAATGTACACATGCTTGTAATGACATACAATATTCTGTAATAATGTACACATGCTTGTAATGACACAATATTCTGTATTAACGTACACAGGCCTGTAATGACATACAATATTCTGTAATAATGTACACAGAAGTGTAATGATGTGCAGAGTGCTTTAACATCATATACAGTCTTCCAATACCTTTCATAAAGATACGCAAGCCACTTAGGAATGGTTAACGCCTGCAAAGACTTCAAAAGCCTGCAACCTTGAGAACAAAGAAAACTGCTTGCAAGTATAAACGACAAAGCGCGCAGGGGGGTGGGGATGGAAGACAAAAAGGAGGAAAAACACGGGAAATAACAGTCAGATTCATTTCCTTTCACCCCAACTGTTTGTTCTCCACTTCAACTTGTGAGCTATACTTAGACACGCCTCGTGGCTATTTTGCAAGAATAAAAATCTAATTTATTTTAGAACTTAAGAATAATGAGTTCAAAATAAAAATTTTAATGGCAAGTACATTTAAAAAATGAAACTAGGAATGCTTGGTTGTAATAGCTTTTCGATTTTTCTCCTTACTTTTGAAATATAGTACAACGGGACCATAAAAAGCCTATAGCATCTGCCATATTTGTGTGTGTATATATGTGTATGTGTGTGCGAGTTTGGGAAAGGAGAAGAGGCGTGTTAATGTTTAACTAGACTTCCTAGAGGATCTCTTCATACAAGTCTTAAAGCTTTCAACATAAGTCAATATTCTTCTTCCTTGCAATAAATCACGATCTTGATACATCAAGAAAAAACAAAAACGACTAATTTTAAGCTTACTTCAAATTGTAGATTCAAAATGTTTAAAATTTAAAAACGTATCTTTTGTTCTTTGTTTTTTTTTCCTTAAATTTCATTCGAAAAGTGCCTTAAAGTTCGCTTCCTATACAGCCATTTCCGTCTAACTGTATCATGCTAACTCCTAGCACCGCCCACTTCCTTTCAAAGGGAAGTCAAGTTCAAGGGCATACGCAGAAACGTATTGTTAACCCTTTATCCGCAATAACCGATTGAACCTCATGCCTAAAACTTCTCTAGAGACGAGTCACCATACAGCTTTCAGGAAACACGACGATTCTGTGAGCTAGTCTTACGCTATTGTGGGCATGCCCATAAATTTATTTTTGGAAGTCAGAGAAGAGTCTCTATTCAACCTCTTGGGAGAACGAGAGAAACCCGATTTATCTCCTCAAAGAAGCCTGTGGACTTCTTGGGAGTAAGAAAGAAATCCAGATTACTTCTTGGAAACCATACAGTGTATGCCTGCGTTTAGTACCAATACATTTAGGAAATCGAGTGGACGTGTATATTATTAAAACATTCAGGTATTTCTAGACATCCTGTTCAATGCTAGAGCTTTTGAGGAGTGACTGGTTGAAGTCCATTATTACTCTGAAGTAATTAATGTTTGGACGTGATGTATTTAATGTTTGACGTACTCACTATTAGTGTTGAGCATCACTGAGAACTATGTAATGTTTGACGTACTCACTATTAGTGTTGAGCATCACTGACAATTATGTAATGTTTGTCTTTTAGTGTTGAGCATCATTGACAACTATGTAATGTTTGGAAGTCATGTTTGTAGATAATGAACGTGACCAATGTTTATCAGTAACAGGGTGGTCGTGTCCAGCGTCACTATAGTCAGAAATGACTGGTCATGTTCAGTATCAATACCGTAAACATATTCAATATTTGTACAATAATAACGAATGGGCGTGTTCAATATTACTAAATTAAAAACTGATCAGCCACATTCAAAATCAGCACAATAAGTAATGAATGGGCGTGTTCATCATCAGTGCTCTAAGTAATGACTGGCCGTGTTCAGATTCAGTGCAGTAAGTATAGACTGGGCGCGTTCAGTGTCTGTGCAATAAGTAATGACTGGCCAAGTTCATCATCAGTGCAATAAATAATGGCCGTGCTCATCATTAGTGCAATGAGTAACGACTGGCGTCATTCAAATTTAAATGCGATATATAACTCCATTGGCTTTCTTTTATGTTGATGCTGTAAATATATACAGTCGTGTTTAGTAATAGTACAGTAAATAAGGCTAATCGTATGTAGTACCAGTGCAGTAAATAAAGGATAGTCTTGTGTATTGCCAGTGAAGTAAATATATCGAAGTCGTTTGTAGTACCAGTGCAGTAAATAAAGGATAGTCTTATGTATTGCCAGTGAAGTAAATATATTCAAATCGTTTGTAGTACCAGTGCAGTAAATAAAGTTTGGTCATATATGATACCAATGCATTAAATAAAGGGTGGGTCATAAGTAATACATTGCTTTAAAGTAACGATAGTGCTGATATTGTGCGTTTGGCAATAAGAATGATCTATTTATTATATCTAGACTTTACAGCTGTTCTGGTTTTAAGCTTTATTGCTTGATATAGTTGATGTAAACCTTTATTAAAGTTTACTTAACTTGGCCTGTGTCCTTGAATATTTTCTAGGATATTTTTTGGGTTTCTTTTGTGTTCCCACTCGATCGATCAACAAGTTTCTTCCAGTACTTTGTATTGTATGGGCTGTTAATAATATCCCGCTCCCATCTGACGTATGCATTCCACTGAAATGACAGAATTAGTTATGAATCGCTGACTGTCTTTTCATTTTGTTTATTACGTCACGATTTTCATCTTAGCCTTAAAATGAAACGAATTTCCGTAATAGTGATTGAAGCCTTGAAACCGTCCCCACGCCGCCCGCATTCCTCAGATGCGATCAAAAGCTGCCATCAGAGGTAGAACCGAATAGCTAAACTGCAAAGCCCGATCACATGGGTAATTCCCATTTATAATCAATTATAAATGTAAGCACTGAACCATATACTGGTCGTATGCGATTGACCGAGAAAAAACAGAACACCAGAAATGTTTGTATTTATTTTGTTACAGTTTGGGTTGTTTTTTTGTTAGCTTCGTGCTCGTGTCACTTTACGATTCCATTTTCCACTGCGCCTCCTGCACAGACGGCACTGGAGAAATGAATACAATAGTTCAGTGACTCATAATTGTACGTTATTTATAGGGATATTCACTTCATTGCGTGAATATTTCTACCTACTTGGGTGTAAATGGATGACTGGGTGAATATTTCTACCTACTTAAGTTGGGTGTGAATGGACGACTGTGTGAATGTTTCTACCTAATTAAGTTGGGTGTGAATGGATAACTGTATGAATATTCGTGTGTTTATAAGTGTACGTGTTTGTGTATGTCTATGCAAGTAACAAAACCAATTTATCAGACAGTCAGTATATTTGTCACAGGTTGATACATAGAGAGAGAGATGGATGGATTGAGGGAAGGAGGGAGGACGGACGGACGGACAGACAGACAGACAGACAGAGAGATAGAGAGAGAAGGAGGGAGTGAAGACGGACGGACGGACAGACAGACAGATAGATAGAAAGATAGACCTCTCACAATATATCCAATGTAAATCCATTAGTTCAATTGTATAAATAAGGGAGACAATCAAGTGCACTTCGAATCAATTGTACAAGCAAATGATAACAAATCGATGGCTGATAGCATATAATGTTTTTGAAAGATGCCAAAATGTCAAAATTTGAGATTATAACTTGCAGCTAGCCACGTTTCCCCACTTGGATTATCACTGAGGAAACAATGCGAGACTAGTCTCTCTAAGGGAAGTCACTAGGCGCACATAAACTGTTCAACTTTAAATTAATGGTGTGCTTGTCTCCCTCTAGTGACCTTTCCCCTTTTAAATAATGGATTGTGCAGATCGTAGGTTGGGTAGTTTTAAAAACTCAAATGATTTCCCTGAACTAAAGAAGTCACGTAATCTGTTGCTTCAACCAGGAAAATGAAAAGAAAACATGTAAATTGTTAACCCTATTTGCATCGCACCTTCGATGACTTATGACCCATTTGCTTGTGAATAATGCTCCTTATAAAGTATAATACTTTAGTGTTGAATACTTGTGTAATTGATTCTTGAATTTGCACACACACACACACACACACACACACACACACACACACACACACACACACACAGATAGATAGATAGATAGATAGATAGATAGATAGATAGATAGATAGATAGATAGATAGATAGATAGATAGATAGATAGATAGATAGATAGATAGATAGATAGATAGATAGATAGATAGATAGATAGATAGATAGATAGATAGATAGATAGATAGATAGATAGAGATATTTAATTCTTTAAGTCTTACATTACCTGATTAATTTTGTCATCGCTGAAACATTGACGGTGCTGTCCGACATTTTATGGTACCCAAGAGAAGACAACTCTTAGTCAGAATCAGAGTTACGTACTGAAATACTTATGCAGAGTGCAAAACTTTTGTTTATATGTTTGTGGCGATTCGAGTGAATCATTGCAGTAGCTATTTTTAGTCCCGAAAAAATGTACATGTACAGATGAATCGTATATATTAATAGTTCAGTACAAATGAAATTAGAGTGAGGTACTGAATTCCATCTTCTAAGACCTTGGCCTTTCTCTTATACTAATGGCCCTTTTTGAGTCTTCGATGTACTTGTAACAAAACGTGGCTGTGAACATCTAAATAACAAAAAAAAGCCCTTTTATTTAAGACCATTTAAAGAAATTATATCATGGATGAAAATCCAATAAACATATCTCGTATAAAATTAAAGATGGATTTGCAAAAGCCTCGAATATGAACGAAATAGCTAACCAGTCCAAAAGAGTTTTTTTTTATGTCACCCCCAGTAAATTCATTCAGTTATTCGCAAGCCAGAATGGTTCGTAAAAAAAGAATTATTTTGTTAATTTCTCATTCTTTCTCTACTCTTTAGTTTGGTTAGTTATTTATGAATGCAAAACTGAAAATGAATTTTCACCAGTTTTGGGAAAAGAATTATCTCCGCAAGTTGACAACTTGCTGAAAGTATGTCAAATACAGGGCAATATCCTGAATGTAGGTCACATCGCTTGGCAGTACGATGATAGTAAGTCAGACCTCATGATCTGGTATAAATAAAACCCATCAAGTAATCCGGAAACAAACTTTGAAACAAGCGTTCTCAGTTTCTTCTCTGAAATATGCTTATGGAGAAGAAAAATAAACCATTACATCTTTTCACTTTTTTTTTCAAACGACGTTAATAAACACAATAGTAGAGAATTGCGACAGAAAAAGTTCAAAAGAATGAACAGGTAATTCAGTGACTGAATGCATAAATGGACAAATGGATGCAGACAGAGAGAGAGAGAGAGAGAGAGAGAGAGAGAGAGAGAGAGAGAGAGAAATAAAGACGAGGATATGAAAAGAGAGAGGGTGTGTGATCTGTGTACATCACACCATTTATTTACTACTGCTTTATTTGTCAGCATTAAAGTGAATGTGACATTGGGCGTGAAAACTACTTCTCACCCGTGTCTAGCTAGCCCCATAAAGGGTTTTCAATGCTATGAGAGTGACCGAAGAAAATACTCAGATTAGAATATTGAAAACTCACATTAGCATATTGGAAATTTAGATTAGCATATCGTAAACTCAGATTAGCATATCGTAAACTCAGATTAGCATACCGTAAACTCATATTAGCATATCGTAAACTCATATTAGCATATTGGAAACTCAGATTAGCAGATTGAAAGCCAGATATTTTAACATTAGAGAAAACGTTAAATACCTATTTGCCATATTTGAAGGCCGTGTTTCCAAACTTAAAATAGTCACAAGACTTTCAATGGGACCAACATTTTGTTTTTAATTTCTTAGCACAAAGCAAATTAATTGATACAAATATACGCACATATACACATTCTTTCTCCCTTTCTCTTTTCGTTTTCACTCACTCATTCAAATACACACATGAACACACATACACAACACACACATACATGTACCTAGTAATAAGACACTTTGAAGGAGTTTATTTTAGTAATTATCTTTGATCAAACCAAATATATAAAAGTCATTACTGTTTAATTCTGAACATGAGTGATCATTTCCTCCAATGTAATCGGCTATCCATAATTGCTATTCTTCGGTGACCCTCTAAACAGCTATACCCTAATGTGCTGTTGACATGGCTTTGGTTTAAGGCCGGCTATCCCTAGTTTACTATTCTTCGGTGACGATCTAACCAGCTATACACTAACGTACTGTTGTGCTGAATTTGTTTAAGGCCGGCTATGCATAGTCTTCCATTCTTTGGTGACCCTCTAACCAACTATATACTAACGCCCTGTTGAGCTGGCTTTGTTTAAGGCCGGCTATCACCTAGTTTAGTATTCTTCGTCGACTCTTGAAAGACAAAACACAAATCTCGATCACCCTGGGCGATACGAGCGTGAATGTTAAGTTTCGGCCCAGCGCGGTATGGGCACAGTGCGGTATGGGCACAGCGCGGTATGGGCACAGTGTAATTAAAATGTGGCAAAGTTATCCCTTTGAAATGTTTTCAATCGCAAGCATGTTTGAGTTGTTCCCGTTAAAATCCAGTGGCCATCTCCCAGCCAAGACCAAGGCTGCACTTAATGAACTGTACAGTGGAAGAGAGGACGATGGGCTCGAGTCGGAAGACTGAGGGAAACAGAAGGTAAGTAGATTCCAACTGGTGTCGGACTGAGGAGAGGTTGGGGAGGGAATTACGGTGGGAGAAAGTGGGGTGGATAGATCTTGATGCAAACACTACAGCACTATTCAGCTCATCCTACTCTCTAAACCACGACGGAAACCTGACCAGTTGCATGGGTCTTTGGCCATCGATTCCGAGAACCAGAATCGAGAATTCATCCCCAGAAATTGCACTTACGCGACCGTACGAATCAAAATTCCATGGCTTCGGTCAACAAATCCACCCCGCAAGCTATTTTCATAAATTTCCAAGTGGTACTTCTGTCAAGAATTTCCCTCCGTCGTTGTCGGCCATACTTCTACGGTCGAGTGTTTGATTTTTTCGATCTTCTCCGTCAGAGAGCGCAGCGCTTCTATTTATAGCCTTGTCATGAGACGCGTAGCGAGCTGTGTGAGTAAAATAGTTCTAATAACTGTCACCAAACAGTCAGAATGGATTAAGACCACTGATTACATTTGGATATTTGTTCACAGACATTTGCTACATATAAATATAACTATGTAATTAAAGAGTCTTCTGTCGCATATATATATATTTGTGTTGTACAGCATCACGAATTTACAAATCTGAAGCATATTATGCAACATTTTTAAATGCGTAACTTTACATTACATTCAAGGATCGGTATTAATTTAAAATTATTTATAACTGATCGCATGATTTGGATATTTCTTATGTATACTTTTTGTTTGCAGAACTAACTGCTCTCTGCCTAATACTGGTTAAAATTGAGTTCTTCCTGAGTTTTCTAGAATTACGTCCTTTTTCGCAAATAGCTGTATCCTTGATTTGTGCTGTCTTTAACTTGAAAAGTGAAAGTTTAGTAGTATTTAGTGGATTACAGACTGAACCATGCCACCAGACAAGAAAAAGATAGGGTAAAGATCATCTAAAAGTCAGTTTCATAGCAATAGGTTCAAAACGACTTTAATTCAACTGTAATAAGAGTGTAGACAGTACTTCAGATGAAACTGAAAGTGAGAGCGAAAACAGCCAGACAGCATGTTCAGAACAAGTGGATCAACTATACGTGCCATGCCCACTCGAAGGGAAAAGAAACTTTTGAATCTATATATGATCTGCCTGAAAATTCTTCTGAAAAAAGTAGCAGTGATGAAAGTAGTTGTTATGACAGCAGTGATGATGAATCAGGTGTAGAAGATGCATTCAGTCTGGATATAGGAATTTGTAATTTGTTATGAAAAACTAATTAATAATAATGATAATTTCTATTAACTAAGTGGCGTTGTTTCAAGTCCTCATTCTCTTTTGTTCTGAAGATTTATGATCAAATGCAAATAATCAGAGCAACTTTGCAAATACAAATACTTTCCATTGCATAATAAAAGTGGAGCATTATGAAACATAATACACAATTATATACATTTAATCTGGTCGATCAAGGTCTGTTTAGACATTTAGATAGCTAGTCTGATAGAATGATTGATTCATATACACATACATAACTATTTCATGTGAATGATGGATCAATAGGTAAGTGGACGAAGAGGGAAGCGTGCAAATGGATCAATGGACACATTAATGGATGGACTGTTAGATGAAATTGATCTCGGGTGGAATTATGGATGGATAAAGAAGGATATTCGGAGAAAATGTAGGACAAGGAAAAAACTGTGAGAAGGGAAAAAGCCAGACAAGTAAAAAGCCCTGTGGGAGGAGTAGGAGGCAGGTAATCAAACATAAGTATTTAGAACAAGGGTTCTTAACTTTTATGAGTCAAGGACCCTTAAGAAAACTTTCTTTTAGTCACGGACCCCTTTGAAAATCTGGTGAAAGCCATGGACCCCTAGAAAAATGCACATAAGCAGAATATAAATATATAGAGTTTATTTGACTTTCACGGACCCTGAAGCCCATCCAATGACCCCAGGTTAAGAACCCCTGATCTAGAGAAAAACCTATCTATTGCGATTCATGACAAACAGCTCGCTTGTTTCTCCTATAATACTTCCAACACAGCGTACACGGACCACACCATAGACAAAGTCACTGTACAGAACCACAAATGTTACGTAAAACAAATGAGCTTTGATCAGTCATGTGACTTTGTCTGTTCTTGTATAAATGCAGTTGTATAGTTTCTAATGTGACGATAGACACTCCACGTAACCGATAGACAGTCAACGTAACCCATTTGTTAATGGTGGCCACTGAAATGCAAGTTTACCTGATAGATCAGTACATCATTTGTGTTGACTGGCTTGCACGAAACAGAGTGGGAAACGCCAACAAACACTGTGTGTACTGCTTTATAAGATGGGGCTTTAAAATAAGTTGGATGCTTTGAAGTAAGGTGTTTAGCGGGAGAAAAACGTATATCACCCGACTGAAGCGCACAGTGTGCATACATTCAGGGTGAATAAAACCAAACCCACCGTACAAAATGGCGACATGTGGCAAGGAGAATGTGAGAGGAAAGTGTTAAGTCGATAAAATGGAAGAGTGCTAGAATTTGCAAATTTAATAAACCGCCATTTGTTGTTCGCACACCTCTAGTGCAGACTACGGTATGTTACTCTTTCGTTACAGTCTGAAAGAATCGTTAAAAGGTTCAACTGTCCAAATGGCACATGTAAAAGATGTAACAAAAATCAGCAATAGGCTCAACTGTCCAAATGGTACATCGAAAGGATGTAAAAATAAAATCATCAAAAGGCTCAACTGTCTAAATGGCACAACTAAACGTGGTAAGAAAATCATCATCAAAAGGCTCAACTGTTCAAATGATACATCGAAAGGATGTAAAAAGAAAATAATCAAAGGGCTCAACTGTCGAAATGACATATCATATAGATGTAAAATTTAAAAACCCAATCACTAAAAGGTTCCGTTGTCCAACTGTTGTGTATATGAATATAAAAGAATAACCAGAAGGTTCAATTGTTCCAATGACGATTTGACAGAGTGTCAAGAAGAATGAGAAGAATCGTCAAAAGGTTCAGTTGTCTAAATGGCATATCGGCAAAACATAAAAAATGTAAGAAATTAAAATCTTTCAAAAATTAATCGTTGGAAGAGAGAAAAAAAAGCAGGCGGAAAACTCATAGACATAATAAAGCAGATACAGTGCGTGACAAAATAAGCTTTCCTTTAAGGAAGATTAAACTCTAATGATTTTAAAAAGGAATAAAACCAAGAAAACAAAAATTCATCAAAAATGTAAAGACCAAATAAACAGGAATCTGGTCAACCGTACTTACGATCTGTCAACAGACGTAGTTTTTCATCACATACACACACACACACACACACACACACACACACACACACACACACACACACACACATGCACACACACATACACACACACATATACACACACACCACACACGCACGCACGCACACACACACAATTTCGATGTCATACTCCTAATGGACTAAATATAAATTTCTTTTTTGAAAATAAGCGATGAAAAAACACATTTCTGCGAAATTTTCGATGTCTCCAATGCCTACAAACAAATGACGAAACAAAAGGCTTAAAAGTCACTCTTTTAATATTGAACGCATGACACTTTGCAAAAGGAAACGAGCTGTGAAAGACTTTCTCGTTCTATTGCAAACCGTAACTGCACGCGGAGTATAAACAACACTGACTGGACTATGGCCCAGGGCATTGTAGCCACTTTGTGTCGTCGTGCAACAGCCTCGTGCGTAAACTTTTTAACAGTTAAAATAAGAACACTTATGAAAGCTGATGGATGCTGACACATAGCCAGGACGTTTACAATGTTGACATTCCTGGTTCATAAGAACATACGTTTGGAAATGGATGCATATTTATTTGATCTTTGAGTAACACAACTCAGTATGAATAATGTAAGAAGGAAAATAGCCATTTGTAAAACATAAATATATTTGTCTTTCCATGTTACAAGTAATGAATGTCCTTTCACTGGGACACAAATTGTATCGTTCAAATTTTCCCCCTTATCTAAACTCTTTACAATTGTCACAATAACAGAACCACAAGCATTGGGTTATATATCAATAATGCATTAATTTGATCAAATTAATGGAGGAACTAGGGTGGGTGGGTGTGGGGGGGAGAGGGGGCGATCGTCAACACCATCTCCAGAAGTTAGAGTGATGATATTTTTCTATTGATACATGACACAATGTGACTTTACATCCCGTTGAGTAAGATGATGTGTCACGAATAATCAGCAATGTCCAGACCGAACAGCAGAAGACATGAAACTTCGATCCAGAAACTCGCGCGCATTTTCACGCACACACATAATATGTGTCAGCTATTGCTCCCCAACCCTCCACCCGATGAAATGACTCATAAAGGACATAATTCTGAAACGAAATTATTTGTTTTCAAACAGTCCAATAAATGAGACTTCACTTTCACATAACTGTAAAAAGAAAAGAGAAACAACAAATACAAATACATCAGTCATGGTTAATGTCATCATACGGCAAAATTTACTTAGATATTTTCACTTTCCTAAAACTAGAAGCCATATTACCGACAAAGCCTTGAACAGCACGGCCCAAGGATACAGAAGATTTCTAACAACAGCTATTTTTTCCTCTTCTTTTTTCTTTAGGCACTTTTTCTAAAACCGGAATTTGCGTATCCGTCTTTGAGTCTAGTCGCAGGGAAAATGTGTGAGATGTACAAACTAGGACCAAAGGGGTTAAAGAGGGGAGAAAACCCACTCTGTATTTAACTCCGATCAAAGAGCCAAGACCGGGGCTTTAACTGTGTTATTAAGGTTCGTTTTACAGACTGGGCGCAGTCAATACTTAAGAAGCTTTCTGCATCTTTGAGCTGGGGGGCGGGGATGGGGGTATGCTTGAGACAATCTTCAGACACAAAAATCACGCAACAATACTTGTATATTGCGCATGCCTGAGATTAGGACCGTGTTCGTGAGAACTCGTGTATATGCGGGCTTTCGTGATAAGACTGTGTTAGAGAAGGAAGTGTTTTGTGTGCTAGACAGAGATAGACAATAGATGGATGGACGGACGGACGGATGAAGGTGGAGAGAATAGACTGGAAAAGAGAGAAGAAAATGAAAAGAGAAAGAGAGGTAGAGATGGTTAGAGAGTGTTAGACTCTAACGAGATCTTCTTGTTCCTTCAAACTGCATTCAATCAACTCCAGGAAAGTGAACAATCGATTTTTATTTTAAAAATATGAACACGATTAGGTTTAACTCTTTCTATCTTTTCCTTCCCTACAATTGTGTCATGAATGACAAAGGAAGGCAACGAGACATTATAAAACTAAGTATAAAAGAGTAATAGAAAATTCATTAAAATACAGTTCTTTGTTTTCAAAATTTCTTTCATATACAAATATGCCAGATTTGTTCATTTTACATTTTGAAAACTGCATTTAATAAATCAGGTCTCACAAAACCCACCAAAATATGCATTAAGTTTCTGTTGATCTAAATACTATATGCATAAACCTGGAAACATATTATGAAAGAAATCCGTCAAGTTGCATACACAGAAATTATTTTTTTATTTAATTGACTTGTAATTTGCTTGAAATACCCATTTGTAGCGTCAGGCACTTGAAGCTGCATTTGTCTGAAATAAGTATTTGTAATATCAAACACTTGTGGTTGATTTTGTCTGAAAGAACCACTTATAATGTCAAACATTTGCATCTGTGTTTTTTTTTGTCTGAAATAATCACTTGTAACGTCAAATACTTGTAGCTGTGTTTTCTTTTTTTTTTGGGTCTGAAAGAACCACATGTAATGTCAAACACTTTTGGCTGCTTTTGTCTGAAATAACCACTTGTAGAATCAAACACTTATAGCTATATAGCTGTTCTTTCTTCTCTGAAATAACCACTTGTAATGTCAAACACTTGTGGTTGATTTTGGCTGAAAGAATCACTTATAATTTCAAATACTTGTAGTTGTGTTTTTGTTTGTTTGAAAGAATCACTTGTAATGTCAAATACATGTGATTGATATTGTCTAAAATAACCTCTTATAACGTCAAATACATGTAGCTGTGTTTTATTATTAAGTAACCACTTGTAATTTTATGCACTTGTAGCTGCTTTTGTCTAAAATAACCATTTATAACGTCAAATACTTGTAATTGTTTTTGTCTGAAATAACACTTGTTATGTCGTCTATTAATAACTTTCATTACTCGTCACTGTTCTGTACCACAGAGTTTTGGGGGGCAAGGAACAAAATGTAGAGTGATGAGTTTCTATTAGTGAAAATTAATAAAATATTATTAAAATATATCATTATATTGTTTTGTTTGTTGATTTATTTGTTTGTTTGTTTCGTTTTATTTTTATTTTTAAAAATAAAATTACCTTGTGCAATCTGAAGTCGTTGGTAAGCGTGTCCCAAATCCGCACGCACCGGGTATCCCAGATGATGACGATGAAAAAAGCAAATTCACGTAATGTCAACCTCATTTTCATGAGTGTCCCATCAATCCCCTATCAGATTAGGTACTCAGTGACCAATCCCGTATCAGCTTGCTAATCGCGCAAGTTCTGTGTGACCAATCTTGTTTCAGCTTGTTAATCGTGCAGGTACCGACTGACCAATCGTATATCAGCTTGTTGATCACAGACGTAAGTAAACAAGAGTTGAGGCACAGTCACAAGAAAAGGAATTGAAGTCAAATGTACTGCTCGTAAAGGTAGCGGTGCTATGGTCTGAGCTGCAGTAACAAAGGTTTCAAACTTTGGCTTTATTTCAAGTCATACACTTTAGCGAGACTCACCATCTCGAAGGCAATTTAGTTACACCTTAATAAAATTTGGATGTTGATGTTCACGGGTGCTCATCTTTCGATTCTTTAAAATAAAAGTGAACCTATCAGGATTTATGATTTTTGGTCATATGGCAACACACCGTTAATAGGTAATCTCTTGTCACAAGGCAAATGAACAAGCCAGTTAGTCACGTTGTGTCGCGAGACTCCTGCCTCTGTTGTAAGCAAAAAACAACGAACTTAGGCGGTTGTCAAAACATGTTTTCATCTTTCGATCCTGGTGAAATTAAAACTTTTAAACTTCAAGCTCAATTTGTCACAAGCTAATACGTTTACACGCTTTTATCAGCATTAAAAGATAATCACATACCAAAAGTAATAACCGTACACGTTATTATCAACATTAAAAGGTAACTAGTACAAAATCTAATAAATTTAGACGCTATTATCAGCACTGAGGTAATCTATTACAAATCTAATAAACGTAGACTCTTTATCAACGTTTACAGATAGTCAAGTACAGTTGCACCAAATATTATAAACTTTTAGATACTGTTATCAACATTAAAGTGTAATCATCTATCGAATCTATTGCAGATACGTGTAAAATAGATTTATGGTGTGGTTTGCCACAGATTAATAAACTTTAGCACTTTTGTTACTAATTGAAGATTTAAAGAAAAATAGTGAGAATTCACGAGCGATAAACATCGTTATCACCATAGAAATATATTTCGTTATCACCATAGAAATATATTCACCACGAGATATTTTGTCGCGGAAAATGCAAAGAACGATAACTCTGTTGTATTCACAGTCTTATAGACATCAGTCTCGGTAACCACAGACACGTTTTCAAGTTAGGACTCTACCTTACACCCGAAGTAAGGAACTGTTGGCAGCACAGTTGAATGGACTGAAAGTAATATCGAAGTAAAAGTATTCAATCATAGGCTGTTTGCGCTATTGTTTTCGTTTGGCTGGGCTGGGTGGGGAATAAGGATTGTTGCTTTTGTTTATATTTTGTTTATGAACACAAAGTAAAAGAGTGTTTTGTTTAAATCTTGTATACACATACTGATGAGGAAGCAGTTCAGAAAGACACTCGACGTTAAAGTTCACAGAAACCCCGGGTAAGGAGTGCCGACTTCCGGTAATACCAGGACATTCAATCAACTCATTTACAGGAATCACAGGTAAGGAATACCATTCACAGGCAATCCACAAGTCATTTAGCTCTAGACTTCGCATAAACCATAAGTCAAGAAATCTCATACTTCCAGTAATATATATAAGCCTTATAAGCCTTCTTCAGCCTTAGATTTCACTGAAATCACATGAAGGAACTCTGTACTCTAATGCCACGAACCGTCCTTCATCTTTAGACTTCACTGATATTACACTGAGGAAATTCATACACCACTATGACCATATACATGAGTCATACATACTCGTAAAGTCGTTCAACTTTTTTAAAATGTACCCGTTAACGAACCTCATACCCTATTACCATCACAGAAAAAAATAATTAACTTTAGGCTCTGGCTCGTTTTCCTGCCTGAATTGGGGATGCCTGTGGCGCCAAAGATGATGGGGGGTTGGGAGGTAGCAATTGTGTTGCTGTTAATGGTGATTTGTTCGGGGCTATAAATGAGTAATGCGTTCTCGGCTTTTCCAACTGAGGATTGGTAGACATATTTTCACTTTTGGTATCCTAACACATACACCCACCCACATCTATTTATACATATATGTACATACGCACACATACTCATATACACAAACACACACACACACACAAAACAGCATGTGGATTTGCACATCAAACACGTGCATTGATAAACTACATTGCGCATGCGCGGTACAAACAACAGAAGACGAACACACACCCCCACCGCGTTTAATGACTATACCGCTACTTTGCAATTCAGCAACATTCATTTTGATTCAAATCACTTTATCCCCTAGAGAAAGACACAGTAAAATCACTTCTAAAACTTTATGATGGAGGGGAGGTCCGGATTGGGGGATATGCATTATCAAACAAGCTCGCGCGCAAACACACACACACACAAAACTGATCTAACAGTTTTGAAAGTTTACTTTTTTTTTTCAAAACTCTGTATTGTGATCAATACTTAGATTATATCTGAGTGGTAAACCCGCCCACCCACCCCCACTCACCCAATTCTTTGATCTTCTAACTACAAGATCTCTTTTGGCTGCGTCCACTTGCAACTGTCTGTCTTGACTGGCTGACGATGGGAAATGTAGCGCAGATCAAAGGATCTAACATACATGTAATGTCAGGAATAAAGTGGTATCTCTATCTGAAAATTAAATTTAAACTTATACAATGGAATATTAGTGGGAATGAGGTATACTATAATACGCATGAAAGGTATAAAATATTACAGCGTGCCAAAAAATCTCATTGTTCATTTAGAACACCTTTGCTGTTCGACTTGGCTGTTGAAAGTAGACCAGCAGTATCTACCATGAGGGCAAACTTGCATCAAGAGAAGGCCAGTAACTTAGTATCGAAAGCCATCTTAGGGAGCTTTAGACCTGGGACCTGGGGTGAGAGAAAACCCAGAGTATCTTACTCTTTAACACTTCAACACTAGTAGGTATTTTGTTTTAAAATAATGTGCCTTTATCAAACTACACTGACATTCTCAATTCCAAAATATAATTATGTTAAAGAAAATGCACGGTTAGGAACTTTAACAAGGTTATTTTGTTTTGTCAAAATTCAAATATACTGATATTTATAACACCTAAAGGGGTTAAGTTATAATTACATTTATTGTAACATATTAACACTCTTAATATCAGATGGTATTAATCGGAATTAAATATATCCTGGTGCATTCAATCTTGAAGATCGGACAATATTTTTTTTATATATGTATAATTACTACCAAATAACTTTAATTAGTATAGAAATGCATAATACATACACAGCCACACAAGCGCACACGTACAAGAATACATATACTTATATTATGCACAAGAAACTGTATTTGTTTGTTTCCGATATATTAATTCTGAACCTAAAATGTGTTTACTTGACGGTAATGGGGGCCACCTCTCCTCATTCACAGACCCTACCCTCAACCCCCAAGGTCGTTCGCGATTATATCCACTGCAGACGTGTCATAACATCTTATTTTTACAAACTGTTGTTTACGTAATCTCAAGTTTTATAAATTCAGTCTTAATTTGATCTACCCTCAACCCCCAAGGTCGTTCGCGATTATATCCACTGTAGACGTGTCATAACATCTTATTTTTACAAACTGTTGTTTACGTAATCTCAAGTTTTATAAATTCAGTCTTAATTTGATCTATCAGATTTCAGAACAAATAAACGGAGAAAGCAAAATGAAAGAACTTAATTTTTCAGAAAAAAATTTAAAGGAAAGATTTTTTAATTTTTCTGATGTACTGCAAAGTACCTTCCTGAAACATTGCAAGAAACAAAGTTATATCTTACATTGCAGAACAAGAAGAAAAATATTAATTCTGTGTACATCGTGAACAACAATCATTCGCAATTTTCTGACTTCACTTAGTCTACAACTGCTTGCATAACATTAGTAAGTCTTAACTTCATTCAAATTTTGATAAACAAGAATAGTTACTTAAAGTCAGTTATTCGAATCATGCACAACAACAATATCTTAACGTCACTCTCTATGTGCTCAACAAATCCTTAGAACCGTCATTTACAGTAAAATGCTCAATAATAGGTTCTTAAAGTCATTTACAGTCAAAAGCACAATAATAGTTTCTTAAAGTCATTTACAGTCAAATGCACAATAATAGTTTCTTAAAGCCATTTACAATCAAATGCTCAATAATAGGTTCTTAAAGTCATTTACAGTCAAATGCACAATAATAGGTTCTTAAAGTCATTTACACTAAAATGCACAATAATAGGTTCTTAAAGTCATTTACACTAAAATGCACAATAATAGGTTCTTAAAGTCATACAGTCAAATGCACAATAATAGGTTCTTAAAGTCAGTTATGCACAGTGCTATAACAACAATTTGTTTTTTTAACGTTACTCGAAATCATATGCTCATCAATAGTTTCTTGACGTCATTCACTCCGAATACGTACCAAGAGCTTTGAAATATAATGGGTACACCCAATGAACATCTGTTCGTAGACAGTCATTGTTTTCCTACAAGAGCACAAGCCATCATAGAGCAATAGGTTCCTAATGCTTGTCACTTGTAATGCTCTCCTAAAGCACTTTAATATTTAATTTCACCTGTGCCTGTGAAATAAAGTTATCACGACAGAACGACTGTGTGGTAAATCAATACTTCTGAATTTTAAAGAGATACATCTGACTTTTATGTGATCAGTGCCTGCTAGTAAGCAGATAAATACTGCTGTTGATTTGAGCAGAAAAGTGACAGTTGAGATTAGAAGAGCTGATAGATAGATAGATAGATAGATAGATAGATAGATAGATAGATAGATAGATAGATAGATAGATAGATAGATAGATAGATAGATAGATAGATAGATAGAGGCGTACATTTGCCTATCCCTATTTCTAAACTTAATTGTTATATAAATTGTTAAATTGTCGAAGTGACCCGACCTTGACACTCCTTATGATGGTATTTTTGTAAGTTCACAGTCGGAGTAAACGCTCGAGTTGAGAATATGCTAAGAATTGCTTATTGATGCAAACCAGTTCCTACTAGATGAGTAGTTTTTACTATTCAATGTTTAAGATTTACGAGAATGAGACCAGCCAATCAGCTGAGATCTAAAGTTTTCATGCTGTAGAGTGTAGACTCTAGAGAATTCTATTATCTAATCACTTGAGTTTGGTGTGGCAAGAAGTCTGCTCTTGAAAGGCAGCCTTTTGTTTGCGGGTAAGTTAACTGATTGATTGAGAGGGAATAGACATAGAAATGTTTCATGCATTTTTGCTATTGATGTGCTATACTTGCGCTTTATATAGAGATGCATTATATGAGTAGACTATTATTTCTACAAATTGTGAGCTATAATGCTTAAATGTATATTCTAAACACTTGACATTATTCTAATGAAACCACTTGTAAAATCTATAACACTGTATTTATTATGCTGTGTGCGTGTATCGGGCTAATAAATACTGCTGCAAGAAACTGTAAGTTAAGAAATGAATGTAAGAAGGAATGGAGTTTAAAATAGAGTAAACTAGAAACCTTGCATTTGTTCCATATTTATATTTTTACAGGGACAAAGCAGGCTTTTGGTGTATTATCAGAATCTCCTGGTTTATTGATTATAAACCACTGCAATCGTGGTAGAAACAGAAATATCTACCGCAGTGTGTGCAAGTGTAAAGGATACACTGAACTCCGTTGATGTATAGTGGCAAGGTATGCTGACTACATCAGCAATTTCTGGTACAAGGTAGTTACTGGAAATTGCTACAATTGTTGTTCTGCTTGAGTGAGCTGGTATGGCGAATGAATGGTCAGATTAATGTGAGAGAATAAGCAGCAAATCTATGGGGTATTTTTACTATGTAAGTAGGAAACATGTGGAATTCATGTGAACAGTAAAATTGTGGCTTTGTTGCAAAAGTACATGAATGACAATTGAGACAGAACCTAATTCAGATTATGTAAATCTATTATTGCTTATCTCTAATAACTCTATTTTTATTCTCTGATAACTATCCTGTGATTTGTACTGACATTAAATTATTGTTATATTTTGCCAGATGTGTGTGCTGTAAATGGTATGTCATTAATGTATTTGAGCCACAAACGGTGAAGACATTATCACAGTGGAGACAGTATACCTTCTCACCATTAATAACTTTGTTGTTATCGTCTACTTTAAAACCAAAATGGTCGCGCAGTGGTTTATAATCTGTCATCTTAGAATCAGCCATTTTTTGCAGTTTAAAAAAATAATAACAAATAAAAACTTCCGGTGCAACTAAATATCGGTGTTGCATCAGTAAGTAAGCAAGAAAATTAGTTGAAATTTAATCGTCATGAAATAAATTAATAAAATTTCATAGCATTTAATCAGAAGATTAATCATTAAAATGATCAGCCCTAATTTTATTTACTATAAGCATGGATAATGTTGTGTTTATATTTTGTAAAATGTATTTAATGAAATATTCTCTTTCATATTTGGTGTAGTGAAATATGTGAAATATGGCAGCTAGTCAAAAGTATCATATTCAGTTGTTAGTACTGTAAAATATGCTTATTTGCAGGTTCCAAGTTGTGGATCTCAATGAAAATATCTTGAGAAATTCAAGGTGTATTGAGCTCTCAGTTTCTTTTACAGTGTAGTAACTCAGGCTACAATCCTCAACGCATAGTCTACAGGGAAGACACTGTAGATTTGTGTTTTTCCATGAAAAGATTTTAAAACAGAGAGAAAGAGAAAATATTGAACAGTATCTCTATATTGTTGGGAACAATAAAAACTAACAGAAATAAACTGAATGCATGATAATTATTTCTCCTGAAGTAGGGCAGGACAGAAATAAACTGAATGCATGATAATTACTTCTCCTGAAGTAGGGCAGGACAGAAATAAACTGAATGCATGAAGGTTATTTTTCTAGAAGTATGTACGACTACATTATGTGTCTGTATGTATTAGGACTGTGTCCTGTGTATCATTGAATAATCTGTTCATATCCTGTTTTATTTTTTATTAAATCATTGTTTTTTTCAAAATAAATCTAGTGTTGATCTTTTAACATTTCATTTATAATTTCATCTTGTAATATATGTACGGTCTTTGTATTGTTAATTCTCGGTGGTAAGCCATGGGGGCTTGTTATGTGGTGAAACGACGTTTGTCATCCACATTAGTGTTTGTGTCAACATCCATTACCATTCACTATCATAAAGTGTGGTTTAGGCGGGCATAGTTAAGTGATGAACACGAACACTACATCGCTCTGCCAAGTCATGACCTACTAATTATCTAGTATTGCATTTTGCCAAGTCATGACCATCTGATTATCTAGTATTATATTTTGCCAAGTCATGACCATCAAATTATCTAGTATTATATTTTGCTAAGTCATGACCATCTGATTATCTAGTATTATATTTTGCCAAGTCATGACCATCTGATTATCTAGTATTACATTTTGCAAAGTCATGACCATCTGATTATCTAGTATTATATTTTGCCAAGTCATGACCATCAAAGTATCTAGTATTACATTTTGCCAAGTCATGACCATCTAATTATCTAGTATTACATTTTGCCAAGTCATGACCATCTGATTATCTAGTATTATATTTTGCCATGACCTACTAATTATCTAGTATTACATTTTGCCAAGTCATGACCATCTAATTATCTAGTATTACATTTTGCCAAGTCATGACCATCTAATTATCTAGTATTACATTTTGTGAAGTCATGGTCATCTAATTATCTAGTATTACACTTTGCCAAGTCATGACCATCTAATTATCTAGTATTACATTTTGCCGAATGAATTAGTTTCAGTACATTACCTAACTCCGATTAATCAAAATTAAGAACAACAGTCTTAATTGCAACTTCAATCAGTGGAAGTGACTTGCAGAGTACACTTTTAATTCAACTTCACTTCCAAATAGTGATCTTCTAGCAATACGTAATCGCATAGTCACTAGAAATTAGATAATTATCACCTATCCATAAGTAGTCGACAATACGTGCAGTGTTCTACTAAGTACAAGAAATCATATAGGCACTTGAAATTAGTTGTGTTCTAACTACAAGAAATCATATAGTCACTTGAAATTAGTTGTGTTCTAACTACAAGAAATCATATAGCCAGTAAAATTAGTTGTGTTCTAACTACAAGAAATCATATAGTCACTTGAAATTAGTTGTGTTCTAACTACAAGAAATCATATAGTCACTTGAAATTAGTTCTGTTCTAACTACAAGAAATCAAATAGTCACTTGAAATTAGTTGTGTTCTAACTACAAGAAATCATATAGTCACTTGAAATTAGTTGTGTTCTGACTACAAGAAATCACATAGTCACTTGAAATTAGTTGTGTACTAACTTCAGGTTTTCATAGTCTTTTACAAATAAATACTTTGATAACTGCAAATAATTGTAGAGAAACTAAAAATTAATCAGTTGTCTCATAGTTTCAAGTTTTCATAGTCTCTTACAAACATGTGGTCTGTTTACTAAAAGTAATATAAGTGTCTCCAGAAATTAGACAGTTGTCACCTAAGTGAAGTGATCATAGCCTCATACCGATACGTCGTCTGCTAGCTAGAAGTAATTTTATTGTCACGTAAGAATCAACAATTGTCTCCTAACTGTATATGTACATAGTCTCTTACATAGGGCCAGTAAGCATCATAACATTAGTTAGTCGAATTTACTTGTAAAAGAATGTGGAATTTTAATTAGTCAACATCGCTTGCGAAACAGAGTGGCCTACCTTTGTGTAATCAAGGTCACTTGCGCAACAATGGTCTCGTGACTTCCTGGAGTCGACGTCGTTAACAAATATAGTGGTCTCACGACTTCATGGAGTTGAGGTCGCTTTGCAAATATAGTGGTATCATGACTTCATGGAGTAGAAATCGCTTTGCAATTATAGTGGTCTCACGACTTCATGGAGTCGAAATCGCTTTGCAAATATAGTGGTCTCACGACTTCATGGAGTCGAAATCGCTTTGCAAATATAGTGGTCTCACGACTTCATGGAGTCGAAGTCGCTTTGCAAATGTAGGGATCTTACCTCGCTTAAGGAATAAACAACAGAAATCTTCTAACTGTATGGAGTCGAAGTCACTTGCAAAGCAAAAGTCCCTTAATTATAATTAGTTGAAATAACTTGTAACACACTGAACACCTACTCCTAACTTTAAGTAACTGATACCGCTTACACGTTCGTGGTCTCGTGACTACAGTGTGTATCAGTATAAGTCATGTAGAAGTCACGTGTCTCCTATATCCGCGACTGCAGTAAGTTGACAAAAGTAAGAAGTCCCTGTTAACAATAAGAACGCGCAGCAAATTTCACACTAGACTATAATTATCACCAAAGCTTGACGCCACAGGCAACGCTCTGACATACTTTCACCGGAGACTAAAGCCACAAAATACACGCGAGACTAAAGTGGTGTCATTAGAGACTGTCATTAATGAGGTCACTAATGACACTATAGAAGAATTTCGCAAGACATTTTACGAAAGACTTTCACTATTGATGAAGCTACTGAAGTAGTAGGGAAGGACTGTCCTTAAAGAATAAAGTCACATGAAGGGTTATGAGGGCTACACACTCTCCAAAGTAATAAAGCTACTTTAAAAAGTGTTAGGACAGACATCGTTTGAAGCCACAAACTATGGATTATTTTCACTAAAGCCTTTTCGCCACGGATGGCTGTGTAATAGATTCGTCATAGACTGAAGCCATTGTAAAAGGTCACAATTTTCACAAAAACCTTTAGGTACAAACAGCTTGACACAAGACTTTCCTGGAATTTTCAAGCCACGGCAAGCGCTATTTGTCAGAACCACAAGGGCACAGACGCATGACAAAATACTATCACTGGAGGTTACAAAGCACAATAAACGATTTTTACCAATCCCTCAATGCCACATTGGTGGAATATTTGTACTATTGTAAACTTCCATAACTTAATTACTGAGGAACAAACTACGTAGCTAACTGGTGCCATTAAACTCTGAATCTACAAACACCACCAGAAGTACCAATTTTTGTGCGCTCTAAATCTCTGCTCAGAGCAGTGGGACTACACAGCCGACAATTCCAAATTACACTATAACGATGTTACAACAATACAGAGGAGTTACAACACTATAACTGTGTTACAGCACTATAGAGGAGTTACACGACTATAATGGTGTTACAACACTATAGAGGAGTTACACGACTATAATGGTGTTACAACACTATAACGGTGTTACAACACTATAGGGGAGTTACACCACTATAAAGGCTGTCATTCGAAATTCGCAGCTACTAACAGCGCTACAATTTGAGTTTACGTATTATTGTCAAGAGTGACTCAAAACTCTCACAGGCTGGACTGAAAGTGAAACCTGAGCAATACCTTTTGCTATGATAGTCTGTACCACAACCTGAAGACCATATATATATGAAACTCCTGAAGAGTGTTGAGGCCACCAGTGAACAGTACTTTAAAAGACAATCACCAAAACATTAAAGCTACAAATAACAGTTCAAAGACTTTCATCACCGCTTCAAGGCCAAAATTCATCACACCTTCAAGGTCAAGTGTCGTCACAGCTTCAAGGCCATATGTCATCACAACTTTAAGGGTAACGGCTAAACTAATTGCCATCCAGGTCCAATGCCACAAAACGCACCTTCGTGAGAAACAAAATGAAACTGCTTTTTTATAAGCAATCAGAAGGACACTTGCAAACCCCTTACTTCCTCTACATTTGACTTCAAGCTATTAAGCAAAAACCCATCAGAGATTTAAGACTCAAGCAAAATTACAGGTCATAAGAGATTATAGCCTCTAGTACAAATACAACTTATGGTATTTTAAAGGCTAAAATAAAAATACATCTTATCAGAATAAAATCTCGAGCAAAAATACAACTCATTAGAGAGTAAAGTCTCGAGCAAAAATACAACTCATTAGAGAGTAAAGTCTCGAGCAAAAATACAACTCATTAGAGAGTAAAGTCTCGAGCAAAAATACAACTCATTAGATAGAGTAAAGCTTCCACCATAAACGCAGTTCATTAGAGATTAAAATCATTATCAAAAGCACAACTCATCAAAGATTAAAGATTCAAGCAGAATGGCAGCTAGTAGGAAATTAAAGCATTCAGCAAAAATGTATAACTTATCAGAGATTAAAGCCTCAAGCAAAATCAAATTATCAAAGATTAAAGACCAAGTTAAAGGAATCTAGGTCAACTATGAAAATGAACTCAATCAATAGATTTGGTTGTTTTAATAATGTATATAACATTTCAAAATCATAATTCCAATGGATATTGCAATCTGCACGATCAAATCAAGGTGCATTTGCGAGCTTAATGACGACACGGAAGACTACGAAGCCACTTTTTTCTATTGAAGGCATGTCACTTCTATTGAAGGCACGTCACTTGACAAAAGGAAACTGTGAGCGCTGCACGAATCTCTTGCTATTACAGGCTTTAACTGCACGCGAAACAAACAACTTAGACTGGACTATAGCCCAGAGCATTCTAACCATTTTGTGTCATGTGGCGATCTTTTGCATGATCGAGAGTTTTAGTTTCTATTACACTTTTAACTCCAAAATAATATCATTTATAACAACTGCTGGCAACTTACTCGATGCCAGGACATTTAGAAATGTTGACATAAATTGAAATATATGTGTTTGAAGTGAACTTTAAAATCTCAAGCAAAGGCAGAACTCATCAATGATTAAAACCTCAAATAACAACACACCACATCCGAAATTAAAGCCACAAGCCTCAGCACCACAACTCAATGGAGGTTAAAGCCTCAAAGAACAACACACATCATCAGAGATTAAAGCCACAAACCAACAACTCAATAGAGACTAAACAGCAACAACATGCCCTATCAGAGATTAAAGCCAAAAACTAACAGCACAACTCACTAGAGATTAAAGCCTCAAATACCAACATACCTCATCAGAGATTAAAGCCAGAAACTAACAGCGCATCTCACTAGAGGTTAAAGCCTTAAACAACAACATATCCCATCAGAGATTATTGCCTCAGACAGCAACATACCCCATCAGAGATTATTGCCTCATACAGCAACATACCCCATCAGAGATTATTGCTTCATACAACAACATACCCCATCAGAGATTATTGCCTCATACAGCAACATACCCCATCTGAGATTATTGCCTCATACAGCAACATTCCCATCAGAGATTATTGCCTCAAACAGCAGCGTACCCCTACAGAGATTATTGCCTCAAACAACACAACTTGCCAGTCTCGGAGCATCATCAAGCGTACACTGAACACAAGCCAAGCTGTGGAGCAGCACAACCATAAATAACATTTAGAACCTGAAAAAAAAATAAACATAACTCAGGAAAAAACGAAATAAATTGAACCGTAGGAACAAGATAAACAACTCAATATTTTGAACAAGAGCAATATTTCAACCGCTCAATTAATTACGTTTTTGCGTGAATAACTATAATAGCACCTAGTGTAATCCTGCTACCGTTTATAGTTGGGGTATAACTGGTGGTGCGGGGATTGTGGGTGTGATTATGGAATCAATTCCAAAACAACCTGATTATCTTTTCAAAAAGGACACGACGTACAGCTCACACAGACCAGTGCCGCAAATCAAAGAATGGCTTTGACGGTTGTTATTTTCTCCAGAGGTCACAATTGGATTGCTTCCAAATTAAACCGTTATCATCTCAAGGCTGGTTGAAAGGAGTTAAGAAATGACGAACATGCCTCAGTGTTGAAAGTCTCAGATTCCCGCGGTCGTGTCAGAACGAATGGTGAGAAGGGGAAACAATACATCTTCACTCGGAAAAAAGACATTTAACATGTCAAACGTTTCTTCAAGAATTGTAACCTCGCTGTCGAGTTCATGCTGGACGACTCTGGCAGTTCCACGTTTCCGGTGGACACATTTTGAAATTACACTGACATGATGCCTGTGTCTCATCATTCCAGGATACATACATACATACATACATATATATATATATATATAACACTTGCAAACTATGCTGGTGCTGGACAAGAAGATATTGTTAACCTGCCTAACCTCTGACCCATGACATCGTTTAAAGCGTCACCTGCTTTGAGCACGAAATTGAGAGTAGAGTAAAAATGGACAGCAGGAAAGAATGAAGAAATTATAGGGGAAAAAACGATTCATTTAATAAATATTAGAATAAATTTGAATTTTGAGGAAAATATAAAATTAAAATTAAAGTACTGAGTACACTAAAGTTAAATCCCTTTTCCTTTCTGTTTCTTTTTCCGCTTTCCTGTCTTTCTTCATCTGGTTTCCTTTCTGTTTTCCTTTTTGGATCGAAGAAATAATAACGAAGACATACATAGTGAAAGCTTAACATCAATGAAACTATTAAATAAAGCGAAAATGACTTACAGAGTTTGCTACATTGGCTTTTAATGCCACTGAAAGCAACTGATATGTGTCCAGGCTTTGTCTAATAAAAATATGGTACAGCATCTTAATAGAAAGAAAGAAAGAAAGAAAGAAAGAAAGAAAGAAAGAAAGAAAGAAAGAAAGAAAGAAAGAAAGAAAGAAAGAAAGAAAGAAAGAAAGAAAGAAAGAAAGAAAGAAAGAAAGAAAGAAAGAAAGAAAGAAAGAAAGAAAGAAAGAAAGAAAGAAAGAAGTAATGTCAATGAAGAAAGGATTGAGTAAAACATTACACAAAGACATAAACTATTTTTGTACCAACAAATGATGCAGGAAATAGAATGAAACATTACACTGACCTGAATAGTATAATTCAAGGAAGGCGGGGAAGGGGGTAGGTGGTAATGAAGCATTTACTCTGATGCAAAGGCTAGAGTTATTTAACCATTTCTCTGGCAGAGCGTTGGCCAGAACACGGTTTTCTTGGTTTTTTTAATGTATGTATAATAATTACAATAATTACTGTGCAAAGCGCGGAAAAGTCGGAAACTCTCTTGATGTTTCATTTTTAGCATGTAAAATATTTTGCTCTTCATTATTTTACATTTTTTAAATATTTTTTTTTCTAAATATAGCTGATCACTGACCACCAAACTAGAACTGCTTCTTAACGAAAACAAAACACAGCTATGGGTCCCTGATGTTAGTCCTACGTGTGAGACCCTGTTGTGAGTCCCTGGATGTTGCCGCTAAGTCCTGAAATGTGTCCCTGTGCGCAATCCCTGCCTATTGAGCCCGTGCTGCGTGAAGAGAAAACGAGCAGTATATTGTGTTGTACAAGTCAAACGGTGTTTTCAGCGAATGTCGTATTCCTCGCTAAATGCATAAAAAGTTCAGTCAAAACCTACCAAACCAGCACGTGACCAAAGGCAACCATGCCTAGACTCAAACCTACACGTGCGCAGCACCCTTCTAATGTCCGCCCTGAAATGATCTGGAACATGTCTGCAGAACGACTGGGATAGACAGTGAGCAACAACCGTGCAGTCGAAGGTGACAAAGACAAAAGTAGATGTAGAATTAAAGACGGGTTTCAAACTATCGGATGCCAACGGGGAGAGAACTGTCATGGGACGGATTCGCTTATCGGTCACTGCCCGACTTGCGTTCACCTGATAAATTGGTCCTTCTGAATTTCTCGAGTTCTTTGATTAAAGAACGGGGCCACTTTGCTTCGACACCCACCTATAATTATACCATGGAATAGGCCGTATCTTTCGTGAACAGTCCTGAACACGATACGTAAAACTGAAAATAATAGTGTTTTGAAAGTCTCCCAAGCCACTTGAAACTCTTATCCAAGAGTCTGTGGATTTATCTGCACATCACAAGGGCCGCTATTCTGCTGTAAGCCCGTTATTAAACTAAATTTTAAACTAGAATATGCACAGGAATTTTATTTATTTTTATTGTGATTTCCAAATTTTTTCAACATTCTTTAACTGTTCTAAATTTAAGAGATTTTTAAAAAAATAAAGTAGTGATGAATAATTATTGCTGCGCAAATGAAATTACTAAATGGCGTACTTCTTTTTCATTAAACCAGGATTTAAATAGAAGTGTGTCTATCACTGGGATTCCCCCTAATGTAGTGATTCCCCTATTATTGTGATTCCCCCTTTGATAGCCTATCATAGTGATTTTCTTTTCATCATAGTGATTTCTCTATCATTGTGATTTCCACTAACAAAGAGATTTTCCTACATCAGTGATTTCCCCTTCATCCCAATCATTTCCTATATCATAGTAATTCTCTTAATATAGTTAGTCACTTAGTGACTTCCCCTTCCTCCTAGTCATTTCCTATATCATAGTACTTCTCTTATCATAATTAGTCTCTTAACTTAGTTCTTTCCCTTACAGAATTGATTCGACCATTCAGGAGACAATTTAATAATGGCAAAATAATATTAAAGCTACTTTGCGTTTCCATGTCTAAAATGTCAGACACAAAATTAACAATGAGTTGACATTTTGCATTGATGAATACTCGTAATATGTAGCATAATTTGGGGCAAGTTTTTTTGTCATAATTATTTTATCTTTAAGCGAACTTTTCTAATGTGTATACATTAGAAATATTAAAATTAGAAAATGTCTGTACATTTTTTTGTTTTCCTTCATGTATTCTTCAAAATGTTTGAAATGTCGCGTAAAGAGCAACATTACGTTAGCATTCATGTTGCATGACGCAAAATATAACGCTAATTCTGCATCCTACGTAAATCAATTTGGCACTAGTGTTGAATGACGTAAAATGTAACACTGATTTAGCACTCGGGTTGCATGACGTGAAAAACATTCCAATAGAGCACTAGAGATTAACAATATTTGTGTCATTGCCTCACAAACTTTTACCAAGTTGTGACTGGACTTAAATCTATCTGGACACAACTGACAAGAAAGGAGCTTACTGACTGCATAACACTGGAATCAGGGCTAATAAAACTAATTCGAGACTCCTTGCTCATGAGTACTTTATAAACCAGGAGTATGCTCCCATTCGAGACTTCTTGTTCTTGTTCATCAAATCAAGACTACTCTCATTCGAGACATCTTGTTCAGTAATATGTTATCTACTCAAGACCCCTCTTATACGAGACTCATTGTTCAGAACTCGACAGTATATGAGAGAAATGTAGGAGACAAATGTCAAGCGAGACATACTGATCCTAAGTACTTTATAAAATATACATCATTGACATTCGACACCCTTCATTAATTAGTGTTTTGCAAGTACAAATCACTCGAAGGGACTACATTTTGTTAATTAATACTTTATAACTGAGTGTCACAGTGACTACCTTGTATGCCACACATTAGGCCTAAATTCAATCTTCATCACAGTGGCTACCTCCTATGTCACACAGTAGGCCTAAATTCAGCATTCGTCACACTGACTAGCTTGTGTGTCACTCAACAGGCCTAAATTCAGCGTTCGTCACACTGACTAGCTTGTATGTCACACAACAGGCCTAAATTCAGCGTTCGTCACACTGACTAGCTTGTGTGTCACACAGTAGGCCTAAATTCGGCATTCGTTACAGTGAATAGCTTATATGTCACACAGTAAACCGAAATGCAATGCTCGTCACACTGACTATGTCACACAGTAGGCCTAAATTCAACGTTCGTCACACTGAATAGCTTTTATGTCATACAGTTGGTCTAAACTCAGTGCTTGCTTATAGATTAGATTGTTATTTGATCTGACTTATGTTAGGGGCGGAATTATTATTATTATTATATGCCTATTATTAGACACAACTTACAGACTAGTGGTATGGTAATTAAGGTATATGTTTGAAAATGCTAAAAGGTCAATCAAATAAACTGTGAGAGAGTTATGGCAGTCTTACAGTATAAAAACCCAGAAATGTGAATCTGAAGTTCCAGTCACTGTCAATTACTGATAAAGCAGTGCGCGAAGTCAACAGAATTTAAAATTGGAGGTTTAAATCTATCGAATAAAATAAGATTGCCTGAATGTTATTTTATCTGAAAATCTTACTTCATTTGTAAATGTGACAAGGGCTTCCTGTCATAGTGTAAAGTCAAAGTAAAAAATAAAAATAAAAATAGGGACACCATTTTTTCTCAGCATTTTAGATGCACTTTTAAGGAATGTAACTATGGATGAATTACTTAACTGAACTCACAGAGAATTAAAAATTAATCCTGGAACTAAGATAACCATCTAGTTGCAAGGGACAAGCATAGGGAACCTTGAGAACTACAACCTGGAGGCGGTCATGGTTAGATTCTCAAAGCCCTTTCTCTCCAAAGAAAATTAAGGAATAACAACTCTTCCCACCGTAATTCTGTATCTGTCCTTTTCAAAATTACATTTTCCCACGCTGCGGAATGCATCCGTCCGCGAAATGAACGAAAACAGACGCTGAGCGAAAATAATCAATCAGTTAAACGACTTAAAGTACGCAGGCCAGTAATCATTCACAACGAAAATCGTTCGGTTACTAAAACGATTTTTGACGTCAGGCGAGAGCGCGGGCAGTACGTACTCCACTCGCCACTGTCCTGAGGTGTCCGGAGTTTTGACCTCAGATCCTCACAATTGAGGCGTCGTCACTGATTTACATTCAAAGCCGAGTAAATTACAAAAAACTGTCTTAAAATCTGTTTTTCAAAAATCTGTATTGTTTGAAAAATGTCAGTTTTCAGTGAATTGTCCCACACACGCTTCACACTTCACAAAAATTCCTGGTTCTATACTTTTAAGACACCCTTGGACACAAGACTTTTGTTACACGCAGCCAAGTGGCAGTCCCTTATAATCAGACGATGCGGGCACCGGACACACAGGCTTGGAATCAGCTGGCGCTAAAATTATACATTACTAGGCAGAACTCTGGCGCGCACATCGTCACAGATTGGGGGTTGTTTAGAGAAACGGAGGGGAGGTAATTCCCACCGCTCAGGTTCTTACAGCCAGGCACGCCCGAGAATCGACACGCACGCTTGTATTGACGGCTGGCTGAAGACGGGACTTGACGCTAGTGCACGCAACCGGCAGTTGCATTCTTTTTTTCTTTTTTCAATTTTTTGTTGTTGTTTGGAATATGTGATAATTTATCTGTTTACTCTTCCTTTAGTTGACACTGACAATAGAGAATAAGGCGTGAGCATTCTCTGGTTGTGAAAATGGCTGTATCGTTTGTGTGTGTGCTTGTGTTTATGTCCGTGCGAGTGTTTGGAAAGTTTATGAAAGAGGGAGATCAGAGACAACAAACGAGAGGACGAGAACGGGAAAAAAAGACGAGTGATGCATGTCCAAGATAGGACAATACCCATGAAACTGCCATGGTAAGACCAATAATATTGTAGGTCTCAATAATGATATAGAGAGAGTGTGCTGACAAGACAAACACATTTCGTGGTAAGCTTACTGATGAGACAGAAATACTGAAGAGACAGTCGTACGGAAGAGATAAACAAAATTATAATGACATGACAATCAAATAGAAACTGTGGACTAACAGAGTTCGACACAAGCACAATGATGACACAAATACTGTAGAGATAAACAAAATTGCACTTACGTGACAATCAAATAAACTCTGTGGACTAACAGAGTTCGAGACAAGCACACTGGTGACACAGATACTGTAGAGACGCATATCGTGAAGATATAAACACAACGAAATTGATTTTATAATCAAATTAGACGTTCTGACAACATAGACAGACAAACACTAATGCGACAGCCAGCTAAATTCTAAGGAGACAGTCAACATAATATAACAACCGACAAGACAACCGACAAAATGTTAATGAGACAGACCGATCACGAAAAGAAATGAAATACTGACAAGACATTCACAAAAGCTAAATAATACGAGGGAGAAGTTGGGAGAGAGTGCGAACAAAGGAAATGTTATTTTACAGCGGTAGAAATGAAGATAATCCTATAGTTTTCAACGAAATAAAAATATAGAGACTGCAGACAGTATTGTAATTGTACCTAGAATGACAGTAACTAAATCATCTTACATTAATACATGTCATGGCAATTTTTTAGCTAAACATTCTACAAATACAGCAATGACTTAATTTAAACAGCAGAAGACAAAGGTGTCGACCGGATTATCTATTTTCAATGTAAGTTTACGAAATTATAACCTCTCACGGTGTGGACATGCTAAAGTCTCGTAGTATGTGAGACTAGCTCCATGAAATTTGAAATACTAACTTTATTGTGTGAAACACTAACATCACGAAGTGTGAAATACTAATATCTTAACGTGTGAAGTAGTAACACAATGAGATGTGAAATGCTAACATCATGAGGTGTGAAATACCTGCATCATAAAATGAGAAGTACTAACGACTCGAAGTGTGAAATACTGATATCTTGAAGTGTGAAATACTGATATCTTGAAGTGCTATGTTAGCGAGAGAATCCCACATAAATGAACCTTTCAATCCTAGACTTGCTCTGATCGAAATTATTTGTGTGTGTGTGTGGTGTGTGTGTGTGTGTGTGTGTGTGTGTGTGTGTGTCTGTGTGTGTGTGTGTGTGTGTGTGTGTGTGTGTGTGTGTGTGTGTGTGGACATTTTGTGTCTGAAGAGAAAAAATTTGGAACATTTGCCAAGGGTAGGTTTTCAACAAAAGAGAGAGAGAAGGAATTCAATTGTACTTTGTTTCAGTAAGGTTGGAATTAACTTTACTTATCTATTTGTCTGTTTGTTTGTTTATTTCTTTTAACACGATGTAAACGTATATGGTTAGATGGTACACGTTTGCCCCATACTCTAGATCAATAGTTAAATAATGATTGATCTCATGCAAGACAGAACACTCCCTGCGTGGTTCTTCAATCCAATGTGTCAGTTTGCAAACAACGTTGTGGCGTGACAGTTTGCAAGCAACGTTGTGGCGTGACAGTTTGCAAGCAACGCTCTGACGTGTGTTTAGCGAAATGTTGGATCCGAAGCAGTGATGGGTACATTACCATCGATTATAAATCCTAACGTTTTATGCGGATCAGTTTGCGTTAAAATTTTATGAACCTGTTGAACACCAACTGTTTCGGGCCTGGACGATCGTTTGCCGTTGATTCCCAGAGTGGGCACATCTAGAAGGGACACTTTGAAAAGCTGAGTTTAACAAGAAGAACTCGGTGGCTGTGTGTAACGAAAGATTTTGTTTAAGATAAATGGAGACAGTCCATAGAAGTTTACTTCGTGTATTGTCTAAACTATAGAACCAAGATTTTACCATCTGACAGAGAGGAGTATCACAAAAATACAATTTTTTTCCTAAAACCGAACTCGTGTTCATGAAGTCTTTTCCTGCTTCCAGGATAATCAGCAGGATGGTGGAAAATGTGATTTCCATTGATTTGGTTGCAGCGGCAAGTAAGAATTTGGTCATAAGTAACTGACAACTTCACTGGCACAAAATTTGAAGAGTTTAGCGACTTGAGTATGATTAAACAGAAAGCTTGAAAGCTTGAATGCTTGAAGGCTTGAAGGAAGGAAGAAAGGTTTGAAGGAAGGAAGGAAGAAAGGAAGGCTTGAATGAATGAAGGCTTAAAGGAAGGAAGGAAGGAAAGAAGGAAGGAAGGCTTGAAGGAAGGAACGAACGAACGAACGAACGAAGAAACGAAGGAAGGAAGGAAAGAGGGAAGGAACGAACGAACGAACGAAGGAACGAAGAAACGAAGGAAGAAAGAAAGGCTTGAAAGAAGGAAGGAGGAAATGAAAGAAAGCTTAAAGGAAGGAAGGAGGGAAAGAAGGAAGGAAGGAAGGAACAATCTGATCAGATTTTTTTCCCTGGAACTTATGCGTGAGTGTTTTCGTGAATGTTTATTTTCCGTTTAAATAGTGAAAATTGATGTGAAAGCATTACAATGAAAGGAACTGAAAGTAATTGCATTAAATATGCGCTAATAATTGATCCACATGCTTCCTTCATTTCTCAATAACGGTCAATCGGTCCCATCCCATCATTCTTCTTTAAAATCAAGTATGGCCAAATTTCGCATCACACGTGACGAGAACACTCCCCAATCCCTCTCTCTCTCCCTCTGTCCCTCCCTCTGTCCCTCCCTCTCTCCCTCCACAATCTTTGAGAGGGGATGCTTACCTAGTACAAATGGATAAATTACTGACCGTGACCATAGCTTTATCAGTAGAATTACTTTATATTGTATGATTAAAGTGGTCATTAATTTCGTATATATGCTAAACAGTAGTAACAATTTAGTTACTTTTTTTTATTTCACAACTATATTTCTACATAGAAGTTGGGAAACATTAGTAGCAATAGAAATAGTAATAGTATTAGTAGTATTGCAAATAGTAATGTCAGGAGTAGTAGAAAATATAGTAATAGCAGTAGCAGTAGTAGTAGTTGAAATAGTAATGGCAGTAGTAATGGAAATAGTAATAGCAGTGGTAGTGAAAATAGCAATCTTAGTACGCGTAACGGAAATTGTAATAGTAGTAGTGGTAGTGGAAATAGTAATACTAGTAGTGGAAATAGTATTGCAATTGTAATAGTAAAATAAGTAGTATTAGAAACAGATATTGAAAAAGTGCTAGTACTATAAGAAGCAGAAATAATATAATAGCACTAGTTGCTGAACTAGTACTAATAACACTAGTAGTAATTGTGGTGGTAGTAGTAGTAATAATAGCAGTGGAAATATTGTTAGTAGCTGTAGATCTAATAGTAACAATAGTGGAAGAGGTATTAGAAATTACTGGAGAGATAAATTAATATTAAAGGATGCAATGTCTTTGAAGGCCTTATGTACCAAACTTTAAAACCCATTGCCATGATTCTGTGGCACTGCTTTGTTGTTTGTACTTTTATCCAAGGCAACATTACCATCAGCCCACAATAATACTACATTCCGCACTGAACGAAGGTCCCTAAGGGGAAGTAATTGGCAAGTGCTCTATTTAACATGAACATTGCATTACTCCTGGTTTTCAAAGTAACCTATTGACCAGTTTCACTCATCGTGCATCCCTAACAGGTTGGTCTTAACAGGAATGGCGACACAGAGAATGATTTATATGTCGCATACGCACAGCACGTGACAATTGATGACCAAAAGACAATATTGCACTAGTCTCTTCTCGCTCAGCTAGATTGAAACTCGAGATCAGGTAAAATATATTAAATATGAACAGAGCTCTCTTATTGCTCAAGATTGCAAATTTTTGCTTAGTGTGTGACTAGGGACGATATTTTGAGGCCCGTGTGCTTCAGGGCTGCACTCGCGAAAGATCCTTTGGCATTTGAGAATCAAGCAGATTTGGATGATGATTAGGGTCAGACTTTCACTCTTGGTTTAGTACTCGGCGTTATGATAATTAGGGTCAGACTTTCACTCTTGGTTTAGTACTCGGCGTTATGATAATTAGGGTCAGACTTTCACTCTTGGTTTAGTACTCGGCGTTATGATAATTAGGGTCAGACTTTCACTTTTGGTTTAGTACTCGGCGTTATGATAATTAGGGTCAGACTTTCACTCTTGGTTTAGTACTCGGCGTTATGATAATTAGGGTCAGACTTTCACTTTTGGTTTAGTACTCGGCGTTATGATAATTAGGGTCAGACTTTCACTCTTGGTTTAGTACTCGGCGTTATGATAATTAGGGTCAGACTTTCACTCTTGGTTTAGTACTCGGCGTTATGATAATTAGGGTCAGACTTTCACTTTTGGTTTAGTACTCGGCGTTATGATAATTAGGGTCAGACTTTCACTCTTGGTTTAGTACTCGGCGTTATGATAATTAGGGTCAGACTTTCACTCTTGGTTTAGTACTCGGCATGATGATGATTAGGGTCAGACTTTCACTTTTGGTTTAGTACTCGGCATGATGATAATTAGGGTCAGATTTTCACTTTCTTGGTTTCTACCAAAATTATTTCCACGTTACTTTCATTCTTCACTTATGCGGCATTGTGTTATTTACTAAAAATTAAAACTACTTTATGGAAAAAAAACACGCATGCGCCTATTTGCAAAATCAGCAAAAGTTAGAAGAGGCCTGTAGAATGTTGAAAAAATGCCTCCCTTTCTCTCCTCTTAATTTCTCTCTCTCTCTCTCTCTCTCTCTCTCTCTCTCTCTCTCTCTCTCTCTCTCTCTCTCTCTCTCTCTCTCTCTCTCTCTCTCTCTCACGTGTAACATTGAACACATTTAATATATAAATCAGTAAATATAAATAGTTTCTTTAAAAATATATATGCCCATCAAAGTAATAGGATAGAACCTTTAGAAGCAATATGATGAAATGAAAAAGGAAACACGTACATGTTAAATATTACTGTATATTAAACAGAAGTACTATACTTCCACATGCTTAATCATCATTTATTTAACTCCTATTTTATTTAAATGATACACACACACACACACACACACACACACACACACACACACACACACACACACACACACACACTCACAAAAGAAAATCATGCTCATCACTTGCTTGGCATCATGATTATTTTTTAATGTTTAATATACATATAAATTAATCAGCATATAATAAATTAGTCTAATGGAACACATATGCCTCTCCTTTCTAAACAACATAATATCTCAGTGTTAAAGTAGAACAAAATATTATTATTCATAATTAACTTCAGTGTATAACAAAATGGTTTTAAAATGGTTTAATGCATTTTCCCCCTCATTTTCCTCTTGTGTAGAATAAGACTAAATAAAGAAACACAGATGTATTATGTGAGTAGACTAATATTTCTACAAACTATGAACTATAATGCTTATACGTGGTATGCTAAACACTTGACATTGCTTCTAGTGAACCCGCTCATTATGTTGTATGCGTGTTTTGGGCTAATAAATACTATTGCGGGAAACTGTAAGTTGACTTGAATGTAAGAAAGAATTGAGTTTAAAAAATAAACTGGAAACTTAGCATTTGCTCCCTGATTATAGTTTTCAGGGGAAAAGCAGCCTTTCCTTTCATTGTCAGATTCTCCTGGTTCACTGATTACAGACCGCTATGACCATGTAGACGTGAGAGGTGCCTGACACAGTGTGTAAGTATAAGGAATGTACTGCACTATATTAATGTATGGTGGCAAGGTATGCTGACTACAGTACAATTTGGTTACTGTAAATTGCTACAATTGTTGTTCTGCTTGAGGGAGCTATTATGGCAAAGCACCATATTAGCCTTGAGAGAATATCAGTGAATCAGTGTTCTTCAACACGAGTAGAGAAACATGAGGAATTGAGGAATTAAACAACAAACTAGTGAATGTTACAAAGGCATGCAAAGACTTTAGAGACAATGCCTAAGCCATGTTACCTAGAACATCTTAGTGTCCAGCTAAAGCCATAAGCAACTTCAAATGAAACATCGCAATGGTTTGTCATCTAACTGCCATCATCATCGACATTCTACCAATCAAATGATGATGATCTTCGGTACCATAATCTACATAATTATCGTTGTTACCATCAGTAATAATAATAAAAGTGACAGTGATGTTGAGTAGCTTGCAGAGATTACAAATAATGTATTAAGAGTAATGTGATTAGTTTTCTGTATTAAAATGGATGTACTGCTCTTAATGCACTTGTCTTCAATGACTTCACCAAGTGTTTGATATGATTTGTAGAATTGAACTTGTCACACGGAATTTCGTGAAACTCATGTACGATCATATTGTGTAAAGCTCTTTAAAGAAATTGTAAACAATAGAATTTATTCCGTTTCTTTTTTCTATCTAAATCGATTTAAAAAATGCATCCTTATATTCGTAATACATGTTATTTAAAAGTTAGGGTGCTACAAACATGATGTCATATGGTATGGCACTATTGATGAGAAAGGCTGTATGTGGTATGGCACTATTGATGATAAGACAAGTGGTATGTGGTATGGCACTATTGATGATAAGACAGGTGGTATGTGGTATTGTACTATTGATGAGAAGACAGGCAGTTTGTGGTATGGTACTATTGACGAGAAGACAGATGATAATACTATAAATTATATTTCACTGTCATGTTTTTTAATCATAGGATATATAGTGTTAAAGAATAATTCAATCCTTTATATTGATATCTGTGACAAAATTATTCTTTTGCCTTTTCATATTTAATATTAATTACTGCTTATTATTTCATATGATATTGCTAATTAATAATCATATTTTTTATTTTTTGTAAGTTTTAGTTATTTTGTAGTTTTTCTTTTTGTCTAAGATAATTATCTTAGACAAAATTATAATTGTCCTTGCCTGTATTTGTGTGCACCCATCTGGATGTATATGTATGAGAACTGACTTCTTTGATGTTGAGTCTTCCAGTCTCAGTCTACACACCCGCGCAGAGCAGTAATCCCTCCTCACCCCCCTCGGCGGTCTTTTGACTAGGGTCTTCCCCATTTTTCATCGCTCTACTTCCGAGTGAGTTCGTCTCTAACCAGAGTCTTGTTAATCGTTTCAAATCACCCTTCCAGAAAACACCGTCTGACCGGGGAGTACTTTATTAAACCAATTCTCATCTGGGTCGGAAATCGTCAGGGCTAGACGATTCTATAGCCGACTTATGTCGCATCATGCTATTCTTCTCTTAAGTAGCCGTTACACCTCATTAACGAGCACCAGACCACTGGAAACATATCTGCTTAAATAATCATATTCGACCTGACTCCCTTGTCACACAGAGTGCCTTCCAACCGAAACTGTCTCCTAGTACCATGACATGACATCAGCACATACTCCTTCATGCCTGATAATTTGAATTTCCCTCTTTTGTTGATTTTCTGGTACTCTTTTGGACTTATATGTTATTCTGTTGTACCTTTATGCTATTTTTTTTGGACTTTCCTGATACTCATTTGGACTTTTGTATTATTCTGTTTGACTTTTGTGTTATTCTCTTGGACTTTTGTGGTACTTTCTTTGGATTTTTGTGATACTCTGTTTAACTCTGACTGAACTGGAAACTGAATGTCTTGTGACCAAGCACAGGAATTCCAGAACGTATCTTTGCATGGATGATCCAGTGTACTCATATCAGACCTGCTTAAGAACTGGTTACTTTTTGTTGCATGGTAGTCTGTAAGGGGCATCGCCCATGGGTCGATTTTTCTTTTTAATCGTCTGTTTTCTTTTAATAAAGAAAATTAATATTGCATAGTGTACTATTTATTGTTGACCTTCAGAAAGGGTTATTGTATGGTCAAAATGACCAGGGTAATTAGGTCAAGTAATAGATCATTGGCCATGCGTGACGTATAGAGATGTAACGAGGGAGTGGTTGGTAGCGGTGGGTGATGTTAAGGGGATGTGATACAACCATATATGGACACTTAAGTTCCGTTCATGAAATGGTGGTCAGGTCCAGATAATTATTAATATTGTAACCATTTGAACTAAGTAGAATAAATCATGGAGTGATGTGATGTGATTGTTAATTGTAAACCTTTGGTTATGGAATGTTAATTACTGAGATCTATGTTGATAAATGATGAATGTAAAAGTTTGAACTCTTATCCTGACGTTTTATAAATGATCTTTAATAATGGTAATACTGATGAATTGTAAATTAGCATGTAGCTAACATTTCGGATGATGTGATAATTTGTAAAGAGACGTCCACCTCTGTCGCCACAATGACCTTAACGTCTATATGGTAATTGTCGCCAGCTACAAAGGGAACATTGTGATTATTATTAACAGCTGGCCCCTTTCTGTCTTCTTCTTTTTGTCTTCTCATTTTCATGTGGTTTCACTTCTGCTGCTGCTGGATGACACAGACCACACATTATTTGAAGGGAGAATCACGTGACCGATGAAGGAGCTTCACGCAGTGGGATTATTCATCTACGTTTGAGGATTAAGTTAAGTTATCCGCCAGACCACTCGCCATCAATAATCTGTTGATAAAAACGCTATATATAGGGAGAGTACAGATAGAAACATTCTCATTTGCTCCTTGCATTTGAAATACATTTTTCTTCTTTATTGCCTTTACTATTAAATTTTTCTCTTAACCCACATTTTAAATACTTTTTGGAACGACCAATCATGGGAATTGGCTGGAGGCGAGCCGTAGAAGAATTAATGTCTTTAATTAATTAAAAGGGAAAGATAACGTTTCCAATTCCAGAGGCATGTCAACTAATCTACTTATCGATCTGTTGAATATTCAAGTGTTCCATAACATAAGCGGTAGGATTTAATATAGGGGCTGAAGAGTAGGGGCTGTTATCAGCATTAAGGTCAATTCGATCAAATTCATAATAAATAATTCTGTTAATTAATGCTGAGACAGGGTTGTTAAAATAACCCTACATGCTATATGGACTTAGTGTAGAAGTAGGGGTAGTGAATTTTCTGTAGAGTAGCATTTTGTAACATAACGAAGCTTATTGCTAGATGCCAGTTTTTCCCACTACATGGAAATGGTGGTGGACAAATGTTCATACTGTTGTTAATGTGGCAATGTAAATTAGATATGGTACATATAGGCATTGTTAGTCTCTATCTTTTATTTTCAAGTCAGTATTGTATTTGGTGTTTCAATAGGTGATGGAGTAGACTTAGTGTGGAAATTATTCATGGTGTGGTGAATTTCTAAGACTATTGTATAGAATAGCGTTTGTAGCATAATAGAATTTATTGCTAGTTGCTAAGTTCTAGTTGCTAGTTCTTTTCTCACGGTACAAGAAGGTGGAGGAAACGTTGATTAGTGTTACTATGGTGAGTAATTAAGTGTGGTGTGTGCAGCCATCTGACCAGTCAGTATTATGTTTGATTAATGGTTGAGATAAGAGTTTAGTCTGATTTTTATCAATCAGTTAATTTAAAGAAGTTTGTAGTCCTGATATGTGTATTGGACAGTTAATGTGTAGTCCGGTTAAGTATTGATCTGTGTATCAGGCTGATTTAAGATATTTGTTTATCATTGCTAAATCCAAATCTGTATAACCACAAGAGTGCTGTTGAGAGAAATCTTCATGTCGGTATCTCCTGTGATGCTTGCGCATTTTACGGAGATTATGATTAGATCTGTATATTTCATTTATGATTTAGACTATGATTACATCTGTATATTTCATTTATGATTTAGACTATGATTACATCTGTGTATTTCATTTATGATTTAGATTATGATTAGATCTGTATATTTCATTTATGATTTAGACTGATTAGATCTGTATATTTCATTTATGATATAGATTGTGATTAGATCTGTATATTTCATTTATGATTTAGACTGATTAGATCTGTATATTTCATTTATGATATAGATTATGATTAGATCTGTATATTTCATTTATGATATAGACTATGATTAGATCTGTATATTTCATTTATGATTTCTTATAACTTATGACCTATAATAATATACAAGCTGGTGTCTAGTATTTGACTGGCATTCTATAAATTGTCTATCTTGTCTATGTGATCTTGTCTATAAATTGGTTAGACTTTGCCAACCACCATGAGATTTAAGTGGTATTATTCTATTGTACGCATTTGTAAATGATAATAACTGCATATGGTGATGTATACTTGATTCATATTGATAACGTTTTGTTATTTTTCTTCTTAAGTTCATTATTATTACTAAGTCGCTTATTTGTCTGAGAATCTGTACACTGTTTGTCACTTCCAGTCGTCTTTCCACTACATTGTCTATACCACGTGACAAAATTGTGACCTTGAAAGATGGTGAGGGTTAAAATGAAGCTGTCAGGTACCGCTGACTGGTAGTTCTAGCCTAAGGGTGATGGTGAAAGTTAAGTCGGTATAAATTTATGATAACTCTTCATATCTATTTGAGACATGCTTGGATGACATTTCAAACTTTACTCCACCCGACAACCCTACTGTTCACAACATTATTATATTTATAAAGTTTCAATTAATTTTCTTTCAAATTTAAAATCTAATTTCATTTCTTCCTTCCTTCCTTCAAAGAGAGTCAAAATTTATCGAAAGATGCGTGGATGTTTAATGAATTGGAAGACAAGAATTAATTCTAAACTAAAAGAAATAAATAAAAGGTTATTTTAAACATCAAATCGGGATATATATTTCAAAGTAACGAATCATCCAAAATGAATAGATGTTATTAATCTTACTAAGGTATTTAATTTACGTAGTACGCATAGGCTTTATATATTTTCCTCTAGGCGCTCATTTTTATCATTGATTTCAAAGTGTATTGTTTTGCGTCACACAAACATTTTTATATAGATGTATTTTACTTACTTTATTTCATTTTTTTGCATATATTTGCATATTTACTTTCCCTCAATCCAAGAAAATCCTTCAAGAGGAAATAAGACTCCTTCTTCCTGCTGTTCCTAGACTTCAAAATTTTTACAGAGAAATCGGATTCCTGTATTTAGTTCCATTGCAACTGAAGCAGCTGAAACCAGATTCGTATTTGTTATTATCTTTATAAAGTGTTCGTGTGTGTGTGGTGGTGGGGGGGTATTTCCTTGAAATCTGATTCTTGGTTTTATTCTTATTAAAATAAATCACTTTTAAGTTCAAAGTTTGGACTACATTTTTTTTTATATTTATGTTTGCCACCGCATTACTTATTCAGAACGTCAAGCTTTTGTTCTTCTCAGAATAATAATAATTTTCTACGGATTTCATTACATTAGGTTTAGAATTCTTAGCTTTGATGCTATCTTGTTTGTTTTTAATAATTTACATTGACACTTTTTAGCAATCTGTATGTGATTGTTAAATATTTTTTATTTCGGTTTAGTTCTTGGAATAGTAGGGATGAGATTGGAATGGGAGCAGAAAAGCTTAATGTTGAAAGTCGTAATTTGTTGTAATATTTCAAAACATATAATAATGTGAACAAGATCTGTTTGTAATGATAATATTATCTATATAATGCGAACTCTAAATAAGTATTATTTATAAAGATATTATTGTCTATCCGACACGAAATATAAACTAATATCATTTGTAATGTTAGTAGTGTCTTTTATCAAACCACATGATGTATTTAATGATTATGTTTTGTCTTAGAGAGTACATGTGCACACTGAAGGTTTGCTGTCAAATTTGCTTACAACATATAATGTTAACATTTTGTCTTAGAGAGTACATGTGTACTTAAGGTTTGCTGTCAAATTTGCTTACAACATATAATGTTAACATTTTGTCTTAAATCAAAAGCACATTGATATTCAAAACACCTATTGCATTCACTGACACTGTTTTGCGTTTACACCACCTTTTGATATTAAATTTAATGAAAATGTTTTCCTCTGCTTTCAAAATGTTCACGATATATAATAATGATATTTTATTCAAAACTTAACGTAATGTGTCATTCTCACACGCACACATGTATTGCACATAACGAGAATGTGGTATCGATATAGTCTACCATTTTTGAAAGGAGTGCGTTTTCTACAACCAGAGCAAAATAGTACATGCAATGACAATATTTTGTCTGACAACAGAGCAAAATGTCAAAATCAATAACAATATGCTGCTTGGCAACAGAGCGAAAGCCACACGCAATGACAATATGCTGCTTGGCAACAGAGCGAAAGAAACACGCAATGACAATATGTTGCTTGGCAAAAGAGCAAAAGTCACACGCAATGACAATATGTTGTCTGGAAACAGAGCAAAGGTCTTATGCAAAAAAACATGTGTATAGCCCGGGAACAGAGCAAAAGTCACACGCAATGACAATCCGTTGCTTCACATCAGAGCAAGTTATTTGCAAGGATAGAAGTCTACAGCTTGCACTTAATGATAATTTGGAGTCTGACATTTTTTCTTTCTTTTATTTACACACTGTCCTATGATGGAAATTCTCCCAAATAATTTTAAATAAACATTTTCAAATTGTGATCTATATTTTTCTAATTAAAAGCTATTTGTAATTTGTATGATATGGGAATATTGCATACAGTTTATTTTTGAAGTGAAAGTTCAGAATGGACATGTGAAAAGGGGAGAGTAAACTGAGTGAGTATGCGTAGAGTTGTAGCCCTGGGGTAGGACCCTTGTTACTGTCCGTGAGAACACTAAATCCCTGGCATTTGGAGTGGCTTAACCTCTTGCCTGTCAGGTTATTTTGTCACTCACTGACAGCTGAAGGGTTAGCTTACTAAAAAATGAAAAGCAGCGAAATTATGAATGGATTTTGAAAGTGTAAATTGTTACCTATGCTAAACGTATAAAATATTTTTTAATTATTATTTTTAAATAGTTCAATTTCAAAAAATAAATATATAATCAAATATTTCCATACCTTTCGATGAATATGGTGATTATTTTTTCCAGAAATGCAAAGTGAAAATATTATTTCAGTGTCAAAAGATAATGTTCACAATATTTCTTTTTTTGAAAAGCAAGTACAAGTCCAATTGCAAATTGAAATCCATTGTTGATTATAATTATTAGATAAAAACATTTTTTGTTGTTGGCGCACCCGCATATCAGCGTAACAGTTGCAGATATGCATATTTAACCAGTGGTCCATACCCTATATCGGCACTTGTAGATGTTTTATATCATTAACTAGTCGTTAATATATGGTATAATTCATTATTACAGCATCACCTCAGAGTTACAGCGACGGCATACATGCACAAATTATTAATAAATTGTCTGATTACAAACTAATCACAGTTTAATAATGTATAGTGATTATAGAAGCAAATATTTAGTTTTCTAAAATAAAATTTCAAATTATTAAAGATTGTCTGATTACAAACTGCATAAAGTTTGATAATATATAGAATGATTATAGAAGCAAATATTTAGTTTTCTATCTAAACTCAAATTTCAAATTATGTGTTACATCCTTGTATGAAGAAACATTGTGTCTGATCTAAAAAGAAATATATGTGTAATAATAATAATGTGCTTGATTGCTCTGAGAGCAAATGATATATGTAAAGCTATATGTGGAGACCCATGGTAACACATCTGTCAGTTATAATTGTTCTCTTTAAGCGTGAATTGCCGCGGGCGGACAAGTACGTTAGGAAAACTTTCCTAAGTCATCCCTACAAACAGTCACATATCGTCCTTATAGTCCCAAAAATTCCTATGACACCCTATAGGCAGTCACGATATCCCTTTGGCACCCCTGTAAACAGTCACATAACATTCCTATGACAGAATGACTGTCTAGAACTTTGGAACTTATTCTATTTTCCTAAGAGAATCATAGTGACGTCAAAAATATCATAGAGAATAGTAGATCTCCATCAAATCACCTGCTTTAGACCATTACAATAAATAAAAGAAGAAAAAATGACATGCACCACTTCGGGTAATGACATTGCGGTGATGACAGGTTTACAGAGCACAATGCGTCATGTCCTTCTACGCTTGTCAATCATGATGAACAGTCAAACATGTCACAGGTCATTTGAATGATTGCTTTGCTGTGAACTAAAGTTCACAAATACTTTTAAAACCGCACAACATAATTGCTCGAAACACTGTCGAAAGAAATAAACTAAATTAATTTCTTTATCGATTGCGTTTTATTTGGTAGGCGTATCTTTTCTCCTCAGTGGAATTGCTAGAGTACTGCTTGTAACATAGACAATTGTATTTTAAACAGTGGAAAGTGAAGTTTCACAATATGGAATGCTGCAACCATTACACATTATAACATAGTCATTGCACAATATGAAATACTCAACCATTGCACAATATGGAATGCTGCAGCTATTACACATTATGACATAGTCATTGCACAAAATGAAATACTCAACCATTGCACAATATGGAATGCTGCAGCTATTACACGTTATAACGTAGTCATTGCACAGTATGAAATACAGCAGCCATTGGACGGTATTAAATAGTAACCATTGCACATTAAGAAAAACTTGCAGCCGTTGTTGCACAATATGAAATACTCAGCCATTGCAGAGTATTTAAAATATACTATCATTGAAATGCTGCAGCCTTTGCACATCATGAAATATTGCAGTTGTTTGCACAATCATTCCCATCTCTGAAATCAATTCGCGGTCATGGTGACTTACAACCGTCATCAAACATTTACAGCTTCAATTCCCTTGTCAAAGTCGACTGCTCTCCTGGTGATAATCAACGCTAACTGCTCTCCTGGTGATAACTGCGACATCCCGATAGTAAACAGTGAGGGATGGGGAAGAGAGAGAAGAGTAGGTGTAAGCAGGAGTAAGAGGGGTGGGGTTGAAAGAAAGTAAAAGCAGTTTACTAGTCAATTTACTTTAGCCAGACAAGTGTCTGAACGCTCAAACAAATAACTCAAAACAAACACACACACACACACACATATACACACACACACACACATACACAACACAACACACAACACAACACATAACACAACATACACAATACAAAACAAAACACAACATAACACAACACACACACACACACACATCAATAAAAAAAAGTCACTTTTAATCACATCCGTGCAATTATGCTCTGTTATTTTGGAGGTTCTGGTAGCATGAACATGGTCCCTGTCTGAAGTTATGATATTCTTTAAGTATGCTGCATTTTTTTGTAAGGATCCAGTATATCTGGAGTATGATTTTGGTTTCTCCTTCCCTCTGCTCCACATCACCTACAACAATAGGAACGAACGAGTTTGGAAACAAGTTGCTGAATATCTAGTATGTCATGTATCTTTTCTCCCTTCTATCCGTCAGGTGGCATCTTCAGCAGAACGTATTGACTTCGTTGTTTCTTGCACGTAGAAACCACGTGACACAGACGTCTTCACGTAAAAACAAATGTCAATTTAGGCAGGTTGGAGCAACACTGCCAATACCGAACACGTTTAAAGGGAAACTACCATGCAAACAGCGAAGACCTCGTCAGAATCTCGTCAAATCTCAGCTAAAGCTAGATCCCACTATGGTCTTTTTTCTTCAACCCATTACCAGAACTCTTTTGTAAAAGTTTAATTCTCTACACAGAGAATGAAATAATGCAGAGGGAGATGGACAGACATATATACTGAATGATTTAATAAAGATTTTAATTTTATGAAAGCTTTGAGTCGGTATACAATTATTACAAATACAAAACAAAATGAATTCAAATGCAAAGTGAAAAGATTCAACAAATAATTGTTTGGACTGAAAAGAAACAAACATATAAAATGAATTTAGAAATGTTGGAATATACCGTTGGAATGTTCAAACAAGTCACGGAAGAGGCAATTCTGTTCTTTCTGATGAAAATATGTCTTGAAGGCCTCTTGAAAGTGGTCATACCTGTGTATCCACTCAAAAGGCAAATTCGAGTAGACGGACCTGGATATGCAAGTGAACGCAGACCGCTATACAAAAACGTTGGTTTTAAATGCAGACCGTCATACATAAACGTTGGTTTTAAATGCAGACCGTCATACATAAACGTTGGTTTTAAATGCAGACCGCCATACATAAACGTTGTCCCAATTTCAGCTAGAATAATTATACCATTTTCAGTTTGTACAATATTTTCTTTTCTTTTCTGTGATTTTCATCTATGTGTAGGCGATTTTCAGTTGCTTGTTTTTCTCTATTTGTTGATGCACTGTATCCGAGCCCTTCACTGTTGTTTTATAGAACCAGGCTAGTAGTTCTGGTAGCATGCCTAGAGGTGCACGTAAGATCCATTATCCAATGAAGACAAAGTGAGCCTGTGACACTGTTGTGAAAACCACCCCAGTGACAGCTTATGTTATATGAAGGTCATGTAAAATTAACTATTGTTCCTTTCACTCCTACTTTAATTCTGGGATGTGAAATTATCTCATAAATTGATTATTGCTTACTAACTTGGCTATTTTATTGTTCAGATAGAGACTGAGTTAAGTGATTGATGTTATCTGAATATTTTATTTATTTTATTGTTTGTTTTCATCTTCAACTGTATTCGTTTGTATGTTTCTAATATTGATTTAATAAATTTATTGTTGTTTCTAATATGGGGTCATGTCCCTTGGCTGGTATGGTGACAGACCATTCTAATTTTAAACTGTGATGATATTCTAAGTGTCATGACGTGTGGTTTATTGTGGTGGTCAACGTGAGAGTTTTCGTGAAAGTTGATAAAGCCAAATTGTTGTTATTTACTACTATTATTTATTATTATTATTACTATTTATTTATTACACACAGCATGTGTAACGAATAGGAAAGTACTGTATCTGGAATATTTCTGGCTATATGTGGAAAATGGCGGGTAGTCGGTGGAAGATTACAAGCAATAGTTGAACAATGGCTGACTTATGAAGTGAGCGAATTACAGAGAAAAAATTCAGCAGCTCTAGCAATTACAACGAGTAAGCTGAACAGCACACATAACAGTAATGAGAAATTGACGGATATAATAAAAATACCAGTTGAAATCGAAGACACACTAAAACAAAAATAAAATGCACAAATTGTACAGAAAGCTTTTTGAGCCTAAGGCAAACTACCTGAAAATGGAAGGAAATATTCATTTTTGCTTCTACCTTGTTGAAATTGTAAGAAAGTTAGCAATATACGTAGGTTAATGGGTATAATATACATTCTCGGACATAGAACGACTTGCAAGCAGTCTCGTAAAAAATAGGCAATGAAATCTTTTGGTTATGTTGCTTCTAATTTCCCCTCCTCCACCCCACCCGATTCATTGGAGTGCGAAGAACAGTATTAAAGATGATATCTGGCTTTAAACTGAATTCCATGTGAATCTTTACAAACCTACTTCGTTGTACAGAAGTTATATCTGTAGGTAATTACTTCCTTTAACTGGAGTGACTTTAGAATTGACATCACGGTAATTATAAATAACAAGTAGACCTGTAGGTAATTACTTCCTTTGACTGAAGTGACTTTAGAATTGACATCACAGTAATTATAAATAACAAGTAGACCTGTAGGTAATTACTTCCTTTGACTGAAGTGACTTTAGAATTGACATCACGGTAATTATAAATAACAAGTAGGCCGAAAGGTAATTACTTCCTTTGACTTAAGTGGCGTTAGAATTGACATCTAATTAAACAAATCATATGACAATCATTATAAAATTATTTTGTGTGACGGAAGTGAAGAAAATACAAATCGCTTGCAGTCACACCTTAGTATCACCAAAACAAAAATATATTACTTACTGACTTGAAAAGAACCCTTTAAAGTATCCATGTTTCCGTTATCTTATTCTCTAAAACAATTAAACAGTGGTTAGATCTTGATGTGTTCTTAATCGTCTTTAAATTAATGTTAACATGAATTGACCATTCCGGAATGTTTTTTTTATTTTGTAAAGAGTTAGAAGGGAACTTCATGAGACATTAGATGGAAGCTGAACGAGACATTCCAATAACACTTTCTCACTAATCTCAAACCAATTTTTCGCCTTTCACAACCAGTAACAACTTTTATATGTCCTATAGGCTACAGAGTGACACAGGATAAAAACACTACTTGCTCGTTTGCTAGACAGTCAGACGCCCGCGGGGTATTCATTTTAGAATAAACTCGAGTTCTGCTTTATATATACCTTTTAATTTTTCTTCCATTATTTTTTCTTCTTTCTTTTCTTGAGAGTTTCTTTCGTTTTTCTCTCGATCTTTTCCCCACGATTTGTTTCTTTCATTTGATAGATAGATAGATAGATAGATAGATAGATAGATAGATAGATAGATAGATAGATAGATAGATAGATAGATAGATAGATAGATAGATAGATAGATAGATAGATAGATAGATAGATAGATAGATAGATAGATAGATAGATAGATAGATAGATAGATAGATAGATAGATAGATAGATAGATAGATAGATAGATAGACAGAGAGAGAGAGAGATCATCTTTATGAAAATATAATTATGTTTCACTGTGTATTAAGTGTGCCTGTATAAATGAGTTTAAATCTCAGATTATTCACCTGCCTGAAACTGAATCCGCTAGGCCCACGTCTTTTTAGAAAAGGAGAAAAGAAAACGAGAATCTGTTACATTAATGCTAGACACATTTCCTGCCAAAACTATGTATTTTTTTAAATTAATGCTAGACACATTTCCTGCCAAAACTATGTATTTTTTTTTAAATTAATGCTAGACACATTTCCTGCCAAAACTATGTATGTTTTATTTATACTCATTTTTGATTGGTTGCTTTTGTTTTCATTTCCTTTTCTTCTTTCTTTCAACATTTCTTTCTGTGTGTCTTTGTTTTAGTTCAATGTTTCTTTCGTTCATTGCGTGTTTCTTTCATTTTGTCAATCTTTCTTATCTTTTTCTTTCTTTATATCTATCTGGGTGTCTTTTTAAATCGTTCTTTCATTAATTCAACTTATCATTCTATCTTTCTTTCTGTTGTCTTTCAACATTTCTTTATATCTTTGCATCTCTCCGACATTCTCTCTGGCCGAATATCGTTCATTCTCGTCCCTTTTCCTATTTATTCATTTTTTTTTCTTCATTTCATGTAACCGTTCACATTGTTTCATTCTCTCTTTTCCGCATTCTTGCATTTGTTTATTCTTCATTTCATTTAATTATTTATGTATATATTCTTTATTTCTGCCATTTAAATTTATCACTCTTCATTTATTCTTTTTTTTTTAATCTGATTCTTTTCTTCTTTCTCTAATTCATTTTTTTCATGTTTTTTACTTTCAATCTTATCTTAGTTGCTTCCTTATTCCTTTCTAATTTACCTCCTATCATTTTATCTGTTCTTTTCTTTTTTTTCTTTTGTCTCTTTTGTTTCGCTCTTTTTTCCTTCCTTTTTTCGTTCTTTACTATTTTTAATTATATTTTCTTTCTTCCCTATTTCTTTCTTTCTTTCTTTCTTTCTTATTTTGTCTTGCACCTTTCCTTTCTCACGATAACTTTTAATATTTTCCTTTCTTGTTTTCCTTATTTTGTCTTCTTATTTTCCTTCTTTATTTCTTTCTCAGCTAATGGCATTTTGTCACACTGGAAACAATTCGGATGGATCGACCGCTCAGAAAAAGCGCAACTGCCCGTTGTCGGTACCTATCCACTGCTAAACAGCTGGGTAGCCCATCTTTACAAAACAGATTGCGCGATATAAATACTTTCTCCTCAGCTTGCACGAATTTCACCTTTTATCTTTCCCCACCCTATTTTTTTCTATTTTTTCGGGGGGGGGGGGGGGAGGGGAGGATATGTGGGATGAGCACTCTTAGTGCTAAAAGTTGACAGCCATGAGGAAGAAAACTGTGCACGGTTTTCTGTCAAGAGTGTATTTTTGTATTTTTTACACCCATCCCTTAGAAGGGACACATTTTCGGAAATTCAGGTCCGAATCCATCGACTTGAATGCCCTGAACGATAACTGTGAAACTGGCACACGTGATCTGTAGGACCTAATACATTTGAATGAAGTCGGAAGGAGAGACTGGTGGTGGGAGTGGGGCGTGGGATGCAGAAGAGTGGCCTAATTACGTGTAAACGTCATCATGTATATAATGGAGAGTGTGTGGAGGGGGTAGTAAAGTGACTATGATGGAGGGGGGACAGGTGAATATGAAGGAGGGGGTAGCATAATGAATATGGTGGAGGATAGAGGGAAGCGCACGTTAATCTGATCAATAGAGCATGATTGATAAGTGGGATGAGACGATGTGAATGTGACGGGGGGGGGGGAGGAGGGGATGACATTGAATATGCATAATGCTGGCCTAGTGAATACAATCAGACAGGTGGAAGTAACAAGGTCAACATGATGGAAGTAACAAGGTCAACATGAATTGGGGGGTGTACATGTAAAGGATGGGATCTGATAAATGGGACCAAGCGAGTGTAATCGATATCGTGAATGTAAAGGGAGACTAGTGGTGAATGTGGTCAACTATGTCATATCGAAATGTAATTCATAGAAACTGCTCAATGAAATCGGAGGGACAAACTGAATGTGGTAAAAGAAACTTCGCAATATGCTTTTATTTTGGGGGGTTGGGGATCTAGACAGACACATAACAATTGTGTGGTAGAGTAAATTTGCCTATCCCTAATTCTAGACTTAATTTTTATATAAATTGTTAAATTGTCCAAGTGCCCAGCCTTATGATGGTACTTTTATAAGTGTCGGAGTTGGAGTAAACTGTCGAGTGGAAAGCATCCTAGAAATTGATGATTTAATGCAAATCAGTTTTAAACGGATGAGTAGGTTTCATTATCCAATGGTTAAGATGTATGAGAACGACACCAGCCAATGGGCTGAGATAAAAAATTTACATGCTGTAGAGAATTCTATTGTAAAATTTGGTGTGGCCATGAAAGTCTGGTCATGAATGGCGGCCATTAGCTTAATTGTGAGTTAAATGACTGATTGGGAGAGAAAAATACTGTATAGATATTAAAATTATTTGAATGTGGTTTTGTGGAAATATTGATATCAAGTAATCTTTGTCATTATTTTTGTTATATGTATATTTGATTGCTGATTTAATAAATGTATTGTTACTTTTATTGAACTTCTTGCACATATTGATAACTTTATATTAGATAAGAACGTAGGTTAATAGAGGCTCGATAAATATAGATTAAAGACTGATTTGTCTTTTACTTTAGTAAGAGGTTTTCCACCTATGGAAATAGTGTGTGATGGTAAATGTGTGTCTTTAATGCTGTGGAAGAGAGAAAACGTTTACAGCATCCACATATCCACCGAGCGAGAAAGACGAGCAGAGTGTTCTGGTAAAATATTAATAACATAAATTAAGATTCTCATCACTTGTATTTAGTTATGGGTGATTAATTAATAATAATCATAACCATTAACTAGATGGCGTTCGTGTCGCAAGTTGCATACATATAGTTGTTTTCAAGGCTTTTGCCTTGCTCTTGCAAATCTCTCCTCAAACTGAATCTTGCACCTGCCACCACAAACCAGAAACCCCACATCTCTGTGATGTTAGAAAACTTTGTGCCTACGAACCGGTCATTAGCCGAACATTAAAAATACTGAGGCAATTACCTGAGGAAGAATGCAAGCACCTAGCACCAGTGAGCGTTGAGGGCCAGAAAGATTGTGGCCTGTCATGTTAGCGGAAAACACTTAAGGTCTCCAGTGGCATGACATTCCGCGGATCCTTCGTTAGGAGTGATGGTGGGTAGAAAATGTCAGCATTCCAATTCTGATGGCAGGTTTATCGGTAGAAAGATGAAGATAGTAGAGTACTTCATGCTTCAAAATCCTGGTGGACTGGTTGTCAAATGTTATTTTTATTTTAATAATACCCGTTTTAAATATAATGCTTTAGATGTGTTTTACGTACGTGCTCATAGGTTTGACGATACTATACATCATGAAGAAAGTAATAATTTATTTTATGCATATACGTATATTAATTCAGCATGCAATCAAGCAGATAAACCCCGGATGTGTTTCGGGTTGGGGGGGGGGGTGTACATATGTCAGTCATCTTTATTTTTGCTGACAATGAAATTTTTGTACGTTAATGTAAAACGGTGAAGAACGTATTCACGTGTGATTTGGAGATAAGGGTGTCATTAATATCAATTGTTACATTTACATAATTAAACATCAGCTCCACATTCAATATATTAATTCGGCCACTTACGCGCATTTGTGAAGGTCGGCGATTTGTATCGGCAATATTTCTTGTGAATCATTTAGTTCTTGGTGATAAACATCATTTTCGCTATTGACGACCAAACTACATTACCAGAGTTATCAAACGTGAAGAAAATATCTACCAACTTGCACACATTTCCATCATTAGCTGGGTGCAGAATTATATCATAACTAACCCCCAGCTATCATTTCTCAAACAATTCAAATGCTGTCAATGGAAATGTATAAGCATTCTGTCTGATAAATTACTGTTTTAAATTCAAGTAGGGTTATTTATAGCCTCAGTTTTTTTTTCAGATAAATCACTTAACTGATGAACATGATGTTGCGCCGTCAGTGCCAATTCGCCTGACTGACTCTGGAGCCATGAGTCCTTACACGATCCTCATTCTCTTGAGGACAGCTTTCTTTGGGGGACACTACTGGAGCTGAGTGAGCTACAATGCTTATCTCCCCTCCCAGTAGTTACCTTACCTCTCTACAGCATGCTCGTCCTTTAGAACAAATTACTCGGGACTCCACAAAACCGGGAATCTAGGAAACCAGAAAATGTTCATCTGCAAACAGACTCAGTAGTCCTATATGTTCTGCTTGTTTCCGATTTATTGCGACTGTTTACATTTAACTTTATTTTACAAATTACTTTCCTTTATATTAATTGACACTTCATAGTCATTACTCTTGGAAAACATTTTACAATTTATTTATTTATGTTAATCCGCCATTGGAAAGGTTTTGCAATTTACTTTTCTCTATATTATTTGTCACTTCACATTAATTTCTCTTCGAAAGATTTTAAAGTTTCTTTTCCTGATGTTAATCCGTAACTTTGCAGTAGTACGCTTAGAAAGATTTTACAATTTCTTTTTCTGATGTTAATCAGAATTTTGCAGTAGTGCTCTTCGAAAGATTTTACAATTTATTGATATTATTTGGTACTTGTCGATTGTTTCTCTTATAAAGATGTTTAGTTTTCTTGTTCCAAGTTCCAAAACTAACAATACGCATATAATCATATATGAATAGAAGTGATAGTATTTATACCCAGCGAGGTCACTTCGCTCTTGCATGGCCTGAGGTTACTGAATATTCAAATGTTTCTCTATTAAAGAATTGTTTCGAAGCATGCCTGTAAAGACTGTTACGTTACCTAAAGCCTCAGTACAGTGGGTATAAATCTGAGTATGTGTTGCATTTCAACATAGCATATTTTTAAGTGTATTAATCGAGATTCATTTTGATCAGTTATGCGATACTTTAACATACTCTATTACAATATTTAATAAAAGAGGATTTCTGACCTCGCTTGCAATCTATTATGATGATGGCCAGATAATGTGCATATTTGTTGTTTTCTTCTTTGTATTTTTAATATCTTGTATTTTAATAAATTTGATTTCCCTAAATGTTTCACATTCAATAACATTGCAATCGACTGTAAAATATTATTTGCCTGAGCCTCAATATATATTCTTAAATGCTTAGTTGAACGTGTTTCAGTGTATGACGCTTGTTAGGTTTTTCCAATCAGGAATTTTGTCCATTAGTACATCTGAAGGTTCTGCTACAGTATATGTTTTAAGAAAAGATTCTAGTCTTGTTTGAAAATAATATTGACAAACAACTATTTTAATCTTTGTTTTTGTACAAAGAATCAAATTATGAACAGTATTATCGGCTAATTAAATTATCTGCTGTGACACCTTTAAGATTTAAATGTCTCCAATAATACCATATCTCGTATTTCTCTCACTAACGTTTGCTGCAAGAGGTAAAACTAAAAAGGGGAAACAAATATGGTACTGATCCACTTGCTGCTTGCCAGCAGTGTTGATAAACTATAATCAGTGAAGACCTGCAACTCTAAAACAAACAGAACAACAAACAAGAAATAAAAGATATAATAATAATTTATTTTTATCATTCACTCTTCTCAGTTTCTTGCTGCGGATTTTCGACGTACTCTTTTGTTCGTTCCATTTCTTATTTTTGCCCGATGTAACTGAAGATCATCGATTCACTTATCGTTGAACACCTACGCCCAGAGGTCACGTGTGCCCGTACCAATGATTCTCGAGTGGTCTTATCGTTGTGGGTGGATCCATGTCGTCGTGTGGTTACTTTTCATTTACTCTTAGGGAGGGCCACTATTATTCTACAGTGTTATCTCCCAAATCTGCCTTCATTACGTATTACTTTGTTTGAAATCAAAGGGATGCTTGTATGTTTTCTGTGTGTCATTCTCTTATAATAATAATAATAATAATAATAATAATAATAATAATAATAATAATAATAATAATCCAGTGGATAGTGGAGGGGCAAAATTATCCGGAAAGTTTAGCTACCTGTGCTGTGTCCACAGCATGGATGGATGACAGCATCAAATCCTTTTACTGGACTATCGAGAGAGGGAAAAATGGCTCTGTCCAAACTACACCCACACCCTTCCCATTCTTGATGGAGAAAACAAAATATGATTCAATATCGGATCAGATTAGCCCGGGTTAACAAGGTCTGCATTAGGCACTGATGTTTCAGGGTGTTTTAGCGAAAAAAAGGGCTACTGAAACGCTAGCAAAAACTTGGAATTCTCACCAGACATGAAAACATTCAAATAATGGTCTCTTACCAATGTTACCGCTAAGGATGAGGAGCTGTGCGGCCGCGCAGTTCATTAAAAAATGCCTGAAGCAGTTTCAAAATTCAGCGCACAAGTTTTGGTAGCAAGATCAAACAACCGACCGTTCCACAGTACACAGGAAAAATATTAATGGGAACCTTGGGTCTTACTGGAAAACATTAAATAATGGTCTCTTACTATCAAAGCCAGCCAACAGTAAGCGGATTTAGGAAAAGAATGCACACACTCTGGCTCAAACCACCATCCAGATGATATTATCAGTGAACATCGGCTCCAGGACCAGAAGAGAGCGATCATACACATTAGGCTTCTTACAGCCCTAGAACTACAAACAATAGAGCAGCAACAAATATCACACCACTATGCACTGAAATACAAGACAATGAAACTTACACAAAGTCACAACAGTCAAAACCAGTTGACAACTTCACTGGAGAAATAACCAACGAATTAAGTGAAGAACAACAGAGCTTGATAGAAGGCATAACAAGTTTCACGGACCCAAATAAGTCACATGTAGGCAGAACCCCAACAAGAAGGCTGCAAACCGACAAAGGTCTAAGAACAACAATTCATAACTTAAATGAAATATTAAAACACGTTTCCTTACAGAAGATATCGCAGAAACCAATAGTCTAATATACGCCACTGGAAAAATAATTGAAAAACATCCAGCCAAAGTACAAAAGGAAACCATCAGTACCACTACGGAAGAAAAGAATAAACAAGAAAACAGATTGTACTAGGAAAACCATAAACCAAATGACAACAACAATACATAACAAGAGAAACCTTAAAGCAACATTAGTCAACAAATACGATCTCAATTCACTTAAGACCGCAATAGAAGATGCCAAACAAAGACTACTTGAACTCAGCTAACGTCTGAAGAGATACACTGAAAGAGGTAAACAATTCCAACAGAACAAAATATTCAAAACTGATCCTGGAAGACTATATCAAGAATTCGAAGGAAATCCCAGAACAGAACAACAGATGCCAAACATTCAGGACACCACGTCCTTTTGGGACAACAATTGGAGCAATCCAAATATGCATAACACCTCAGCCAGATGGATTAAGGAATTGAAAGACGAACATAAAGAAACGCCTCAACAACGAAACGTCATGATCACTGTAAAAGATATCAAGAAGGTAAGAAAGATGGCAAATTTGAAAGCCCCGGACCTAGACAAGTACACATATTCTGGTTGAAACATCTTACCTCATTATATGAAAGATTTGTTGTCCAACTGCAAGACAATTTTAAAAAATACAGAAACCTTTACAGCCTGGATTATAAAGGGAAAACCAAGCCTGAGTATGAAAAATCCATAGAAAGGTACAACACCAAACAACTATCGTCCAATTACAAGCAGAAGTGATACATGTAATGATAGGAGCCTTGGGGAACATAACATCAAAGCTGGAATAAACTCCCTGGAAACCACAGGCTTGCCCCACTACTAAAAGCAGTACTCCTCGGAAGCGCATACATCCTCCGTAAAACCTTGGATATCCCAGAGACTTGGTAAGATTCAGATATCTTAGTTCATAACCGACGGTCAAACAGAAGTCGTGGAAATAGGTTGATGATGACGACGACGACGACGATGATGATGATGATGATTTTTATTATTAGTATTATATCAGTAGTAGATTTGCCTTTTGCTGCTTTTCTTGTTGCTGTTATATTATTAAATCACCTCTTGATCAATAAACAACTGAATGACGAAATAATGTTTGAAAATATCTGTGCAATACTTTTGGGAGAGATAAGGTTAAAAACTGAAAGAAAAGTGCTCATCGCCTCAGCATAAATCAAACTCTCAACACCATAGGGCAGCATCTCGACAGATCTCAAATTCCAAATCTGCGAGAAACGGATGATGCCGTCTGGATGTCAGACTTCCGATGGAAAAGACTTCTGTCAGAAGGCAGGATTCTATTTCTTTAAAATTTGCATATAAATATGTTGGAAAACTTAGGAATCAAAACACTAAAGAAAGCGCAGGAGCACACCAGCCACAAGTAGTCGCTGCACCAGACGAGGTCAGAATACAGTCCATGCATTCTTTTTAAAATAACGGATCCCCCGTGAATACTACATTCTGGAGGTGTCAGCATGACCAGCAGAAAAGAACGATAATCGACCTTGCTGTACCAATTGCCGGAGGGAATAAAACAAGGGAGAGAAATAAGATTAAAATATGGCAGGATCTACAAAGTAGATATTCAGAATCTGTGGAACGTGAAACATGTTAGATGTACGGGAACGTGAATACGTTAGTGATGTCATATATAATGGAAACTTGAAAACGTTGGTGATGTCAGATGTAAGGGAAAGTGAAAACGTTAGTGATGTCAGATGAAAGGAAACTTGAAAACCTTAGTGATATTAGATGTAAGGAAACTTGAAAACGTTAGTGATGTCATATGTAAGGGAACTTGAAAACGTTAGTGATGTCAGATTAAAGGAACTTGAACACGATAGTGTTGTCTGATGTAAGGAAACGTTTAAACCATATTGATATCAATTGTAGGGAAATGTGAAAACATTATTGATGTTAGTAGAGAAACTTGGAAACATTATTTATATCAGCTATAGGAGAACGTGAAACGTTAGTGATGTCAGAATGACGTAAACACGCTGTTTCCAGAAATAGGGAAGACAGAAATATTACGTCTTATTTTGTAGGTTAACAGAACAAACTACCAGAAAATCACCTATCGGATTCACACCTAACAGGATCGGCGTTTCATACAATTCACAAATCTTTAATAGGATTCTCGAACCGAGGACTGCAACTTTGGAACTGACACATGTCTGATAGGATTCTCAAACCGTGGACTGCAACTTTGGAAATGACACATGTCTGATAGGATTTTCACACTGAAGACCGCAACTTTGGAATTCACACATATCTCATAGGATTCTCACACAGCACCACAGTCAGCAAACTGAAACTCAGCAAAATTGGTGACGCCATTTGATTTTACACAAATATACAAATAGGAAATACTTTCAAATATACAGGCAGGTAAAGGTGATGTGTCTGCATACAATATAATGTCCTACTTATTTCTCTCGAGGTAGGTTACACTTGTTACAAGCGTTTGTATTGATGGATTGTCCCAACCCTTGGATTGTACATATTTTTTATAGCTCCACTTCAATCCTCCATTCTCAGTAAATTTAAATCTACATTTATAAATGAATTCCTGAAAGTAAAAGAATCTCTCTCTGCTGTGTGTTAAACTGTTTACACAAGAATTACAATTAGCCTGCATAGGCACAGCTTCTTATGCTCAGGGATCAAATCCACTATGCAATATAAATCAGTTGTTCCAAGGGCATAAGAATTAAATGTACCATGCAGTGGGTAGTTTCTGATATTACAAGTATTGCTAGTGATATTAATAATTTAGCAGCAATTAAACTTGGAAAGATTTGAGGGCACCTTAGACCGAAAACGCGTAACGTGCGCTTGGTGTGATTAGGCGTGTGTAGCATTTCACACACCGTTAGTCCCCTACAAAGGGAGCGTGCTGGATGCGTGACTGCCTCGGGGACAAGGGCCTCCTTTGCCTACACGTCACGTAACATAAAATGGAGATTTACATGCCTTTGGTACCTTAATACGCCAATATTCGCACGGGCGGCCAGGGAGATAAAGGAGAGAGAGAGAGAGAGAGAGAGAGAGAGAGAGAGAGAGAGAGAGAGAGAGAAAGGTTGAGCAAGGTTGAAAAAAAAAAGTCGATAAAAGCTGAAGTGTATTATAGCGTGTTGTTTACGAACAATCCGGATGGAATCCGAATAGAAGGATGAATTGAATAAGAGAAAAATCGCACAATCTCAGAGAGAGGGAGAGAGAGAGAGAGAGAAAGGAACGGGCAGACAGAAAGAGACTGATGCAAACACAGAGCTGGTATGACACAAGAGAGAGATGGATGCATACTTGTCTATAAATTAATATTTCCTATCTATGTATTAATATTCCATAACTATTTAATTATTAATATTACCTATCTATGTATTAATATTTCATATAGTATTAACTGTCTATGTATTAGTATTTCCCATCTATTTATGTATTAGTATTAACTGAATATTTATGCGTTAGTATGATCATAATCTCTTGGCATATTAGATTGACTGGTCTATGTATCAATATTATATGTGTTTATGAATTAGTATTACCTGTCTGTGTGTATATCAATATTACTGTGTTTACATATCAATACTACCTGCCTGTTTACATATTCGTATTAACTATCAGTGACCTTCTTCAGTTCATTAAATACTCGTTTGCTTTTTTGTAAATATTCATTCAATAAATAGCGCTTAACCCTAAAAGAAAAATAATTAAACCTGAAAGAAGAAAATAATTCTGAGAAAAAACAGTTTGATAAAAATATTAACTTTGGAAAAAGGTAAAGTATAAAAAATAAAATAAGTTTGAAAAACATAACGCGTGACAAAATGTAAAGTTTGAAGGAAAAAAATAAATCCAATAGTTACTGCGCCTGGAGACATCTGGAACAGCTGCCAAAGAAAAACGGAATACCAGTACCAAGGGAACCAATGTCTGCAAGGCAGAAATTGATGGAATTGCAGTACACGGGAAACTGTGTCGATTTCGCATTTACTGATGAAGATCAAATTGCAGTACACGGGAGACTGTCGATTTCGCATTTACTGATGAAGATGGAATTGCAGTACACAGCAAACTGTCGATTTCGCATTTACTGATGAAGATGGAATTGCAGTACACAGCAAACTGTCGATTTCGCATTTACTGATGAAGATGGAATTGCAGTACACAGGAAACTGTCGATTTCGCATTTACTGATGAAGATGGAATTGCAGTACACAGCAAACTGTCGATTTCGCATTTACTGATGAAGAGGCAGTATCAATAAATAGTGTGTGTGGCAGAGCCGGATGGAAGGGAATGTCCGAGAATTTTTTAGCCGAGCAACATTCGCTAAGAATAATTATTCATAATCACTGGCCACTCGCGGGATGGTTGTGTCGAAAGCCAGACATCTGTCTGACTTGACAAATGCCAAGGGAGCACTGTTCGTTTTACACTTAGTCATTCGAATGGGAAGGTACCTTCTGCTGTCTCGGAAGCCGAAAACATTGGAATCAGTCATTTTTGCGCCCATCTCCTGAACCGTTATATAGTGGAATGGCCTCGGACATTGCCATGTCCTACCTCTACAAGATTGGGTCAGTAGCGGAAATAGAGTTGCCCCAACTGCCAGAATCGTTCGATTTACCATCGTTCAACACATTTGAGAAAACCACTCCCACTAGGACTCGAATATTATGTCTGATAAAATTTATCTGCGTTTTCGATTTCGTTTATCTCGTGAAGGCAGAGAAATCTCAAACTCTAACGAGACTACGTGCGGGATTACACGGTGGAATGATATTTGCTTGAATGATTACCGACTTAAGCTGAATTTAAATGTTTGTTAAACCATTTGTAATTAGCTTACTTTTGTTCCATTTCTCATCTTCTAAAATTCTATTATAGCTGCCATTTGCAATAGTGGATTATTTTCGTGCATTTTTATCCAACGTTTAGCTTATGTACTGTTCATGTAATAGATAGATAGATAGATAGACAGACAGACAGACAGACTGATAGATAGATAGATAGATAGATAGATAGATAGATAGATAGATAGATAGATAGATAGATAGATAGATAGATAGATAGATAGATAGATAGATAGATAGATAGATAGATAGATAGATAGATAGATAGATAGATAGATAGATAGATAGATAGATAGATAGATAGATAGATAGATAGATAGATAGATAGATAGATAGATAGGTAGGTAGGTAGATACGGCTCAGCCTTACTGATCCCTTGACAAGCCAAATCAGCCAAGTAGGAATTCAATTTATTCCTTCTAAAAGTTATGACGTTATAAGAGTTATGACGTGTCATCGGGAGAGTCATGACGCGCGAGAGTCGAAGAGTTATGACGTGTCAATACGGATGCAATATGAGTCAAAAATTGCTACCGTGTTGGACTGATTCTCCACGCTCCATTAGGCATTTCACGGATCGTTTCGTGCAAATAATTTCTTACGGATCATGAACTGTGCGCATGAAGATGTATCGATTCGCAAGTGTCTGTCTGCAAGTCCGCTATTAGAGCTTATTCTACCCATTTCCTGCCTGTCACGCCACTTAGAAGCTTACCAAAGTCTGGAGTGTTTGTCAAGTCTGAAAAGGCAACTGTTTGCACATGAATGTGGCAGCTTTTATTTTGTAAGGTCGGGGGATAGGGTGGAGGTGAGAGGAAGGGATGGATAGTGGGAAGGGAAGCTTTTTTCTGCTTGACAACAAATAAACGGGTGTTTGCAGTTCACAGGATCAAAATCGGGTTTAGTCGTAAAGTGGTCAGTTTGCTTCCTTCTTCCCGGTCGGTGGGTTGCGGGTTCGAACTCCAGGCGAGTCAACAAGTTTGAAATATCAGATGCCTGATGTTGACTCAGAAATTATTCCCAGTTGACCAAATAAGATTAACTGCACTCTTCGATACAGCAGTTGTCCAAAAAATATGAAGATTTGTGGACATGGTTTTATAATCTTCGGTTGGTGTCAAATATTATACTCTTATAGTTGCTGAAGATACTTTATAATTGACTTGAATTGTATACAAATGTGCATGTCTTGAATTGTACATAAATATGCGTATGTCTTGAACTGTACATAAATGTGCATATTCCTGTCCGCACAAACCAAGACGATATGATAAACCTCGCGAAAAACTTACTGATAATAAGGCAGAAGCCACATTAAAAGGTAACTTTTCGTTATCTTGCTTTTATAATACTGTATTAGTAGTGGTAGCAGCAATAGTAGTGACAGAGTAGTTTTGTAGTGTGAAAAACAAAGCAGTAATAGTATTTGTGTCACTCCTGTAGCAATAGTAGTACTAGTAACGGTAGTTGTAGTATTTGTGATTTTATAGAAGTAATAATAGTAGTATTTACTTATTTATAGCATTGTTGTAATAGTAGTGAGTGAGGAAGCAGAAGTGATGGTAGTGATGGTAGTAGTAGTAGTAGTGCTAGCAGCATTAGTAGTGGTAATAGTATTTGTAGTGGTAGCAGCAGGAAGAATAGTAATAACAGTAGTGGTGTAGTGGTTGCAGTAGTAGAAGTAGTGAGAGTTGTAGTGGCAGTAGTAGAAGTAGTTGTAGTATGATCGTAGAAATAGTAGTGATAATAGTAGTATTTGTAGTAGTAGTAGTAACAATAATAATAGTACTAATACAGAGGTAGTAGAAGTGTTTGTGATATTATAGTAGTAATAATGTTAGTGGTGGTGGTGGCGATAGTTGAGGAAGTGGCAGTAGTAGTTGTAGGAGCAGAAATAATTATACTAGTACTGAATGTCTCTGGAACTCGCTAAGTCTATTTGCATATAGTCTTTCCCTTCTATTAACAAACCATCTTCAAATGTAAAAACTGATTTTTTTTAAAAAAACATTTCGTGTTCATTACTTCAGATGTACACTTAAGTGTTATAAGTTGCCAGTGATATTCGAGTTAACGACAAAGTGCTGGATAAAGAGAGATTTCAATGGTCGTTTTCTTATTCACAACGTCACTTCGTTTGTAGCTTTCATTTGAATTTGAATTATCTTCTCTTGTCATTTTGCATTTTACTGTGTCTTCTATGGAGAGTCTCATTTCATATAAATATGTAAAGTGTTTAAAGCTTATCATTTTACAACTTTCAAATTTAAAATTCGGAATAACAGTTAAAAAGTAACGTTTATGAGAAATTTCAATGTTATAAAGTCTATTAACAAATCTTTCAATGTCATGGATTGACTATCAAAAGATCTATGACTCATTTCCACATTCGTGGATAAGTGAAGCATTAAAATTGTACAAAATAGCGCCATCAATACAGAACCTAATTCAGGAATAAATGAAAAACTGGAAAACCACCTTCACATGCAACAACACAAATATTGCAGACATAACAATAAACTGTGGAATCTTCCAAGGTGATTCCCTCTCACGATTGCTGTTCTGCATTGCCCTAAATCCTCTCTCAAACAAGTGATCCAGAAAACAGGGTTAGGATACAAAATGAAAGCAGGACAGATCATCAGCCATTTACTGGACAATCTCAAGCTGTACGGTAAAAATGAATGTCTGTCACGATCAGCAATGAGGACATTAACATGAAAATCGGCCTTGAGAAATGTGGAAGAATTTGTCATCCAGAAAGGCAAGGTAAAACAACAGAGGGCCTGCAATTCGACATCGGAAAAATCAACGATGTTTAAATGGAAAGATGATATAAATACCTTGGGATACTACAGCATCAAGAAAATGTGCAGAGAGAAGTAAAGTCCTAAGTTAAGAGAGAGAAAAACGGGTTAGACAAATCCTGCAGTCCAAGCTAAATCGGGCGAACAAAATACAAGCCCTTAACGCCTACGCAATACCTGTAGTCAGCTACAATGGATGTATCATAGATTGCACAACAAATGAAATAAATTAACTGGACAGAAAAACAAGAAAACTACTCACAATACATAAAGCCTTACACGCAAAAGCAGACATTGATAGGCTCTCTGTATCTCAAAACATGGAAGGCCAAGGTCTCAAGAAAATCAAACATGTCATTGAAGGAGAAGTCATTGGTCTTGTAGACTACATGGGGAATAACAACAATGATGATCCAATGACAGAAGCAGTAAAGTTGAGTGGAGTATTCCACTATCCCCAGAAACAAACAAAGAAACATGGAAGAAAACAACGAAGCAAGCTCTAGTACACAGCTTGATCCAAAAACCTCTCCATGGCTAGTATGTACGAAAAAGTCGATGAAATATCAACAAAGCAATCAACGTACTAATGGTTGAAAGAGGCAGGATTGAAAGCAGAAACAGAAGCACTCGAGCACAAGATCAAGCATTGAGCACCAAATCTCACAAAACGAAAATCATGAAAATCTCAAATGATCCCAAACGTAGACTCTGCAAATCCATGGATAAGACAACAGAGCACATACTATCTGGATGTCAGATTCTGGCTGGAACAGAATACACCAAAAGACACAATGAAGTGACAAAACACATATATAGAAATCTGTGTGAAAACTATGGCATAAAAACCCCAGAAAGAGCATGGATGCACCAACCAGAAGCAGTCACCGAAACAGAAGAAGTCAAAATAATGTGGGACTTCGAGATAAGAACAGATCAGGTGATTCCTGCACGAAGACCAGATTTTGTAGTTCTCAATAAGTCCAACAAAACAGCAACAATCATTGATGTCGCTGTTCCAAGTGATAGAAACATAAAAACAAAAGAAAGAAAAAAATAGAAAACTACCAAGACTCAGATTAGAAATTCAGAGACTGTGAAATGTAAAAGCAGAAGTGATACCTATAGTGATAGGAGCTTTGGGGAACATAACATCTGAACTGGAAGGCTACCTGAATATCCCTGGAAACCACATACTCGCTCCACTACTCAAAGCAGCGCTCATCGGAAGTACGCACAAACTCCGTAAAACCTTGGATCTCCCAGAATCTTGGTAAAATTCCGAGACCTTGGATCACAATCGACAGTCAAACAGAAGTCGTGAAAAAAGCTGAATAATAATAATAATAAGAAGAAGAAGAAGAAGAAGAAGAAGAACAACAACAACAACAACAACAGCAACAACAACAACAACAGTAGTTTTTGTAGTGTATATATATATGTCCTAGTAATTGTTGGAAACACCCAATGCAGTAGGGCCAAAGACTGAATTGTGCTGTTCGTTAATGTCTGTCCTTCCTTGCCGAGTTGTTTCGCTAGATTACATCCTACTTGCAGTGCCGTCTTAACGCATGGGCACGCTGGGCAGTTGCCCCGGGGAAGGGGTGGGGGGTGAGATGCTAATCTATGTATGCTCTGATTTGCTGTCAATTTTTATTCCTGTGAGTGGTTGTGTAGGTAGGGGCCCAGTGCACTGCTTTGCCCGTGTGCCTATAATGCTGTTAAGACGGCCATTAGTCTATTTGAAATTGTTAGCAACAAGGGGTTGACTGGCTCATATAAAGGTGTTCCTGTTTGCTACAACTGAAACATCTGACTTATTTGACTGTCTGCCTGTTTCCTTTTCCTTGTACTTGCTGTTTCGCTTCTGAGTTTTTAAAAGCGTCTATTTTTCTGTTTCTTTCTATTTATAGCCATAATAGGCAATAATTGTTCATTTCCTTCTCTTGATTTCTTGAAACCGGGTCCTACATGTTCAGTCCACCCTCTACGAACTTAATTTCTAAACAAACTAAAACAGAGATAACCGCTTACGAATTTGTCTATTTAACTGTCTTGAGTTGCTATAGAGACAGATTTGTGGATTTGAAATGTATGCTGCTTGTTGGTTGTTTTTTTTGTTGGTGGTGCTTTTCGCATTACAGTCGACGCAGATACACCAAGCGCAAAATATAGCAAGATTAGTCAGAAATATAGCAAGATTAGTCAGAAATATAGCAAGATTAGTCAGAAATATAGCAAGATTAGTCAGAAATATAGCAAGATTAGTCAGAAATATAGCAAGATTAGTCAGAAATATAGCAAGATTAGTCAGAAATATAGCAAGATTAGTCAGAAATATAGCAAAATTAGTCAGAAATATACCTAATCTTGTTTACAAGTGCAGATCAAATATCAATTAAGAACTCACTGGCAAAAGAAAAGCTGCATCAAAAGTAATTTCAAACACATCATATGTGTGCATTGCACAAAAGTCCATTTAAAACCTTTCTTTTAATTTTTTATATTTGTTAATTACATTTGTGTTTATTTTGTGCAATGTTATTTATAAAACATAAATATTTAAGTGTACACCTCTAATTCAAGGGAAATAACACTTATTCAAAAAATGGGGTAATATCTGATATCACTAATAGTCAGTTACAATTCATATAAATAAAGATCTTTCAATGTTGTGGGATTTTTTATATATCCACTGCACAAATATCCATTGAAAAAATTACTTTTTATTGATGGAACACAAGTATCTAAACTGTAAAATTTGCATTCAGTAACTGCAATCTTTTTCTACTGGTCAGGAATAGATAGATAGCAGCAGCCTCCGACGCATAGAAAGCTTTCAAAGTCGGCTACATCTGCACAATACACACACACACACACAAAACCTACACACAAACATACACACATAAACAAATTCATTTACACCACACCTGGACACACATAGACATACACATATAAGTGCACAAATACAAGTAAACAAATAAAATACGCATACAAACACTTGCGCGCACCCACCACCCATTGTGTGTACCTGCACACACACGCATACGTGTAACACATATAAACTCATGCACACTCCCATACACATATGTATATGAACATATACACGCACACATGCACAGATATATATACATACATGCATACATAATTCACGTACACTAAATACAGCATACACAACACAAACATAAAAAAACAAACTATAAACAAACTATCGCATAAGGTAAACTAAAATATATTACTGACTACGCTTTCATTTCATGGTGATTTAAAAATTCTACTAAAACTTTCGCATTTGTGCTGTTCAGCCCGAAAACACCCCATAAATAAAAGTCTGCTAAGATGTATGATGGTACCGTTATTTTTCTCAGATATCGATAATCAGGCATAAAAATCGGATAATAGATGTCCGCCGGTCATTATTTGGTCTTTTATGCCTGTGTTTATTTCACAAGCGAGTTAGTTATCCACGACTATTAAAGGAAAAAAGAGTCATTTAAAGTTTAGTCCTGTTTTTATCTTCTACTGTTAACAGCTGTTCGCTTTGTGTGTGTAAACTGTAAAGGGTGCGAGGAAACTTTAATGAAAAAGTATTGAGTGTTGAATGAGTTTATTGTTGAGGGCATATTTGTGTGTGTGTGTGTGTGTGTGTGTGTGTGTGTGTGTGTGTGTGTGTGTGTGTGTGTGTGTGTGTGTGTGTGTGTGTGTGTGTGTGCGTGTGTGTGTATGTACTCTCAGGAAGGGGACACAAATGTTGACGATAAAACAAGCAATAAGCTTTTTACATGTGAAATAGCTTTAATGGTATGTGATAAGGATATTAAAATGATATGTGATAAGGATATTAAAATGGTATGTGATAAGGATATTAAAATGATATGTGATAAGGATATTAAAATGGTATGTGATAAGGATATTAAAATGATATGTGATAAGGATATTAAAATGGTATGTGATAGGGATATTAAAATGGTATGCTCTTAGTGGCAGATCCACACCAGTCCGGTCCAATCAGTTATAGGAAAACAAACACGCCTCAATAGGCTTGTGGATAGTGTCGAAGTCATCCAATTCACAATCCTGGACGAAAGGTGGCACTTTGTTAGTATTCACTTTTCACCTTTGACCCAATACTCGCTGATCACATATGCCGTATGACTCGTACCGTCTCGGTAACGGGACTCAGAGTTAATGCCTGGTTTGTTGCGCGAGTCTGGGGGATAAACTGAACATTGAAGTATCTACAGGAGTCCGATACTAACTTCATTTCGTAGCTTAAAATTTGTTATTTAAATTTGATGTATGTCGTTTTGATCAAACTAGTTTTGAAGAAATGTTAAGATTTATTGTGCACAATGAAAATGAAAATGGTGCCCGACCTTAGGACTATGCTAGGTAAAGTATGCACGTTGCATTATATTATCGCTTTACTAAGTCTTTATGCGCTTTGACTCTGTGTGTGTGTGTGTGTGTGTGTGTGTGTGTGTGTGTGTGTGTGTGTGTGTGTGTGTGTGTATTGCAGTGTGTGTGTCTGCGTGTTTGTATGTTAATGATCTATGAATGTTTTTATGTTTGTGTACTTGTGTGTTTTTAAGGTGTACTTCTGAAGGTGCTTGTGTGCGGATGTGTGTGGATGTTTGCATTTCCTTAATGTGTTTATGCGTTTGTGTGCGTGTTATGTATTCATATGTTCATGTAGATGTGCTTTGGTAGATATATGTGATTGAGTATATATAATAGAGTTGGGGTGAGTTTATATGTTTCTCTCTATTATTATGTGTATAAATGGTTCCTTGGTTGGATGTATTAATGTATGTGATTTTATGTGTTTAAATGTCTGTGCGCTTTCTTGTGTAAACATATTTAAACGCGCCTGTCTGTGTGTGCGTGCGTGTAACTTTTTCTGCGTAAACTTACATGTCTTCTGACAGAAATGTGGAGGGGGGGTAGTAAAGGAGGGAATGAACTTTCATTGCGTACGAACACTCTTGTCTTTCCAGAATTAAATATTTTTGCCCTACCAAAGTCTGGGGTGGGGGTTCTATGTGTTTCCGCGGAGTATTAAATTGGCATTCTTCATTTTCCGGGGCACGCGACCAGGCGTGAAATTAATGTGCACACAGGAACAATTTGTCGAAATGACTCCCCTCAAGCCCAAGAACGTGAAGGAACTGCTCAGGCAAAAATGTATACAACGTCTGACCGAATCAGTCCGACAAATGTCCACTCATTTGCTAAAGAGATCCACTTTACCGGACCGCCAGTCTTGCACGGGATAGTTTTGTTGATGTTACGTAAATATCTGCTCGAGAAAATGGCAGTTTGATTCTACAACGCTCGGTAGAAAATTGGTATGAATGTACTGCGCTCGGTAGAATAGCGGTATGATTGTATAGCGCCCGGCAGAATAGCAATATGATTATACAAGGCTCAGCTGAACATGGGTACGATTGTACAGCGCTCGGCAGAATAGTGGTACGATTGTACAAGACTCGGCAGAACAGGGGTACAATTGTACAGCTCTCGGAAGAGTAACGGATATGCTTCTACAAAGCCCGGTAAAACAGCGGTACGATTCTACAACGCTTTGTAAGTGGCTGCGCATGTTGCAGAAACTCAAGAATTTGTAAAAATTCGAGCTATGGATGATAACAAGAAGTTACCAAAGCGCTGTGGAGTTCAGTAGATGAGATGCCCAGGCGCTAGGTTTTTATTTAGTAGAGCAGTCGTTCATGTCCCATTTTAATTGGGGGATTTCCCACCTCCCGCTGGATACACACATCCTAGTTCGTGAATGGTCTAGTTCAGACTCGGGTGGTGGTGGTGGTGGTGGTGGCGGCGGCGGCGGTGATGGTGGTAACATTCTTCCACCTCTGTAATTTTCGTGGACGTTTCATCCTCATATATTCTCTGTTCTGATTGTCCGGAGGGATTTGGTTCCCTTCAGTATATTTTGGTGTCCCAACCACACCAGGAAGACTTAGAAGCCTCCCCCCTCCTCCAACCTTCTGAGTGTGAATTGCTTAGAGAGCTTGCTGGTGATATGAAACACCAGCTTTTTAAAAAAAAATTCACACAATACTAGTATTATTATCAAAATTGTTATCATAGTTGTTATCAACACTATTTGTTTGTAATAAAGTTCGGTTAAGATCTAATGCAAGAACAAACCGAATAAAATGTTGACGGATCGGATTTAGATATAATGAGCAATAGCTCCCTCTTGCAAAGAAGATAATATCTCCTGCATGGCGACAGATTTAGTGCAGTGTTCATTTCTAACTTACAAAATCAAGGGAGATAACCTCTAGTCAAAATTGAACATTGAAAGAGAATTTTGGATTTTTATTTAAAATAAGTAGAAAAGGGGTGAACAAAAGAATAAAAAGTGTCAGATGATAACTCTCCTTTTTTTTTTACGCGTTCGGTAATGCATTTGAATAAAATTTTATTTTGATTTATTTGTACTGTCATACATTTACTCTATATAAGATACACGGTGCCTACCATAAGCACAATATTGTCGAATTACTCTATTTTTACTTCTTCGGTAATGCATTCGAATAAAATTATATTTTGATTTATTTGTACTATCATACATTTACTCTATAATGAAGGTGCATACTATAAGCACAATTAGCACGAAATCGCCAGGCCGGAAGCGCTTCCCAAAATTAATCACTATAAGCACAACAGGTTAAAGAAAATATGGCAATGAATCTAAGTATCATTTCCAAAAATAGATATTAATACATTAACGTAATCTTCCTTTCTATTAGGGTTCGTCTCACATTTTGTTCACGATTTTTTATTTAACAAGACAAAATCATTAGAGACTGACACTATTCTGATTGCTTGATTCTATAATATCAAAAATTTATCTATAATACCTATTTATTCTTCTTGGTTCACAATATAATACAAATTCGCATTATTCGGACTTGATATTTTTTTAAAATAATTTTACTAGATCACAAATTCAAAATATCATTTTTTTTAAAAATTATATGACAAATTTATTTCTATTACGGGCCGTTACTTTGTCGTATTCAATATAAATGTCGAACCTGTGATGTCATAAAATGACTTTGTGTTATTATTAAATCAACTAGTCATTAAAGTTTGAATTCATTACATCATGAAATAGCAGAAAGAGCCTTTCATGCCCAACAAGTAAAAAGCCAGCTCTAGACTAATGAACGCGCCCGTTGCGCATGAATTTCAAGGTCATGTTTCGGTAACGCCTGTCATATTCCTTTAGCAGAGAGTGACCGTACTCGCCAAAATAAAATTCCACAGCATGCATCATAATTACTGCGTGCGTGCTTGCTGAATTATTTCCCTTGTAGGTCAAGCAGTATTTCCGAATAGAATGTTCTCCTTTCAATGTATATACGAAACAAACACTTGAAACATCAAGCAACGAGCATCCACACAGATCTACTTCGGAGTGTAAGGGGGGGAGGGAGAGAGAGAGAGAGAGAGAGAGAGAGGTGGAGCAAAGAAATCAAAACTTTTGTCTCTTTTATTTATAAAGAAAGAAAATATTTCTTTTCCATCTAGCATAATTGACATGTTCATCTCTCCCAGTTGTCTCCGTGTAAGAAAGTAACTTGTCTTCTCCTGTTCACATTGGGTAAACTCCTATAGGCGCGCTGTGACTGCTGTTGAATTGGGTCTAATGACGCCGAGACTCGAAAAATACGATTTCAGTAAACAGATTTGCTATACCACTACGGACAGTATGTTTGTGCTGGAGATGGGGTGGATGGGTGAAGCAGCACCGAGCGCCTTCGCTTATGACAGCTGGGAAAATAAGATCAATTATACATCACAGTAATGGAGTTGCCGTTCCATTGCGTTCATTTGTGCACAATTTCAGCCAGAAAGAGGGGTGGTAGGGGGAGAAGGGGGTGTTAAGGAAATGGTTCACTACAAAATGGTGTACTTGTATACGTGTGAGAGTGCGAATATTGAAAAATGAGGAGGAAGAATTGGCTGGGGGGGGGGGAGTGGGTACGGATTGAACGTGTAGTTTAATATGATTTGTAATATGTCTACTCTTCGGACACATGTTGGTAAGGATATTTGTATTTAGCCGCGACGTGCTTGAATTATAATTATCAGAGTCGTAATTATACAGCCTAATGTCTGCGAGATGTGTGTGCAGTTTACTTGAATGTAGTACAATCATAATTATACAGTTTAATTACACATTAGTGTCTGCAACGTGTGTGCATTCTGTCTAAATTGAATGAACTACTAATGTGTGTGTGTGTGTGTGTGTGTGTGTGTGTGTGTGTGTATACGATACATAATATTTCCAAGCACGCCAACATCACATGCACACACAAACATCCATATAGTCTCTTGTCTCTTCACTTCAAATCTGTCCGTGTCTGAGTATGTCTCTCTCTCTCTCTCTTCTTTGTCCACTTTCCTTCTCGGGGCCTTCAGTCTCGACCGCCCTCCTGTACCTCGGGTTGTACGGTGCCGTTAGCCAGAAAATAACGAGGCCGCCGACGAGAACGAGCTGAGAGTCTAGTGTGTGTCTTCCTTCGATAACAAATTCCGAGACAGACCATTGACATTTAGTATCAATCCATGGGGAGAGTCATTAAATGTTTAAACGTTTCCCCGAAGTCGTGAGGCAGGGGTGTGCGGGATTTGACACCTTTTTTTTTACGAGTTGGAAGTGATTACAAGGGCACGTATGAGGAATATGGTTTTACGGGCAGCTATGGGAACGGGAGGGTATTGGTCACCGTACCAATCGTACTTACTTCAAAAATAGTGCACGGAATAAGTGGTTCGTGGTTTTGAGCTTAAATGTAATTGTATATGTGCGCGTGTGTGTATGTGTATAATGTGTGTGCTTGTATTGATGTGTATGCGTGTGTGTGTACAAATGTGCGCATGTTTCTGGTATGTATACCTATGTGCTTGTGTTATTGTGTGCTTATTTGCATATGATGTGCATGTTTAAGTGTATGTATAGGTGTGCGTATGTCTGTGAGAGAATGTGTGCGCATGTGTGAGTGTTTGTGCGCGCGCGTGTATGAGTGTGTGTGTGTGTGTGTGTGTGTGAATATGAGTGCGCGTGTGTGTCTGATTGGATATATAGGAATGTGTGTGTCAGTGCTAGTATGTTTTGCGAGAATAGAGTGCGCGCTATGAAAGAAAAGTGACTTTTGTCGGGCGGCATTTGCAGAATCCTGCTACACATCCTCCCCCTTCCGTCAATTGACTGGTACTTGTTAATTTCAATTTACCTGAAATGCACCGTAACCGACAAGCAAGTGACTGAACTTGCTCGATATATCTGGGCAGTTCCGGATTTTACAAAATCCTTGCTCGAGTACCCTGTTATAGCACTAGGCTCAGGGCTTTAGAACGTACCAAGCTAACAGAGTTGTTGTTCTTGCAGCATAACAAAGTTGAGAAGATATTGGCTCTTGTCTGTATAGGCTGTTTCCTGTTTTACTCTCTAAATAGTTTTGTTAAGCTAAGTTTCAACACTTAGAGAGAAAGCATTTCATTTCTATTTAACTTTAGATAAACTGTTGGGCTTTGCTTTTTTTACTTTGTCGAATTTTATTTGAATGCACAACTTTTCTGCGAAGAATGGTCTGGGCTTCATGGTTATTTACCATGGATACTTCCTGTCTGGGTACTACTTTGAAAGAATGCTCTAGCATTTTGTTTCTATTATTTGTTTACACGTGGCAAACACTTTCTAACATTATCTGAATATACACTACTTATGCAGTTTTATCACCGTGTCTGTTGTTTATTAGAAAATTATATAAATATATGATTATTTGTTAAACTTACTAGCAGTTATTTATTCTGAGACTATATACAAGTACTGTGTACCGGTTGTCTTAGTTGATATTATAGGACAGCCGCCATTAGCTTTGTAACCGTACTGCTGTTTATAAATATGAAAGCTTTGCAGTGACGTCATTGTAGACTCTGAAGACTATAGTAGCCATTTACCAGGGTTCTCCATAAAAATGTGTATCACTTAAAGTGGTACTAAGCAATGTAGCAAATTACTTAAGATTGTAGATGGGACAGTTCATTATTTCAAGTGGAACTGTACAGCAAAGCAATTTATCTAGGCCCACTTAAAATGGATCACTTAAACAGAGCAATTTATCTATGCAAATAAATAGGATGATTCATCACTTAAAGTGGAACTGTAAACAAAGCAATTTATCTAGGCCCATAGATAGGAAAATTCATCACTTAAAGTGGAACTGTGCAGAGTAACAAATTACCTCGGCACATAAGCAGAAAAGGTGCATCATTTAAAGAGAGACTGTAATTGTTGTATGAGGGTTCTTATGTTGGAGTTTTCTTATACTGGAACATTCTTGGAACATTTCTACTCAAATGTGTGCAGACGTTTTGACTCCTTCTTAGCCCGTTTCTGGTTCGAGGGTACGATCAACAATCCCAGACCTATGTTTCAAATTTGGCTATCGTTCTTCTTTTCCTATACCAAGCTCAGTCACCCATCTCCAGTCAGCAGCCCTGCAAGACTACAGCTATTCTACTATCATCCGTCCCCGGCGGAGACAGCACACGGATATTGTTTTGGGAAAGTGCAGACGTACTGGGCTCACTCTTGTCAGCCTGTTCTCATGTAAGAAAGTGAAATTTTTGTTGAACTATATCACGTATTATAGAAGTATTCATACAGATTGCAGTCTGATTGTGTTACTCTAAGCATTGCCTTCTCTTTAATAATTGTTCATTGCAGACTTTGGTGGTGTCCATTCCAACTGCTCTTTTTTCCAATAATTATCTATACAGACTTTGTATGCTGATTGTGTCAACTGTAACTATTGGTTTGTCTTGTAACACCTCTAAGCAGCCAGGGATCTCCATCACCCTTTTGTGACAGGCTAAATGTCATCATTTCCTTCAAAGGTATCTTGTGTATACTTATTCGTCTGCCTGGTGTGGGAGGGTGGAAGGATGATCGTGATCAATCGGGGTGGGGGAAACAAACGCGACGATTTGTGATTGTATTCTAACAGCCATAGTCACACACACACACACACACATATATATATATATATATATATATATATATATATATATATATATATATACATAACACACCCACTGAAGGAAAGAAAATTCTTCAAATGATCATTCAGAAAAGGGAAACCCCATTCTGAATTTTGCAACAATGCAAGACACTGACAACTTCCCGTTTGTGTGTTCGGAAATTGAATGATCTGGCGACCCCTTATTCACACTAAATGCAGTAATTCCGGAAAGAAGAAAAGAAATAGAATTTGCACTGCTCTCGGCTAATCTGGTCAGTATTTTCTCTAACGGGCGTGTAGACAACTCTTAGGGTAATGGGGAGGGGGGGGAGTGGAAGAAGGTATGTTTAGTCCACCAGAGAAAATTACTTTAAATGTTTCCATGCCAATGGACTAAAATCTGGCACCAAGTTGGCAAAGCCCTCTGCTAGATAAATCTTGTTCCTCCATCTTGACAGACTGGATAAGAATGTAGGCTATAGTGCGTGACATTAATGACTGCTTTCACGTCTTCCCGACTGAATATGTTTCACACGGAATTATCACGTGTGAAAAGTTACCTTTTGTCTGAGCTTCTGTTTCCCATCCACCTTGTTCTAGATCTGTAGAAGTGCAGAATGAACAGAACTTACAGGATCATGACCTTAATAATTTTATTTTATGAAAGGGTCAATAAATAAGTCTTCGACTTCATTACTTCTCTTTTTTCCTTGTCAATAAATCGAAGAATTTCAAGTCCTTTGTGATCATGGACATAAAATATTGCCTTTTATTTTTGTATGCAATAATGTATATACAGTTGCAGACAATGCTATGCAGACGATAATGTACCAACAATTTTTTATTTTGTTTTATTTTTTTCTACTTATTACATAAGGTATTCATCTGACAGTACCTCACCACTGATATACGTCTGTCGACAGACATTTATAACTTAATATTTTGATGTCTTTTCTTTCTGCTTGGCAAGTGATGAGTCACCTGACACATTTGTAGACTGTTCGAATTTCACTTTGCTAAGAAATAAAGTCGTCCGTCAATTGCTGAATATAATTTCTTTTTATAGCTTTGATCATCTGACATCCTCTGGAGTTACCCTACTTATTATATTACTTATCTTTCCCGTCTTCATGCCGAAGTTACTTTAATTACGTCATCACATCTACAGAGAAAGATGTATTTACATAGGTATGGCTTATCGGTCTTTACAAGACAAATTTATACAAGAATTTGTTTACAAGACGTGTGTCTTTCGGTAAAGTTTACTTTTACAGCAAAAATTAGCGCATATAATATAAAGTGAGTCTTGAAACTATTCCTGATTCAACTACATTTGTAGATTATTTTCAAGGCCAAGGACGAACGCAAGGTCTTCAGGAGGATGCAGATTTTGTAGATTATTTTCAAGGCCAAGGACGAACGCAAGGTCTTCAGGAGGATGCAGATCATGATATGGATGGATGGATGGATGGATGGATGGATGGATGGAATGACGGACGGAGAGACTGATAGATAGATAGATAGATAGATAGATAGATAGATAGATAGATAGATAGATAGATAGATAGATAGATAGATAGATAGATAGATAGATAGATAGATAGATAGATAGATAGATAGATAGATAGATAAAGGAAAGGATAGAAGGAAAAAGTTATCGGACCGAGCGTCAGAGATTCTTGGTCTAACACTTCTTAAACCCATATTTGGAAACATTTTGCAGTCTCGTCTGTCAGTCAAAACTGTATTCCCTAATGGAAAATGTGTGTCTAATTGCCCAATATTCGTTTGAACGTATTTTCCAAGACCCCTAAATAGTTCCTGTTAGTAGGGGGAATGCGAGCTAAGTCCGAAGTCGAGCAAAGAGGTGAAAAGTCACTGAAAGCTATTAGGTTCAAACCAGCTCTTTCTAGACAGAATTAAAAGTCAATTTTGATAGTTCACAAAAATATACAGATCGAAAATTCCAATTTCACATTAAAGTACTTCAATTTTTGTTATAATACGAATAAATGGAATTTATTTTTTAATTGTTTTTGCTGTTCTGCGGGTAGAAGGATGCTGGTGGGTGTTTGTCTGATTTGTTCATTAGGGTGTTTTCTTTATTTATTTACTTTTGGAAACATATACCTATCTGACATCATCACGCAAGAGATGATAACTCTGACGAAATGATAAACATCGCAAACATTTATTTGTTAATAAAATAAGCACAAATAAAAGCCAATTTGCAGCTAAAAGTGATTGCCAACAAAGAATTATATCTATATTTTTTAAGTCATAGAAATGTAATCATCTCCCTGAGCAGTTACATCTGGAATCTGAAATTCTGGCTAACCCATTGGAAAAATCTGGGCACCGTTTAATTCAATGTTTTTGAAAAATTTCCTAAATCGTGCTTTTATTTCTAAGCATCGCTCCAGAGTTGACAGCTTGCATTCACATTGTGTTTGTTTCAGATTTTAATTTTAGTCAAAAATAAATATTAAAATATAATAGTTTAATAATGTTAATTAAAATTGAAAGCGTGCAAAAGGCATTAAATATATTAAATATGCAAGGTCCTTTGCCACACATTGAGCCTTTAAGCAGCTACTCTCTCTCTCTCTCTCTCTCTCTCTCTCTCTCTCTCTCTCTCTCTCTCTCTCTCTCTCTCTCTCTCTCTCTCTCTCTCTCTCTCTCTCTCTCTCTCTCTCATATTCCCGCACATAGCGAAACACAAGACTCTCATCCTCACCCACACGCGCGCATACATACAAGCACAACACACTCTCTTTAACCTCTCTCTAATTTCTTCAGTGCTGTTCATTATATATGTATTCTTACTGATCATTTTCAGTGGATGTTATAGATTAAATATTTTATTAATACATTTTGTTTCACTGTTCGAAAAACATTCACCATCCTTTGACATTTCCAACACCCTGGTAAAATCCATTGTGCGCAGAGCCGGAAATGACATTAGGGTTCTTATTTAAGGAAGCGTCAAATATCTGATTTTTCATAATTTAGTGTGATAATCATCACAGTTTATTAATTTTTAAGAAAACAAGATTAAAATTAAGATTTATACTTGGACTGTGGCAAGATGAGACGAGACGAGTGCAGATTTAATGAAATGGGATGGCATGAGATGGAATTATATGAAGGACAACAATATTATGGCAAGAATTTGCTCAAGTATGTCACCAACTGTAGATCCAACACACAATTAGTCAGATATTTTATTTTTACTCCTTTTTTTTCCTCTCACCTCTTTTCGCCAACAACAGAAATCCCCGATAGCCACAAACACACGAGCCAAACACTCGCTTGCTGCAGCACGCATACTCCTCGCTAATTAATAACCTCTCCTAGTTATTTCTCTTAATTTACTTCAACAAAAAGCTGAAAGTCGCCAACGGATGCTAATTACCACGGTTCGCCAATCAAATCGTGTCTGTGGTTAGTTTGTGGCTCTACCCTAAGGGGAAAGAAATCTCTACCCAATCACAGCACTTTGCTTGCTTTAGTGCGGTACTGCCCCTCAAGGGACGCCTCTCACGTGCTGTAATCGTGCCTCAGGGGCGATAAGAACGAAATTGGATCGTTTACGCCTCGGCCCTAGTTTAAATAGAGACAAGATGGTTTTCGTAATCTTTCTGTACGTGAGTGTGTTCGTGAATATGCGCGTGCACTCATTGTGCCTACGTTTGTTTTGTCGTCGGCCAGCTCTGTGCCAGTCTGGCGTACGCCTCTGGTAGCCACAGCTGACGATCCGATCATCAGGTGAACGTAAAACCTTGGTATCAAGAGTGTTGAACACTGAGCGCTGGACTAATCTGTCGTTCAACAGACGGTCAGTAACAGAGAGAGAGAGAGAGAGAGAGAGAGAGAGAGAGAGAGAGAGAGAGAGAGAGAGAGAGAGAGAGAGAGGCGGTAAACGAAACTAGTACAATGTGGAGTAAACACGTCTGTTGCCCACAACCCAAACTCTCATTTCAGTTGTGAATGCATGCCGGCAGTTACATTTAAACGAACTGGAAAAAATACTTATTTGGGAGTAGACAGAGACACATGTAGGTGTTTTAGGGAAACATTCCAATGTAACACTGAAAGGGACAAAATAATATTCAATAAAATACGAAATTAAAGGGGAACATATAGCAAAACTTTGTAGTATCTGCTTTTTGCTTTATTTCTTTGTAATACATGTACAAATATTAATATGATGATAAGATGTGTTCAATGATCATGTATTTACCTCTGTAGAATAGTCATGCTGCTTCTCGTGATGTCGTTTCCTTTCACTTCTATCAGATCATTCGATTGTTCGTAATGGCATTGTGCTTTATTTAAGTCATATCGTGTTGTAGTTAGTCTGCCATGTTGCTTTAATTCTTTCAAACTGTGTTGCTGTTGGCAATGTCTTTTCCCTCTATCTCTAGTGCTCTTATTGATTTCATGTTGCTGTATTTCGTCATATCATGTTAACAGTGATGCCATTTTGCTGTATTTGAGTCATATGGATCGTATGACTGCACATTTGATGTATTTGGGTCAATTCATTTGATAGTGATGTCATGTTGCCTCATTTTGTCGCATCATGTTGATAGTGATGTCATGCTGTTATATTTCGTCAAAACATGTTGATAGTGATGTCATGTTCTTATATTTTGTCAAAACATGTTGATAGTGATGTCAGTTTACTGTATTTTGTCATACATGTTGACAGTGATGTCATTTCGTGGTGTCATTTGCTGTATTTCGTCAAATCATGTTGATAGTGATGTTATGTTGTTTATATTTTGTCAAAATATGTTGATAATGATTTTCATTGTGCTGTATTTCGTCACATCATATTAATAGTGATGTCATTTTGCTGTACTACGTCAAAACATGGTGATAGTGATGGATCATGCCGTTGAGAGGGATGTCATTTCGATTTATTTCTACCGTTATATTAGTGATGTCAATTTGACTGACTGCTGTCATAGTGTTTGCATGAGAATCGACGAGACAGACCTTTGTGTAATCGTTAACAGCACTGCTTATTTCCCTTTTGCATTACAGTTATTAAACACACCGTAGCAGTAGTCCTCGAATTTCATTTTCAAGATAAATGCATTTTAACTGCTGGTAACTTTTTATTACTTTTAACTATAATTTATAATAATCAGTACATATAGTAAAAGCAAATTCTTACTCTGGACGCATTTTTACGCATATACAAATGATTGCGTGCGAGCTTGTGAAGGTATGTGCCTTGATAACCCACTTAAATAACTAAGTACGCATTATAGATTGTGAATATTTTTATCTACATTTCAAAATTAATGTGTTCATCTAACTTGAGATAGAAGTAAATAATTAATGCTGTTTCAGCAGGGTGGAGGTTAGGGGAGGGGCAGATACATGAAAAGCGGGTTTGGGGGAAGTATCTCTTGCGTCCTACTGACTTGTTTGACTTGTCGTCAAATGGTTAATCTAGTTTTCCTTCCATCAAACGCGTCAAGTCACGTGTACCATGCGCGGAAAGGAGCCCCAAATTTGCACATAGGATTTGATAGCTCAAGAATGTGGATTCGGTCGTGAAGGTCACTCACATCTCACGAATCAATTTCCAAGGCCTGATTTTATTTTTTAAAATATATTTATGTCACTTAAGTTGCGATTGCAAAAGGAGACGATGTATTGCTGTTAAAACCGTTTGCCTGTTAGGAAGGACAAGGGAAATAACTCTGCTGAAGATTGTAATATATGTAAACCTAAGCAACATCTTCTCCCCTTCTATCTCAAACTGAGCTTTAAATTATCCTGTTTACATTACATTCACCACGCCATTTTTACCTCCCACATTACCTTTTATATTATCCTTTCACTCAAACTTTATCCATTTACCAAGTCCATTTTCCTCTTGTTCATCTCTGCCTTCATCTTTTACCATTTACCAAGTCCACTTTCCTCTTGTTCATATCTACCTTCATCTTTTACCATTTACCAAGTCCAGTTTCCTTTTATTCATATCAACCTTCATCTGTTACCATTTACCAAGTCCACTTTCCTCTTATTCATATCTACCTTGATCTTTTACCATTTACCTAGTCCACTTTCCTCTTATTTTTACCATTTACCTAGTCCACTTTCCTCTTTATTCATATCTACCTACTATTTACCTAGTCCACTTTCCTCTTATTCATTTCTACCTTCATCTTCACCACGCCTCACACTCTCTCTTGGCTTGTCTTTTATCACCAACTCAAATCCTGTACAACCCTTGATGCCGAATATTCCAACCTACCCCATCGTATCCCACACTGCACCCTGGAGTCTAACATCCTGCCCATTTCCCCTCCAATTCTCGCATTAAAATGATTTCCTAATCCTCTCTGCTCTTTATTCTTTCATTATTCTATGACCAATATATATATATAATACTGGTGAGATCAAAGTAGAATTTTATTGATTTTATTTTTATATTCCATTTTTTTTCATTAATTTACTTAGTTCTTTCTAATCAGAAAGTGTGTGTAATTTACCTTTTAATATATTTTAGTTAATTATTTCTATTTATTTATTGTGTTTGCTGAGGACCTTTAGATACAACAGTCACCCCAATAAAGAAGACGAAGAGGACGTATGTTTGACACTACAGCCAGTAAATAGAACGAATGGGGTGGGGATATGTTTGACACTACAGCCAGTAAATAGAACGAATGGGATAGGGGTATGTTTGACACTACAGCCAGTAAATAGAACGAATGGGATAGGGGTATGTTTGACACTACAGCCAGTAAATAGAACGAGTTGGATGGGGGTATGTTTGACACTACAGCCAGTAAATACAACGAATGGGATGGGGGTATGTTTGACACTACAGCCAGTAAATATAACGAATGGGATGGGGGTGTGTTTGACACTACAGCCAGTAAATACAACGAATGGGATAGGGGTATGTTTGACCACTGCAAAACGTCGGCAGTGGGCTCGGTCGCAGCGATACCCATATGACTAGTAATGCCGGGATTACACGACTTGGAACTAGAAACAACAGTAGTTTTACTCTATGTAGGAGAGACTAATTAATGGGTATAAGACTAGAAACCCTTCTAAAAAATCTAAAAATGACTAGGAAATGTTTTTAATTTCGCTACAAGTCACATCGTATTCACAGACGATTTATCAACGAGTAGACTATGTGATAACGGTAAAAAGTAAATTAAATCAGTGTATTTACTTTAAAATTGTACAAGACTCACATTTATATTTCTACTGTGACAACTGAGTGCGCTACTATTGGTTGCAGCAGGTACACGTTTTACTTGACGTATCGTTGGTCATGTAAGCATTATCATCCGATTTTCCATTGTCACAACAAAACATTTTTAATTCTTCAGTTTTTGTTCTTTAATTCTTTACTTTTTTTATGTGTCCGTCTATTTTACCCTTCGCCGTTTTAATCCAGATCCAGCCGGACCAGACTAGGGCTGCATAATGCCAGCACGAACGTCTTGGCCTATTGTTTGCGGTGTTTGTCTTCCAGTTCATTTGTTGATGTTTTCAATATCAATGTATTCCAATGTGAACCAAAGAGGCCTGCAATCAGTCACTGTAAGTTAGTGTACTCATTGAAAAACTCAAAGCAACACCCCCAAATACATTTAAAAATAGTTTTTTTTTCCAACCGTCTACTTTCTATCTCTCCCATTTATTTAAAGTGATTTCATCAGAAGCACTCTGGCTCATATTTATTATTTTGTTTTCCTTTGAGCGGAAGTCAGTTTACTGACCACGTGATCACAAGATTTATATCTTGCCTTCTCCTGACAACAGAAATACGAACTACTATAGCACATCAATCCGACAGTTTAATTTATTTCTTTTAACTTCGCCGCTCGTGCACGATTCACTCGGTTCCAAGGCCACATTGCGTCTACCTATGCATATAATTTTTTAATTTATTTATTTTTATTTTTTTTTTTGGTGGGGGAGGTAGGGGTGATGGTGGTTTGTGTGATGTCTGATGAGTAAAACTCTAAGTGAAACAAAATCTCATTAAAATATTATATAAGATATGTGACACATATATGGCCAGCGGCTACGTATGACACATAATTATGCTTGATATTTATGGAGCACTTTCATCAGAAAGATATGGTGAAAACGAAGTATTTCATAGTTTCCGTCATTTAACTCTAGCTGAAATCATGCAGTAAAGGTAAAGAGTTTAAAAGTTATATAGAGAAACTCTTTTTTACTCCGAATGGTTTTTTAGTAGTAAACATTAACGTTATTATAGTCTAAGCATAAGACGAAAGTATCTTTTGCATAAATTGCCAGAGTTATCGTCTGTTGCTACTTCGACTCCTGGTCGAGAGAGAGAGTTGTGCATCTTTTGCTTTACTACCAACCCTATTGCTCTTGCTCTTTGCCTACGTGTATTTCGGGGTAATAGATAGATAGATAGATAGATAGATAGATAGATAGATAGATAGATAGATAGATAGATAGATAGATAGATAGATAGATAGATAGATAGATAGATAGATAGATAGATAGATAGATAGATAGATAGATAGATCAGAGAAAAAGAAAGAGGAGCGCTGAATTAAAAAGGTCGCTAACTTCTCCGTCCACGAACATTCGATGTTTGCAGCAAACAAAAATCAATCAAACAGATCAAGTCACAAAGTCCACTTCGTTCCGTTCCCATGTCTCTAAGTTTAGTCAGTGATGCGTGCAGGCCATTTTGTCTAAACAAGAACTGCACACGGAAGCTGAAGCGATGTACGAAACACAAAATTACTTTTATCGTGGACCACTGCAAGTCGACGGGGGTCATAGCAACACTATTCCAGTGCAGCCTCTTAATTGAAACAGTGGTATTGTACCGTGTGCAGATATGTGGCTCGTCTTGTCCGCATCGGGACATTTTCTCAAACTTTTACCAATCATCCTTGTAGAATTAACGCATTCACAAACTGGCACAGTTCAATCTTTCACCAATCACTCATGTAGATGCGACATTTTCACAAAATGAGTATACAAGATACTGCTTGCTCCTCTATTTTTTTTTTTTAGCAGGCATACATACACGCCATCACTGTTCCCTGATACATTAGCACTTCCTTACATCTTATTAATTACTTTAGCTAAATCTATTATATTAAGGTACTTTCTACCTTACATCTTATTAATTACTTTAGCTAAATCTATGATATTAGTGTACTTTCTACCTTACATCTTATTAATTACTTTAGCTAAATCTATGATATTAGTGTACTTTCTACCTTACATCTTATTAATTACTTTAGCTAAATCTATGATATTAATGTACTTTCTACCTTACATCTTATTAATTACTTTAGCTAAATCTATGATATTAATGTACTTTCTATCTTACATCTTATTAATTACTTTAGCTAAATCTATGATATTAATGTACTTTCTACCTTCTTTCATTGTTTCCATACTTGTGGTCGATGTAAAATTTATAATTTCCTGTTTAGGTTAACGGAATATTTGGATCTTGGTTTGTTTTTTCAAGAAATAGAACAAAAGCATTTCTTTCACTTGCAATATGATATATGTGTATACACAGAAGTCATTAATCTATTTAAATTTCATGTTTCATGTAGAGATTTAACTCAGAATCCAAAGAGTGTTGCAAACAATCCTGCGGCAGAGATCGCCAGTTTTCTTTTAATTCATCTCGGGAGTTGATGGGGAAAAGTCTCTTTCCCTATACCCACAGCTCAAGCACTCTTACTTATTTCCCAAGAATGAGTCACATTCCACCCAGTTGCGTCCCTTTGCAACCATCTGACGTCACAATGCGCACCCTATTGCGTCCCTTAGCGACCAGCAGGCATTACAACACAATATTTATCTCTAATTACAAAACTCACCACAAGATACAATCACGCTGCATCCCTTCGAAAATAAAAAAGAAGGGGGGAGGGGGGCTTCACAACTCAGGCTTAAGAAGAAAAAACAACAACATAACATTGTTTAAATTAATTTCAGACAACAAAATTATACGCAAGAAAATATATTCAGTTTATTTTAACCATTGTAAATTTGCAAGCCCATAATAATATTTATTTACATTATTAACAAGAAATAAATAAATAAAAAAACACAAATTGTAAATAAATAAACACAAACCGTCAGAAGAAAAGATGTTTGAGCATGCAAAATAAATGTCAGTATACAAAATGCATACTTTGAGCTCTTTCTGTAAATCTGCACAAGGGGTAAAATTGCACCACTTTACCAACTTCCCGAGCTCATTTTCAGGCAACTTTCATTTTTCCTTTTTAAGTATGGAAGTAATTTTCAGGACCGGAAATGAACATTCTTATTTCTGACATATTAGACTCATTGAAACAACTTCAATTTCTATTTTTGTTCTCTCAGCACGTGGACGTTCACGCCATAATTCATTATATTTTCCTTAAAACGGGAGAGAAAGAGAGGGAGGGTGAATTGTGCGATAGGGAAAGAATAAGAAAACTGAAAATGTCTCTATCTAAAAAAAAGGATGAAGAGGAGAGGGCATTCAAAATACACTTAAAATATTGGGGCGGTGAAAAGATCAAAAGAATAATAAAAGATGAAACAAAAATAACGAAGGAGGGGATAACAAGGGAAAGAAAGAAACAAACAAACTAACTAACTAACTAACTAACTAAACAAAAAAAAGAAAGAAAGAAAGAAACAAGGAACGAAGAAATAAACAAACTAACTAACAAACAAACAAGGAACGAAGAAATAAACAAACTAACTAACAAACAAACAAGGAACGAAGAAACAAACAAACTAACTAACTAACAAACAAGGAACGAAGAAATAAACAAACTAACTAACAAACAAACAAGGAACGAAGAAACAAACAAACAAACAAGAAACGAAGAAACAAACAAACGAGCAAGGAACGAAGAAAGAAACAAACAAACAAAAAAGGAAGAAAAAGAAACATAACGAACGACAATGAATGCTCTTGGCAATGTTTTCCCCTAGTTTGGTCACGACAAACTGGAAAGCAGACAACACATTTCTTGGCTAATCGACATAGTTCAAGTGAACGACTGTTGCTTAGTCTCAGCAAGACTTTGCAGTTTCTAAAGTGCATTTCATGATACTAACATGAAAACAGTTATATAATTATGTTGCTATTCTTAAATACTATATTCCTTCTACATTTCGTGTTTCGTATATTTGTGGGTAGGTGGGGGGAGGAGGGTCCTGATTGTTAATGTGTATATTTGTGGGTAGGGGGGAGGAGAGTTCTGATTGTTGATGTGTAAAAGATGTCGTTATTCATCGTTTTGTTACTTCCATTAATAAGAAATAATAGCACGGGTTATCGGTGTGACAACTGCTGTCACGCAAAAACGCTCCCTGAGGCTCAGTGACACTATTCATTCAAAACAACGAATCAGTTACTTTTTAAATTCCCATGTATGTCTATAATACATAGTAATTTAAAAAATTAAAATCCCTTTATAAATACAGTCACTTCAGTCACTTTTTAATCTGACCCATTCAATTATCGGTAGCAGCAAAACACCCTGACAGTGAACGGGTTAATATGTCTTCTTCAACTTAAATGGGGGACGCTTTCGGCTTACGCCGATTTCGCGTCAGAGTAGGAGGGGTTGGGATGTAGGGGGAGGGGCAGAATTAGAATCTAGCCATACGTTTGTTCTTTTTATTATTTATGGATTTATTTATTTTAATATTGGGAGAGGTAAAAATGTTTCCATTGACCATATATGATATAATCGAAATATTTCCTGTTGTATTCGCTAAATTAATTACTTTGTGGAAGCACATGATAAAAGACATTAAAGATTTTAAATTGAAGTAAACTAATTGATCAATAAATAAAATCTCGAGCAATTAACAGACAGACATGGAATAATCGTGAAAAAAGTTCTTTAAATAGTGTTTTTCTGCTGTTACGCGTGCTTCATTAAAGTAATCATGCATAGGTGAAAGAGGTCGGCAAACGCGAAATTTTCGCATAATGCGCGAATCCATTCCCAACATTTTAAGTGTCGAGTGCGCGGAGGGATACAGTGTTTACGTCAACAGTATCTGCACCGACATGACATGCTCAATTTTGCTGCGAAGTACTTGTGAAGGTAGAGATTATTTTCAAACAATCGTTTAGCAAATGTTGCTTTGTTACGCATAAATATTGGTGGGCGTGAAAGAACGACTGTAACACTAAAAAAAAAGAAGCTAGATGCTATAAAGCGTTTTACAGTTAACGAAACATGGGATACTTGTACGGGGCAAGAGAAATCAGGAGTTTAAGTTACGCCAAGTGTTAAACGTCCTGTACTAGATCATAATTAGACGGTGAATTTAAAATTTATTTAAACTGTGCTATCCTTCGTGTCACGCTAACTGCTATGTTTGTTTCGATTTTGAGTACGGCCCTTAACCCTGTTTTGTTGAAACCCTGAAAGCCCTGTGCACGACTTTCTATGTGCGAGTTCTCACGAGAATGCAAATATCGCATCAAAGCAGCAAGAACCGTAATAATAACATTATCACCAAAGTAAAACAAAAAACGTGTGACTTACCCATCTCACTCGCGGTAGGTTTTTCAATGTATTCCACATTGACCCAGACATTACTGCGTTCATGTCCATCACCAACATGGCAACAATCAACAGCGAGGGTGACCATGGCAGGAGACGCTGGTCACACGTATTTCTGGCCATAGTGTTCCACAACTCCAAGACAAAATGTCTGACGTCACCACTCACTGAAAGAACGAACATTCAGACTGCTATTCTGCTATTTAAACAATTCTCGTTCTCAAGACTTTGTTTTGTTGCTGGGGAGAGATGGGGGTGAATCCTTTACTTTGTCATGAAGTTAAGATCCGTCAGTCGTGAGCTTGGTCGGTTAGCTGATCGATGATTGGATGAGTGACACTTGACCGCACGACGTCCAAGCGGCCAACTCTCCAAAGAAGGGCACAAGGTCACGCTTAAAACAAGAACGCCCGGAGTCTTTTAGAAGTCTCTCTCTCTTCGACTGACAAATTATTTAAGATCGCGAAATGAAGCTGCTCGGGGGTCACAACTAGGTAAGCCACAGGCTGGCACCAGACTCGATAATACCATTTCTACTGCAAGCAATGAGTTTTTTTGTCTTTTTAGTTTTGACTAATACGCCTACTTAGTGACCTTCAGAAAAGAAGCCATCTCAATTTGTGTTGTTTAATTTAGTCAGCTAAAACGGCACGAACTATAAATCCATGCAACTGCTTTCTGTGATCTCACGGTCTGAAGCAAGTCGACCATAACAACCTATCTTAAAATTAAAAATACAAAATAATGTAATTTATTTTGTATTATTCATGACTGCAGCATCCTAGTGGACGTGCGAGTTGCTGCACATATAACTAACTTACCGATCAGACTGGAAATGCATGTTTTGTCGCACATATAACTTACCGATCAGACTGTTTGGAAATGCAAGATTTGTCGCACATATAACTTACCGATCAGACTGTTTGGAAATGCAAGATTTGTCGCACATATAACTTACCGATCAGACTGTTTGGAAATGCAAGTTTTGTCGCACATATAACTTACCGATCAGACTGGAAAGGCAAGTTTTGTCGCACATATAACATCAATCAGTTTGGGAAATGCAAGACTTGTAGTCACGTTATGTGCCTAGTTGACATGACTTGTCACAGATGAAGCGGTGTCTGAACAGATCAAGATTGCTGCACCTAATTTCCTCAGGTGCAGTTCAGACATTTGAAAGTTGTCCCGGATTGTTCTTTATACAACCCTTTCAACCTACTTAAATATATGTGTCACAATCTCATCTTGGCTACGAACACATTCAGCTTTGAAAGAAACTGCAGTGAGTAGAGATGGCTCAACAGCTAGAGACTGATTGTGAGATAGTTTCCTTTTTCGATTATCCTCACTTTTTAAAGCTATTGTGTCTCCTACATTTTTAAGTCATAATTAAAGTTGTTTTTCACTCGTTACATATTGAAGTTGCACTAGAAATCGAACCTAGACCATGCGAATGAACACACGTGCGCGCACCCAAACACACACACACACGCACACACACATACATTTCCCAGCAGTCACAAAAGTAAACTCTGCCAGCACCCAGCAGAGCTACAGAGCTACTCCACCTACAAAGTTTTCATTCACTCTGACACGGGTTAGCAGACACACGATCTGGTACATGCGTCATTAATAATAAAATCGAACTTAACAAAGCCGACCTGTGAGTCAAAAGCAGACTTCGTTATCACCGAACCGTGTCGTTTAAAGGTGCAAGTAGCGATAGGTTAGTTGCACGAGCTAAAAAGCCGGTTCCGGTATTGAGTGAGCGCGCAGTTTAGCGCTATGATTAGTTCCTAGCAACATTAACAGCCAAATCAGTAATTCGTATATTAAAAGTGACCGAATTGTTTAAAGAAGAGAACAGCTGCTGAATTAGCTGCTCGTAGCAGTCACGTGGTTCAGATGATGAAAGATCGTGTTGTGTTTTAAAGTGGCAAACAGCATTAAGATTAGCTGCATGTATCAACCAATCGCTGTGCTTGTATAATTATTAACTAACCACATCGTTTAAAGAGGAATGTAAGGCTATGCTTAGTTTGCATGACTCAACTAGTTTGTATAGATCAGTATATTTATAAGTATAAATAGTGACTTTAATTATTTAGATCCAGTAGGCAGATGTGAGGGAGAGAGTAATTTACGTAAATACGTATGTGCAATTAATTTATCAGACCTAGATTAAACTTTTCTACGTTCATTTGGACTGGAGATTCAATATCAAGCACTGAATTTTTCGATAAAGTTTTATATAATTATTATGGTAATGATATATGTAAAATTATTGAATATAATAGGTAGATACGAAACTAACCTTAGACAATTACCAACCCGATTTAGTCAGGGGAGATACCACCAAATGGTGATTATTTTCCCTTAGTTATATAAATCAATGGTTGGTACAATATTTGGCTGGTCCGGTCTCTTCATTAATCAATTCTAAGTTCTGAGTAATATTTTGTAAATTCAGTTGGTATCTGTTTACTTTTGTAAAGTCGAACTTCTTTTCAAAAGCAGTTGGCGTAATATTTCTGAGTTTCATTAAAATCTGAAAATAATGATAATATTTTCTTCAATATTTCAAAATAATGAAATTAGGTTAATAATAATTTAATTTAAAAAATTACTATACTATAATGTACACTAGACCGGAACTTGATTAAATACAGATTTTCTTGAACTCACATGAGATGGCTCTAGAATTTGCTGATTATCAGAAACAGCTGTCCACCAAACTTGTTCCATAAATGCTCCTTCACGGCTCTGCGATTGTGTTTTGATAGAAGCCGGCTTTACTAGTTGTTTATGCACAAATTAAAGACACAGAAACGAAACGGCTTCTGACAAATCAGCCGAGATTTTTTTTTAAGATCCAGACCATCTAATCAAAATATCTCATAGCACTGCATTCTCGTCATAATTTAGAAAGCTCCGTATCCCTTTACTTATATTAGAAATGTCTTCACAACTGGGAGTAAAATTGCTTTTGATTGGTGGACAGATCGATGGTGTGAATATTCATAAATCAGCGTCTGACCGAGGTGATTTTGGAATCAGTCAAAGCTTTGTAAGCGTCAAAGAAATTAACTGTAAAGTGCAGTAAACATTGTTAGTTATTCTTTACGTGAGGGCTTAGATTATCTCATTCAAAATTGTATCAGTATTGACTTCTCTCAAAGTTGTGTCAACATTGACTTCACTCATAGTTGTGTCAATATTGACTTCTCTCATAGTTGTGTCAGTATTGACTTCACTCATAGCTGTGTCAGTATTGACTTCACTCATAGTTGTGTCAATATTGATTCCAATCACAGTTGTGTCAATATTGATTCCAATCACAGTTGTGTCAAAAATTGATTTCAATCATAGTTGTGTCAGTATTGACTTCTCTCATAGTTGTGTCAATATTGATTCCAATCATAGTTGTGTCAATATTGATTCCAATCATAGTTGTGTCAATATTGATTTCAATCATAGTTGTGTCAGTATTGATTTCAAGCATAGTTGTATCAGTATTGATTTCGGTCATAGCAGTAACCGTATTGATTTCAATCATAGTTGTGTTAATATAGATTTTAGTCATAGTTGTGTCAACATTGACTTAAATCATAAATGTGTAAGCATTGATTTATGTCATACCTGTGTAAGTATTGATTTCAATCATAGTTGTGTTAATATAGATTTTAGTCATAGTTGTGTCAACATTGACTTCAATCATAGATGTGTAAGCATTGATTTCAGTCATAGCTATGTCCATATTGATTTCAATCATAGTTGTATCAGTATTGATTTTAATCATTGTTGTGTACATATTGATTTTGTGATGCCAACGCCACCTTAGTTATCCATTATGATTATTATTATTTTTAATCATCCACAACTAATTACAATTCAAAAGAATCTTAATTTATGGCATTAATAATTATCCAGAAGACTCCACTCGTTTCTCTCACTTTGCGGATATGCAGGGGCTATAACGTGTTCTCTCTTCTACAATATTAAAGACAAACATTTACATTCACACAATATTTCCGCATGTGAAAATCTTCTTACCAAAGGAGATGTAAATTTGCCTCTCCTTATTTTAAAATTAAATTGTTATATAAATTGAAAAATTGTCAGAGTAACCTGACTTTGGGCACTTATTATGGTTTATTTTTGTTGAAAGTATCTGAGTTGAAGTAAACAGCTTGAGGCAAGAATATTCTAGATTGCTGACATATTACAAACTGTGTGAGTAGTTTTCTATTATCCAATGATCATAATTTACGAGAATGAGACCAGAAAATAGACTGAGATTAAAGAATTCACTTGCTGTAGAAAATTCTACTCTCTGATCACTTTCAATTTGGATGGGAAAGGAGAAGTCAGGTTTTGAAAGGCAGTTGATAGCTTGATGGTGAAATAAACTGACTGGTTGAGAAACATTTCATGCATTTTTACTATTGATATGTTATAGTTATGTTTATGTAGAGATATAATATGTGAGTTGAATTTTATTTCTACAAATGTTTGAACTAATTAGAACATGTAGTGTGCTAACACTTGACATTGTTTGATAATCTGTATTTATTTTACCATGTGTGTATCAGGCTAATAAATACTGTTGTAGGAAATTGTAAGTTGAGAATGGGATGTAAGATAGAATGAAGTTATATTGTGATGAATAGGAAATTTAGGTTTGCTCCTTAATTATATTTTGCAGTGAAAAAGTGGCCTTTTGAGTTTTTAGTTTCAAGTTTAAAATTCCCAGTTACCCTTCAAGTGTTCACCGGTCAGAAACTTGAATGGCTGGAAAGGCATGGGAATGTCTATGGGGGGGTGTAAGCATATAGAAGACGCTATACACTTTGATGTTTAAGCTGGATACAGCAGGGGAATGTTGGTACATTGAAGTTACCAGAAGTGCTGTAATCATCTTGTTCTGCTTGAAAGAACTGACACGGTGAGGAGGGCACTGAAGTTCATTCGAGAATACAACGCACGTCAGTGTTTTCCATGCATGTGGCGGGAGACACATGTTGACACAGACATTGTGACATTGTTGCAAAAACAAATGAAAGACTGTTGAAGCAACGTTTAAACCAGGTCATGTAAGAAAAAACATTAAATTACCTACACTAATAACTCCATTTCTATCCTCTGATAGGACTAACCTGTGACTTGTATTGACTCTATTGTTGAACTGTACTTAAATGTAATATTATTCAAATGTGAGTTCATGGAATATTGATGCCAATTAATCTATTTCATTGTAATTGTCATATGTGTGTTTGATTGTAAATTTAATTAATTTATTATTAATTTATTGTCCTTCTTATGCATATTGAAGATGTATGTTGGAGAAGAAAGTCGGTGGATGGGAACTCGCTAAACATAGATTAAAGACGGATTTGTCTTTTCCTTTAGTAAGACATTTTCCACTCACAAGAACATTATGTGACCATAAATATTGTTTTATGTTTTGGAACAGAGAAAACATTTACAATGCCAAACTATCTGCAAAGTGAGAGACGAATGGTGTCTGCTGGAGGATCATTAATTAAAAAAATAAGATTCTCATCACTTGTAATTGGTTGTGAAAGATTAAAGAATAACAATAATCATTTCATTAACTAAGTAGTGTGCCCGTCGCAGACGACAGTCCATCTTTTAATCTTTTAATGAGCACCCATCTACCCACTGTCTCTCCAACACATGGTTATCAATATTGTAAGAAAGTCAATAAATTTAAAATGAATTTATTAAATCAACAATAAAATATACAATATAGGAATATAATCAAAAAGCATTGACATTTACATCACAACACAACAATGTTCAATTAATACTGGAAAATCATTCGATTTATTCTAGCAATGACATAAACAGTCAATTAACATAAATATATAATCAAATTCATAGATATCATCACGGAAATGAGAGTAGAGCTTCGGGGAATTAATGGAAGTCAAATGCACATAATAATTGCAAAGATGGCAGCTGTCACTGGCACATGTTCACAATCACGCAGTTTGCAACAAGTCGCTGTCTTTCTTATACAGGCGACAACACCCATGTGACCTTCTTGGCACATTATACAACTGTTCCAGAATCTTTGATGAGCTCACAAAGCACACTGTAGAGAATCATCCTGAATTTCACATGTGCTATTAAGCACATCAGGAGGAATGTCTTGAATTTTCATGTGTCATACTCAACACACCAAGAGGAATGTTCAAAATAATCTTTGCGAATCCTTGAGACAAAATTCAAGCCACCATTTCCACTGTATTGGCTCTCAAACAGAATTCACAGGAATCACCTTACAGCAACATGTTTTACTGATAAGTTGACGACAATGCTTGATTCACACACCAATGTGACCAAGCAAGTACAGTGGCATATTTGAAAGTGTCTGGGATGAAGTAAATGCTCAGGCAAGAATATTCTAGATTTGCTGATGTAATGCAAACTAGTGAATAGATTTTATTATCCAGTGGTTATGATTTATGAGAACGAGACCAGCCAATGTGCTGAGATTAAAAAGTTTACTTGCTGTAGAAATTTCTACTGTCTAATTAATTTAAATTTGTAGTGGAAAGAAGAAGTCCAGTTTTGAAAGCAATTAACTTGATGGTGAATTAGCTGAATGATTGAGTAAGAATAGACTTAGAAATAGTTCATGCATTTTTGCTAATGATATGTTATACTCGAGTTTTATATAGAAAGGTACTATAATTTATTCCTACAAAGTGTTTGAACTAGGATGTTCACAGGTAGTTTGCTAAAAAAAAAAAAAACTTGACATTGTTTGATATGCTGTATTTATTTTGCTGTGTTTGTGTATGGGGCTAATAAATACTGTTGCAGGAAATTGTTAAATTGATACCTCAAAATAAAATAGAATGGAGTTATAAAGTGATAAACTGGAAAACTTAGTGCTTGTCCCCTGATTATGTTTTTTCAGAGACAAAGCATGCCTTTCATGTCCTAGTTTGTTGTTTGTAAACTACTACAACTGACCCTGATAAGGTGGGAACAGCATGTAAGTGTTAGGACACACTGCACTCTACTGATCGTGGCAGCAAGATATGTTGACTGCCTGAACAATTTCTAGTGTAGAGAAATTGTTGAACATCGCTACATTTATAGTTCTGTTGGAGGATTAGACATGGTGCCCAAGTTAACTCTAAGTAGTGGAACAGTGTTCTTCATGTGTGAGGTTTACGTATGACTTGGCAACAGTTTAAATAAACATGTGCAAATGACTAACTCTAATGTAAACATAATTTGCAGTTAACTTACTAAAATATATTTAAAGCAGGCAAATAGAATCAGCTTTGTTTTCAGAATTTACTTTTTCTTCTGTAAGAGACGGGTGCACAAGAATTCTGGTCGACCCGATCTGATTGAGTATCGATTTCCTATAGCATAATATGAGCTTTTCGATCGACCCGTTTTTGATTGGTTATTGGTTGTTAACACGATGATCATAGATGAAACAAGATATTGCTGGCTAATTAACTCCTAGCTGCTAAAATTGTTCATTATTTATAAAATTTCGCCAAGTAAAAATTAGGAAAATCCAGAAAAGGGAAGTCAAAAAAGGGAGATAATTATCTGAAAAGAAAGAGACGGTTGTGGGCCCTGAAGTTACTATCGAATGATAGGCATTACCTTCCGGCCTGAGCAATCAAGTGTGACTGAAAAGCTCTGTGAACATTGTAGTGAGCCCCTCGGCGCATATTATGGCGAATTGCATTAAACTTTTAACAGGAGCTGGATTATTCATCTTGTGACAGTGGAAGTCGAAACACGACTGGCTCATTCGATGTTGAAGTTGAGCTTTTAATGTGTCTAATGCTACAACTCAACAGTCAGAGCACAGCTATGAAAGACAACTAAATCGAGTCATTTGAGAGTAATAACTGATTGTGTGCTGCATGGCCTGATTTGTTCGTATTGAAATGCAGCAGTCATGTACATACTAGTGTCTCTTTGACAACGGCAATTGGTGTTTGTTATATAGCTAATCTAAATATAAAATTAGTAAACTATTTTTTATGTGTATTTTCAGGTTTGAGTAACTAAAAGCACTGCGGTGGGATTCGGTCCATGATGACATCATGAAACGTGGGTAGTAACAACTTGTTATATATATTTTAGGAATCAATTGCATTTCACGACCAGTAATAAGTAAAAGTTCTTGCAATAATGGGTGCATGAGACAAATTCAGCCCTGACTTTTCTCTGTGTGTATGTATCTATGTATATACGTGTTATTATGCCTGTATGTAATGTGTTTTTATATACATAGGTACGTAGGTAAGTAGATTTGTATGTATATACGTGTATAAATATGTGTGTAATTGGAGGGGGGGTATATGTGTGTGTAATGCATAAATTCTTACAGATGGACGGATCGACAGACAGATAGATAGATTGATACATAGATAGATAGATAGATAGATAGATAGATAGATAGATAGATAGATGGATGGATAGATAGATAGATAGATAGATAGATAGATAGATAGATAGATAGATAGATAGATAGATAGATAGATAGATAGATAGATAGATAGATAGATAGATAGATAGATAGATAGATAGATAATTAGATGGATGGATAGATAGATAGACAGACAGACAGACAGACAGATAGATAGATAGGTAGATAGATAGATGGATGGATGGATGGATGGATGGATGGATGGATGGATGGATAGATAGATAGATAAATAGATAATTAGATGGATGGATAGATAGATAGATAGACAGACAGACAGACATACAGACAGACATACAGACAGATAGATAGATAGATAGATAGATAGATAGATAGATAGATAGATAGATAGATAGATAGATAGATAGATAGATAGATAGATAGATAGATAAATAGATAGATAGATAGATAGATAGATAGATAGATAGTTTCCAGTACTGTACGAATATCATTTTAAAAAATATTCAATGCAATAACGCACGGTGTCGACACAAGGCAAGCTACCGCTTAATTATTTTTTAATTACAATAGAAATGTCTAGCAGGATTTATGCAGATATCCGGAATGTAATATATATTAAATTGTTTGATCCCAGTCCCAAGTAGAGTGCATATATCTTTCAAGTTATCTTGTAGATGCTGGTGGAGTAGGCAGCGGTCAAGGTATACTGTTGAGGTCCAGAAAGGTACATTGTTACCCATCTATGAAGGTATATTGCTACCCGTTTATGAAGATCTACTGTTACTATCTATGAAAGTATATTGTTAACGTCTCTGAAGGTACATTTTTGCCCATCTATAATTCTTACCCGTCTATGAAGGTATATTTTTACCCGTCCATGAGGGTACATTGTTACCCGTTTATGGAAGTATATTGTTACCAATCCAATTTTTACCCGTTTATGGAGGTATATTGTTAACTATCCAATTTTTACCCGTCTATGAAGGTGTACTGTTACTATCTATGAAGGTATATTGTTAACTTCTATGAAGGTACATTCTTACCCGTCTATGAATGTACATTGTTACCGTCCGTGAAGGTACAATGTTACCCATCTACGAAGGTATATTGTTACCCGTCCATGAAAGTATGTTTTACCCGTCTATGAAGGTAGATGTTACTAATCTCTGAAGTTATAATTATTGTTACCCGTCCGTGAAGGAACATTGTTAGGTAGGCCATTACCGTCCATGAAGATACATTGTTATCGTCTATGAAGGTAAATTGTTACTCGTTTATAAGGCATTACGTGGTCCTTGTATAAAGTCATTGTGTGTTTCTGGTAAGAAGGCATTACGTCGTCCTTGTATAAAGTCATTGTGTGTTTCTGGTAAGAAGGCATTACGTCGTCCTTGTATAAAGTCATTGTGTGTTTCTGGTAAGAAGGCATTACGTCGTCCTTGTATAAAGTCATTGTGTGTTTCTAGTAAGAAGGCATTACGTCGTCCTTGTATAAAGTCATTGTGTGTTTCTGGTAAGAAGGCATTACGTCGTCCTTGTATAAAGTCATTGTGTGTTTCTGGTAAGAAGGCAATGCGAGGACCTGGTATAAAGGCATAGCGTGGTTGTTTAAGAAGGCAATTCGTGGCCCAATGAATGCAGGTAATGTTGAACCCAGGTAGGAATTGATTTGCGTGCGTTAGAACAATGATTGTTGGCAGACGTGTAGAGTGTGGTCTTACAAACTCATAGCTAATTACTTATATGCAGAAGTCCTTTTTCCTATTTAATTGTCTTTCTTTTAGACACGTAAGGATAGTACATGTAATAAATCGAATAAAAAGTGTTCCATATTTACAGTTATTAAAATATAATGACAATACAAATGCAACAAACTGGTAAATGTAAAATGTCTATTGGTGATGTACAAATACATTCACTATCGATACAAAATATCTTTTAATCGAGCCATGGCACAATAAATAGCATGGAAAATCGTACTAAAAAGAAAAAGTACAAAATACATAATAAATAAATATACGAAAGAACAAACAAATAACTGTAGTGGTGTCCACGACAAATGCTACAAGTGCACGTGTACAAAAAGACAATTAAATGTCCAGTACTGTCAGTGTTAATTGTTTGTCTTGTTGCTAACAATATGTGGGGACGGAAGGAGGGCTGGAAGAGTGCAATAAATTTAACTGTGAAAATCTCATTCTTAATTTCATGTAATGATACATTTTTTTAACAGAATTATATTTTAAAACAAAAATTACAGTTAACTTGACGAGAACACACGCTCTGAACAGCGAAAAACAACAGTACCATTTCATGCTTTGTACAGTCATGACACAGCTTGCTGCAGACAGCATTATTAGCTTTGTGCAGCAATGACAGGGCTATGCCTCAGATAGGATTATTTAGTTTGTACAAAAATGACACGGCTATATTTCAATCAGGATTACTAATTTATTGCAATGACACAGCTATGCGTCAGACAGGATTATTAGTTTGTTGTAGTGGTGCGCTTCGGACCGGATTATTACCTCTGTGCAGCAGAGGCACAGCTGTGCGTCAGAAAAGATAATTAGAATTTTCTTAATTTATATTAGGTCGAGTAAACCCTAGGACACGTGCAAACTCCTGCTCGTCAACCAATTTCTCTATTACGTTTTCCAGTACCAATTTCTCTATTATGTTTTCCAGTACCAATTTATCTATTACATTTTCCAGTACCAATTTATCTATTACATTTTCCAGTACCAATTTATCTATTACATTTTACAGTACCAATTTATCTATTACATTTTCCAGGACTAATTTCTGTATTACGTTTTCCAGTACCAATTTATGTATTACATTTTCCAGTACCAATTTATCTATTACATTTTCCAGTACCAATTTATCTATTACATTTTCCAGTACCAATTTATCTATTACATTTTCCAGTACCAATGGCAAACCTCGCTAACGAAACTCATCGAAAGTTGCATCATAAAGTTGTGGGAAATAATATTGTATTTCATACTGCACTCTTTAAGTCTCCGTTCAATAGATCTAATAGGGTGCGCTCATACCCAAAGACACCAGACCCGGACTACTGAATGATCTGCATACGTGTAGGTCGTGATCTGAGAACAGTGTACAACCTAAAGTAGCAACCACATGTTGATGATTCCATGATGTACATATTCGTATTCACGGATCAACTACTATCGTCGTCGCTTGCAGTCTGTTTAAACTAACCAAATGAACGATGATGGCTCGTTCCGAGAAGCTAACTAAACGTCAGTCTCCAGACACGAGTTAACTCCCCTGACTCCTCTAGTAGTGAATAATACAATCTGGATGAGAGTTGTTCTCAGCAAGTTATCACCTTTGTGAAATAAATTAAGCGAAAGCGTGCGCAATATCAGTAATTAACACAGTGGTTTGTTCAAAGAGTATTTCATTCAAAACTATTTATAATCTTTCTTCTTTCATTTTCTATCTATCTTTATGTCAAAATATGTTGGTAGTTAAGCAAACTGTTCAAATCAATAAGGTCAACGTTTATCAAATCGATTCCTCTAAAAGTAGCAATCCATCTTAAAGAGATATTTTAACCAATAAGGTTCATGCTTTTAAAAGTTATGTGTCTTTTCAGTACTGCAACCATTCTCCTTTAGAGTTTTATCCAATACGACCCACGATTACAAAGTCTGTACTTTCTTTAGGCTGACTTCTCTCAAATGTGTCCAGACTAGTGAAAGCCGCCCTGCGATTCGTCCGTCAGCATTTCAATCAAATCTTGTCTGCCGACGGAAGTGAGTGCTTCTGACAAGATCGAATGCTGCACAAGATAAAATGAACCACACGCTGACATTATCATTATCGTGGACCATGTGTAGACAAGAACATAATTAACGCGAGAAATGCAGACAGGGTTGATCAGATAGAATGTGTACTTAAAAGTCACCGGAGTATGTTCATGTTGCCCTTGGGCATCCTATGAGAGTCGCCAGTGACTGCAAAATTAGTTAGGACCTCATAGGTTTATTTATAATTTTTAACAGTTTAGATAAAGGGCCTCAAGGACACATGATGATTTGATGGTAAACAACGTTAGCGTTTTAGAGAGATAAAAGAGGCAGTCTAGAATGAAGAATAGGGCACACGAGATAAAGTAAACAACATTTGCAGTGGTAGATTTTGTCTAGCTGGTTGCTTGTGACAATGTCTTATCCTTATTCCTGGATGTAACAACAAAAGTATCCCGTCCCATTCTCCTTATCACTTGTTATTTCAGTCTCCATAGGAAAGCGCTATCTCACTCGCCCTATCCATGACAGTAAGACTTCAGTCTTCCCATTAATAGTACTGTTTCGGTGTGCCCATCAATAGTCATTAATACTATATGACTCTCCTTACAGCAATACTAGCTCACTATACCTATCAATTAGACTATCACACTCTCTCCATCAAAATAGTATTTCACTCTTCCCATCAATATTGCATCTCACGCTTTCAACCACCTCCCTCTCCTTATCTATACTACCACTTCCATCTAT
>CM054181.1:59722258-60034758 GCA_028829895.1 Sinotaia quadrata | reverse complement strand
TTAGAAATTCTTTACTGAATTTTCTTTAGAAAATTCTTTAATTATATATATGTAGTGAGAAAATTCCTTAGTTCAATTATATTATACTTTATATACTTAGAATTCTTTTATTGTATCTTCACATGTAAAAGATTGTTAATTGTATTTTTATCCCATACTTAGGAAAATTCATTGGTGGTAGTTTGATATGTTTTCCATGTGTCTGAATACATTGTGTGAGTCCAGTTGGCTTACAGATACAAAATGTGTATGAATATGTCTGTCGAGAGAGGGTGTGTGTGAAATTATTCACACCTGTCTCAATCTCTCTCTTCAGCGATTTGAGAGCCTTCAGTTCAGCATCACTTCACCTTCATATCTGTTTCAATTCTCTAAATCTTCATTTCCTCCTCCTGGCTCTGTAGTACTGCTTTGACGTGTCACACCATGTCAAGTCCTACAAAATAACGACGCAGTGCCATTTCTGGAAAACAGGCACTTTCCTTGCATCACAAGGTATACACAGTTGACATGCCAGTGGCAGGGGTCGTTCGAGCAACTCACGCAAGGGGAGAGAAACTCATCTGTCTCTGTATCATAGCAGTAGGTCACAAAATTCTAATTTAATAAATCTCTTTAAAATGTTTCTGTGGTTGAAATTTCTAACTTTTACTCTTTGTACCAATGTTGTATCTTTGCAAATTAGTATCTTTTATGTGTGAAAAAGTCAAACTGGATTCTAAAAGCTGAATGTTAGTGCTCCATAAGAAATTAAGAGACTTACGAGTTAGAAGAATTAATGAACAATTGAACTGTAAACATTCCTTTAAAGGACTATCAACATTTTGGAAGGCAGGAAGAATTAACTGTCACCACGATATTCTGTAATTGCTGTAACAATACTTTTCCGTTATAAAGCTGTTATCATCACTGTTCTCCCTAGCACGTTATTCATTATTGATATATTTAGCAATATTCTGTCGTTTGAAAATCATAAAGTAGTTCTTTAAACATTACCTTTGTGACTACATCGTGACTTTGATTGTATGTCTTTAATTAATTAATCTCGTAGTCATAAATACTTACCTCAAGTCAGTTTTCTTTATTGTTTATTGTTAAATAAATTTTCATCAATTTGATAACTTCTTCTTCTATTTTAAAAAAGTATGAAATGCCGTTTAAGAGGTTGGGACATAATTTCATTTATTTGAAAGTCAGACAATCTTTGAGAAGTGTTCCTCCAAGCTATGAGAAGTGTGAAGGCCACAATCCTATAATAAACGTGAGGCAAAACACGAACTAACTCGTATAGGTATTCTGAACCGGTAACACTCAGAGACAAGGCTAGAAGTATAATTTAATAACAATTTATCTCTATTTACAAAGATCTGTTTGGGTGGAATTAAGTGTTTTGAGTGTAATCTGTTAACTAACACACCACTCAGTGTCTTTAAAAAATGCAAGTTTTAAAAATCTAAGGACATAAAATGAATGTGTTTATAATAATTACTTTGTCATTTTAACTCCAGAATAATTTATGTCTGAATAAATAATTATAGGGCTGAAAGGAAAAGACTTTATTATCTAAGGTGTATAACACTCGATCACCACATCCGTTTGAAATATTTTTTTTTTAAATTTGAATCAAAATTAATTTTTGTAATGTACATATTAATTCTAACAAAGGGTCACTTTTTAGGTAAATTTCAATTGTTATGAACTAATTTATTTCAATATTTCATAAATAGGTATCCAACAGGGATCAGCATTGTATCTTTAAGAATATACTGCAAAACAATCCCAATTTCACTGATTTTGGGGCTTAACATGCAAATGCCATGATTAAAATTTTGAATCATAATCTCAAAATGTCTTCGCTCTGAACGGATGAAGTCATCGAGAGTTTCGTGTACACAGTCAATTGAGTTCTGTGTATTTTTTCTGGTATTTCATGTTTCGTGTACACAGTCAATTGAGTTCTGTGTATTTTTTCTGGTATTTCATGTTTCGGGTATGCGTGCGGGGAAGGGGGGGTGGTGCTTGTGTGTCTGTGTGCTGCTCTTGTACACTGTCACTCACGCGACGTGCAAGTCTTGTACTGATGCAGTCCTTCGTCTAACCATTTACATGCAGCGAGTGACTCATGTCTTATCAAGGCTACATAACTCTTTAAAACAATTCATTCAACAATGCGAGTTACGGGCCTTTGAACAGTAATGTGAGATGGAGAAGAGATCACAAGCAGTGCTGGGATTAGTTTGATTTTGTTTCGTTTTATTGTTTAATAGTGACTGGATAGTTGAAATTATCTCAGCGCTGTTAATGATATTGTATCTTTGAAAATTGACGCAAAGTCTGAAACGCCTGAAGATAGTAAATTACTTACCTCAGCGACAGAACAGACAGTTACAATTACCTCACTGACGGAAGTTATGCACAATTGTATACTAGTGGTTGTTTAAAAATAGCTCAGAGATGTGAATTATTTCGCTTGTGTACTTAGTGGCCGATTAAAAATAGCTCAGAGATGTGAATTATTGCACTTGTGTACTTAGTGGCCGATTAAAAATAGCTCAGAGATGTGAATTATTGCGCTTGCATAGTAGGGGCTGTTTAAGAATACCTAAACAAAGTCATAGGTGACGTACCTTTGTCTAGCGATGACGTGGACATTGCGACGTACTAAATATTCATTGAGGCCGATTGCAATCGAATTCAGTTCACTGACCTCAACAGTGGTCCGTACACGAATGACAATGAACCTGCGGAAACAAGAACATTAGTAGTATAAATTATTGTACAAATGGGACGATCAGTATGATGCAGTATTCCATAATGAAACTGTTCTTGTGCTAACGTGAGGGGATGTGTGTGTGTGTGTGTGTGTGTGTGTGTGTGTGTGTGTGTGTGTGTGTGTGTGTGTGTGTGTGTGTTATACAGCTGGTTGTCATTCTCTGAATTTATGTACTGTTTATTCTGTAAGGCAAAAAGAGTACCTTATTTAAAAAAAAAAACATGATTGTGTATTCACGAACTGTGTAGAGTACGTACAACAATATAAGATATAATTTTATCCTAAATAAATTCACAAAGTCCAGGTTTTCCTCTGTACGTGATAAATAAAGACCTTTTCATATATGCAGCCGTTGGAATCCACTCATTATTAAATGTGTCCGTAACTTTGTGCTGTGCATATTAAATTTTGCTTTTAGAAAAAAAAACTGTACAAATATGTACATAGTATTTTACCTAGTGTTTTGTAGAACCAAAGCTTCTAACAAGTTTCAAATACATTCTACTTGTCCAAATATCTTTAGATCAACAGCTAGTATCTCACCTGTCTCAAATACTATATAGATCTAAAGTCCAGTTTCTCTCTACAGTTGTACTATTTTGCCTGTCCTAAGTATTGTTAAAATATATATTGTCCTATCAGTCACCACTTGTGTTGTCTAGATCCGCAGTGTTCTATCAGTCACTACTTGTACTGTCTAGATCCACGATGTCCTATCAGTCACTACATGTGCTGTCTAGATCCGCAGTGTCCTATCAGTCACTACTTGTACTGTCTAGATCCGCAGTGTCCTATCAGTCACTACTTGTACTGTCTAGATCCGCAGTGTCCTATCAGTCACTACATGTGCTGTCTAGATCCATGGTGTCCTATCAGTCACTGCGTGTGCTGTCTAGATCCACAGTGTCCTATCACATGTAGTTTCTAGATATTTTGTTTCTTATTTGTCCAGGTGTGGTTTAATCTGTAATGATTTGTCTGTAATGATTTGTCTGTTCCAAGAATACAGTATCTTACCTTTCAAAAGGACTGTCTATATTGACAGATAAAATGTCGAGTTTAGTTTCAGTGATTTTCACGTTTGGAATATGCTGCCATTTGCCTATATGGAAGCCAATGAAGTACAAATTGTCGTTTTCGTCATCTGCACAGAAATTATTTTCTGATAGAATTTTCAAATAAATGATGCACGTTCTTTGCAAACTAATGTTAAAAACATAAATAGACAGAAAAACAGACGGGCACAGAGAGTTAGCAGATATAGAGATCGACATGCAGACAGACACAGAGAGACATATGCAGAGACAGACATACCAGAAAGACAAATACAGACATATGCATACAAAGACTAGATAGATAGATAGATAGATGGATGGATGGATGGATGGATGGATGGATAGATAGATAGATAGATGGATGGATGGATGGATGGATGGATGGATAGAGAGAGAGAGAGAGAGAGAGAGAGAGAGAGAGAGATAAGCGTCTCGATGGAGATACAAGCAGACACACCGCGTGAAACATCAGGAGAAATAGACCTGTTAAAAATATTATATCTTATATTATAAAATGTATATAACGATTTTATTACCATTATTGTTTTTCTCTTACATGCTTTTCTACTAAATATCTATAGTAATTTTTCTTTTTGCTTGCTGAAAAAAAATACTCTTAATATTCACCCTACTGTTGAAGGATTAATCACTTGCTTAGTCTTGCTTAAAAATCTTTAATGATTAATTTTGTATTTTTTTAAATTAGTTTGTTCTTTTACTGACTCATCCAGTGACCATTTCTTGATTGAATCACCAACCAATCTTGTGACTAATTTCCCTTAACTAGAACAAAGAGGGTGGAGTAAGTAGCTTTCTTACCATCCGTCTGACCATATTGCCCCATATACCACCTGGTCTGGGGCCGAGTGCTTTGGTCCGTCTCCTTCTCGCTGGCAGAGTCGGATGTTGCTTGTGCTTTCTTGCCTTTCTGCTCTGTGTTTCCAGTAGGCTTTGAAGACTGTTGTTTGTCCTCTCTTGTCTTTCGCACCTGCGCCATTTTCTGTGCCTTTGCTGGATTTGGAGGACATGGCAGGGTTATCTAAATACAGAACCACATAAATACAAACTATCGCCAAGGTTCTCTCCCATTTGTCCTAAGATTTTTGCTCCGCCCAGAAGTTAAATGCAAAAGTTAGATAGACAGTGAAACGAAAATAATCCTAGCCATTCTTGTCTTATTATATACATTAATGTATTTCTAATATATATATATTGGTCATTCTCCGGACGAGTCTACCTGGTCCATTTGAAACATATATATATATATAAGTCATTCTCTGGATGAGTCTACCCGGTCAATTTGAAACATATTCTCTTTAAAATAAGGCAAGTGTGTATATTCTACATATTCAGAAATAATGTAGAGAAAAATAAGATATTTGCGTGAATTTGTGTTTATTTATTTTGTAATTCTTTGTAATACAAATTATTTTGAACTGAAAATGATGCCTTTTTGTGACATGCTTAAGTATTGCTTTTTTTCTTTAATTTTCATTATGATAACCAATCCGACAAATGTATGGTATCGATGTTTACTTCTAAGTGATAATACATTAAAGCAACACTTTAGATTCGTTTTATCTTGAAACAGTCGATTTGGTAATAATATTTTTAAAGGCATTTTTCTTTGTAACACTTTGGTTCCACATCAATCTTTATGTTCTTGTGTGAACATTAAGACCCGTTGTAGACGTTGTAAATATATGTGAAGTTGGACAAAGAAAGGCAATGCGGCAATACTAACCCATCTGATTGTCTTCTTACCATATCTTTTTTTATGATCCAATCTTACTTTCAAAGTATCCATGTTTATGTGAGCTTCATAAAGTGACTCATTTCTAACGAGCAGTTCAAAGCAAAATAATTTCTCAGTAACAATTTCACAAAACCGGTAGTTAGCACACAAAACCCTTAAGGATTTACAAATGTCACCGACCTTGAAATATATTTTAAGTAAGAGAAAGTTGTGGATAATCCTGTGGCGACATGGGTGTCTGTATAAGTGTGCCTTCGATGTGGGTTGAACTCGCTCAATGATGTTAACACTATCCACCAGGGTCTTGGCATCTCCTGATCCCTTCTGACACTTGGGTCAACGTACTTGTCCAGATAGGACCAAAATGGGAAGTGGGGATTGCGTAGGATTAAGGCAGGAAAATCAAGATGCATGTTATAAAATTATATATGTTATATGGCTATGGGTCAAGTGGGGGGGGGGCCCAAAGCAATGGTCCCCAACATTTCCGTAGTCAAGAGCACATGTAATTTTTCAGAAGTGTGACGCACAACATCATACTATGTAACACATAATAAACAAATCTACACTATTAAAGAGATAATTTAGTGGGGTTGTGAAAGTGCAAACGCCACTCAAGCAATACTTACGTTAACGGGGTGGGCGAATTTCAAGGTTTCCACCTGCATGTACACTATGGGCGATGAAGTAATCAGACCCTTACCTCGGGGGTCACGTGAACGGAAGTCATTTATAATTGAAGATTCCACTGGCTGAACCTGCAACATGACGTAAGTGAAGCTTGACTCTACAGTCATGCAATCCGAGTGTGAGCTCACCTTAAGATATTTGATTTAGTGTGCTTGTGACGAAGGAAGCACATTATTAAATTGGTGCACGAGATAACATTCAGCGACTGTAAAAAAGTAATCTTATATAAATTTTAAAAAGTAATCTTATATAAATTTAGTTAGCCTAAAGAAAAACGTCTTAAGTCGTTCTACATTTGGTGAAACATGATGCAAGAACACACACACACACACATACACACATATACACACACACACACACACACACACACACACACACACACAACATTATTAATATACGTATAGCCTACGAAGGGTTAATGAGGTGCTTCTTATGCAGTCGGGGGTGGGAAAAGAGTGTTCAAACTATTTCATCAACTATTTCTTTCAGACATCGTTAGAATATTATTCATGATTCAAATTAGAGAAAAGCAAGTCGGGTTGGGAACATTTCTTCTTAATTTCATACTAGTCAGAGGATCTAAAGTAGTTTCATTCTGATCTAAACGAAGGACGAGTGCCTCCAACCATACTCGTCTGTCTTTCTTCCTGATCGAGCACTCGTTTCAATTTTCATGTGCTAATGTGTCAAATTAACGAACAATTCCGCGTCACTGACTGTGAAGTGTTCTCCCTTAGCTAGCTGTTCGTCTGACATTTCACGGCGAAAATCTGAGAAGGCTCTAAAATCATATGCATGTTCGTTCAAGAATTCGATTAGCTTTGCTGAAAGATTACTCCTGCAGGCAACAACATGGGCACTACTTAAAAGGAAATCTAATGATATTTTTAAGATTAAAATATTTATGATGAAATTCGCTTTATCTTGCGCGCTGTCCCCGATGAGTTATTCTTGCTCGTTGTAATGTATTTTTTGGGGGGGGTTGCTTTTAGCCTTTACTGACCTACTTGCATAGAAATTAGACTTTTACAAAGCTCATAACAAGCGTTTGCTTGAGGCGCTAGTAGTCAACGCGTCACAAATATCAAGTAGTAAAATCTCTGTGAAGAAATTCACTTAGACAATCGTGTAATGCTCTGTCTTTTGTGCCATAAATAATTAAATAAACACAAATAAGGCGAGTGACGTAGTGCAGCACACACAACGTCTCTCAAGGAGCCTTTCTCCCAAGCAAAGGTCGAGTGTGACCTCCAAGTCCAATGTTGTCAGCGGATGCTGCGTCACTCGTTGCTTGCAAGTAGCGACACCGTGCGGAAGGAGTTTGGCTTTACTCACCTTAAACACGAGCTGTTCCTTGTTTTCGACCGTGTCTTTGGCAAAAGAAACTACAATTCTCGGGTCGTAAGACGAAATAATTTTCATTGGTCGGTGGGTCAACGTGGCGTAATCGTGTTTCAGTCTGGACATCACGACAAATGTTGTAAAATGTTCTGTTTCTGCTTGCGCAAATTTTATGTCCTGGAAATAGTAGGAAAATGCTCGTTTCATTGACACCGTGTGAAAATAGTAGTAGGAATGACTTCTATAGCTGACTAATGTAAGTTCATTAGTTCTGTATATCTAATTTAAATGTTAATGGTTTACATGTTAATGTTTAAAATGTTAATGTTTAAAATCAGCAAACTGCGCATCATTTAATAAATTAGATTGTCACTTTTTTCAAATAAATGCCATTAAAAATTAATATACATATTATAAATCATGAATCTGTCATATTATAAAATTATTACATGCATTAAAAGTCTCAAATAAATGTCATTAAATTATAATATGCATTTAAATCTAAGACAGACAGACAGACAGACACTAAGGCCTGTGAAAGAACTTTGTGAGTCATTTGAGTCACTTTCTTCGTGTCAATCTGCGACAGCTACGTCACTCCGCACCGCCTCAAGTGTTATACTTTCATTTTCTTTTTTCAAATCTTGCCATCTCGGTATTTCTAATGATTGCTACTGTATTATTAAGTTATTTTAATATTTAGTGCGAGAAAGCGATAACCATTTAAATAACAGTCATACCGTTCAAAATATGGAGAGCAGAGATTAATTGACTATTTCATTGTCATGATGCAGAGAGACAATTTTAGAGCGTCGCAATTCCACGTCTACCCAGTCTACCCAGGAGTGAGAAAGTTAACCTGGTCTCAATCTTTATAATTAAATTGTATGTATTTGTGTTGTTTAAATAAATTGTTCTGTATATTAGTCTATTTCGTTCTTAGGCTGTATGTTTGAGCCTTATTTAGCTGAGGGGTGGAAGGGATGAGCATAGTTAATTAAAACTTAGATCTTTGCTATCATAAAGCAGGGGAACTCACTCACGGGACAGCCAGGTTTACATACTATTTAACATTCATCTAGAAAGGCACTATGTTTAGATCTTGTAGTGGAGTAAATTTGCCTATCCCTATTTGTAAACTTAAAAATTATATATTTGTTGCCAATGTTAGATCTTGTAGTGGAGTAAATTTGCCTATCCCTATTTGTAAACTTAAAAATTATATATTTGTTGCCAATGTTAGATCTTGTAGTGGAGTAAATTTGCCTATCCCTATTTGTAAACTTAAAAATTATATATTTGTTGCCAATGTTACATCTTGCAGTGGAGTAAATTTGCCTCTCCCTATTTCTAAACTTAAACATTATATATTTGTTGCCAATGTTAAAGACCTTGGGCACTGCTTATGATGATATTTTTTGTAAGTGTCAGAATTGGAGTAAACAGCATGGGTGGAGAATATACTAGAATATCCTGATGCAATCCAAAATAGTTCCAACTGGATGAGTAGTTGTTCTAATAATCTCACATTTGTTCATAACAATTCCATCCAATGGGGGTGGACCGAAAATTACTTTGGTTGAAGAAGTTCTATATTCTAACCACTTTCATTTTGACATAAGTCCAGTCATAAAAGTGATCATTAGCTTATAAAAAGTTAACTGATTGGTAAAGAAAGAATGGACTTAGAAATATTTCGTACATGTTTGCTATTGATCTATGATTTGAATTGAAGAGTGCTTATGTCATTGAACCATTATTTTGACGTTCAATAATTTGATTACTTTGTACATTATACTTGTGAATTTTGATTGCTGCTATATTTCTTATGATATGCGTATATCGGGCTAACAAATATAATTGCAGGATTTCCAAGTTGAGAATGTGTGACAGAGAAAGGAGTTGAAAATAAAATATGAAGATGAAATATGCCTGAAATTTAGCGCTGCCTTAATTTGACCTTTGCAAAAAAGAGTGTGCCTTTTAGTTTGTAACTTTGCATCTGCTTCAGACTGCAGTCACTACTGTACTCTACTAGATTACGTTGGTGTGTGTCCAGCATTATCGTCGAACTTATCAGTAACATGTTGCTGTAAGTTGTTTCCTGGGAATTCTGTTCAAGAGCCAATATGACAGAAAATGAAGTTTGAGTTTGGTCTCGAGAATTCACGAAGACTTTTTTTGAACATTCCTCGTGGTGTGCTTGAGTAGTGCACATGAAGATTCTGGAACACTCCGAGTGATGAACTTTGATAGCGCATGCGAAGTTCTGGATGATTATCTACAGTGTGCTTTGTGAGTTCTTTGAAGATTCTGGAACAGTTGTGTAATGTTTGCAAACCGTGTGATTGTGAACACCTGCTAGTGACAGCTGACATTATTGACGAAGTTATGTACATTGATTATAATTATCTCTCCATTCTCATTTCTATGATGAATTATATCTATGAACTTGAATATTATATTTATTTGTGTGTGTATGTATGTTAATTTGGCTGCTGATGTATATCCTATATATATATATAGATAGATGTATGTGTGTGTGGTGTGTGTCTGTGTGTGTGTTAATTTGGCTGATGATATCTATCCGAGAATAAACTGAATTAGTGTCTAGCGTTAATGAAATAACATTGTGAAGTGATGTAAATGTCAACACTCGTTTGATTCAATTCATATATATTTGATTGTTGATTTGATAAATTTATTGTGAAATAAATGTTGATCTTATGGGATAATTATTACTAACTATAAAATAAGATTATCGTTCACTAGTAATTAGTTATGTTTTATTAATTAATAAATAATAACCATAATGAATGAAGGGTGCCCAGAGGGGTGTCACAGATCCTTTCCTTCATCCAGAAATGCACTGTTTAGATCCTATTCAGTATTGATCTAGAAAGACACTCGGTTTAGATCTTATTTAATATTCGTCTAGAAAGACACTCGGTTTAAATCCTTCTTAATATTTATCTAGAAATGCATTCTCGAGTTTTAGGACAATAAGTCTTCTAGTATTAAAACAGTCCCCTGGTGAGGGTGGGGTGGACAATAATTATAATGAATCTGCTGATCTGCTTTCCTCCCTGATTCTGTGAGTGTGCATGTAGCAGTAAGCATGCAAGACAGGAAAAAAAACAGCCATTCTACAGTAGTTCCTTCTTCTTACCTTTAAATGATCAAACGTGACTTCACAGGTCGGTAGTTCTACCCATTTGCCTTCCGTCAACGCTTTAATAACGGGCTCTCGAGACATAGCTGCATAGCGTGACATGTTGTGCGGAATCAGGACGTAAAATGTTCCCTGCAAATAAATATTCTACTTCATTTAGGCCAAGAGCTTGCGTGCAATGTTCCGCTATACATTTATTTTTATTATTATTTTTTTCCAAGTATTTGTCTATACAGTATTCCTCGCGCCACACCTACAGTATTTATTTTGTGCATTATTCCTATTTTGTTTGATATGTTTCACTGCACGATGTCCAGTAGGTAGTTCACCTGTTTGCATGCGACGTAAGATCGTTTGTCACTTCACAGTGCTCCGAGCTTGCCTGCAATTATTCAAATTATATGTATCAGAATTTGTTGTTGCAGCAGAACTAATGGTGTCAAAAAGATAGTATCTATATGGGGAAAATTGCTATAATGGATGGATGGATTCCACGAATTCTGTTGACTCTCGATTGTGCACCAAGGTCTCGGAATCTTACCAAGATTCTGGGAGATCTGAGGAGCTCTGCTTTTAGTAGTGGGGCGAGTCTGTGGTTTCCAGAGTTTATTCAAATAGCCTTTCAACTCGAATGTTATGTTCCCCAAGTCTCCTATCACTAGAGGTATCACTTCTGCTCTTACATTCCAGTCTGTGGCTTTCTAATCTGAGGTCTTGGTATTTTTCTATTTTTTTCTCTTTCTTTTGTTTTTTTATGTTTCTATCACTTGGAACAGCGAAATCAACGATTGCTACTGTTCTGTTGGACTTATTGAGAACTACAATGTCCGGTCTTCATGCAAGAATCGCTCGATCTGTTCTTATCTCGAAGTCCCCACAGTATTTTGACTTCTTCTGTATTCGGAGACTGCTTCTTGTTGGTGCATCCATGTTCTTTCGGGGGGGGGGGGGGAGGGGTAACGCCATAGTTCTCACATATATTTCAATGGGTTTGCAAAGTCTGCATTTGGAATTATTTGAGATTTCATAGTTTTAATTTTGTGTGATTTCGTGTTCAATGCTTGAATTTGCGCAGTGTTATGGGAGTTTCTGTTTCTGCTTTCAAACCTGCCTCTTTCAACCATTTGTACGTTGAATGTTTTGTTGATATTTTGCATATTGGCCATGGAAAGAATTCTGGCTCAGGTATTTGCTAATGCTTGCTTTGTTGTTTTCTTCATTGTTACATTGTCTGTTTGTGGGGGTTGGTATATTCCAATCATCTCCACTGCTTCTATCAGTGGATCATCTTTTTTTATTCCAGATGTAGTCCACAAGACCAATAACTTCTTCTTCAATGACATCTTTGATTCTCTTGAGACCTCGGCCTCCCATTTTCTATGTCTGCTTTCGAGTGTAAGGCTTTATGTATTGTGAGTAGTGATTTTTGTTTTTTTATGTTGAGTTCATTTACTTCATTGATTGTCCAATCAATGATACCTCCAGTGTAGTTGACATTTTTGTTAGCCTCATTTAGATTGGACATGATGACTTGTCTAACCCATTTTTCATACTTTCTCTTATCTTTGGACTTTATTTCACACTGTATATTTTCTTGATGTTGTAACATCCGCAGATATTTTATGTCCTTTTTCCATTGTAATGTTATTATTATTTTTATTAATAATAATAATAATAATGATTAAATGAGCTTCTGTCAAGGAAATTTCCAAATAAATATATTCAAGCATAACGAGATAATGCAATCTTTGAATCTTCTAGCTCTCAAACATGTTATTTTTAGTAAGAATTATGAGTAAGACTTAAAAGTAGCACATGATATTCACAAATAATAAATACCCAGACATTTCTTAAAATAACTTTTGAAAGCTCTCAAAGGCTTCTTACGCTTCTCTCTATGACTAAACTTTTGTAAATGTAAAGGCAATGAAGACTGTTAAATTGACCTTTCAAAATTCATCTCAGTTGTAAATTTAAAGGCAAGGAAAACTGTTGTATTCGTCTTTCAAAATTCATCGCAGTTGTAAGGGTAAAGGCAAGGAAGACTGTTAAATTGACCTTCCAAAATTCATCAGAGTTTGCCACACTGGACCATTTCGATGGTACGTTGGTACAGTGATGGAAGAAAATGAAGGCAGTTGATACTTAATAAATATATCGATTGCCCATGCGCATTCTATGTTCTCTTTACGTGACACTAGACTCAGGTTAGACAACTCTAAAAGCACATGCACATACTCAACGCACACACGCACGCTCATACACACTCACACAAAAAGAACCTATAGAAAACTATGCTTTAATTGTCAATGCTAAATTGACAATACTGATTTGATGAGTTAAGAAAGGTTTATTATATAAAAAAAAATTCTAAATACCGTGATTTTTGTCCGGCCCTCTTCTTTCGTCAGGTGGATGATTCGGCTTATCAGCTCTTCGTTCAAACCGTACGTAACGTTTATATCAAGTTGATTAATGATTGTCACGACAATGTCGCTTTTGTCAAGCCAATCCGAGGACGCGCGCACTAGGCATAGGACTTCGGTTTCTTCCTGGATTTTGTTATCATACCTGGCCAGATAGATAGATAGATAGATAGATAGATAGATAGATAGATAGATAGATAGATAGATAGATAGATAGATAGATAGATAGATAGATAGATAGATAGATAGATAGATAGATAGATAGATAGATAGATAGATAGATAGATAGATAGATAGATAGATAGATAGATAGATAGATAGATAGATAGATAGATAGATAGATAGATAGATAGATAGATTCAATGGTAGAAAATTAGGATTGGTAGGTAAGTAGGTAGACAGACAGACAAATTGATTCTAAAGTTAAATATATGTACATTATCTTCAGTTCGAAAAGATTAGCATTCAATTTTACTCTTCACCTAATTTTATTATTTGATGCTGAGGGCCAAATGTGCGAATGAACGGCCCTAATTATTCCGAATATGGTTCGGGGGAAAAAACAGTATGCTTACATTTTAAAAAAACGTAATTTCAGTGAAATGAAAAGTAAACTGGTTAGCTGCATCCGAAGTTGCCATGGAAACAGTTATGGGCTTATTATCTGAAGCCAAGTTTAATCGAGAATTAACCAAAGGACAATTTCTTTTTCTGAAATTCTTCTTTTCTCGGGGTGAGTAGACATGAAATCCCTATTGCCTATTGCATTATCCAAACGCTAAGACTGACTGATAAACCGGCCAGTATTCTAACGCTAACACTCATCGATAATTCGGCCAGGTCCAAACGCTAACACTTATCGATAATTCGCCAGGTCCAAACGCTAAGACTCACTGATAAACCGGCCAGTGTCCTAATGCTAACACTCATCGATAAATCGGCCAGGTCCAAACGCTAAGACTGACTGATAAACCGGCCAGTATTCTAACGCTAACACTCATCGATAATTCGGCCAGGTCCAAACGCTAACACTTATCGATAATTCGCCAGGTCCAAACGCTAAGACACACTGATAAACCGGCCAGTGTCCTAATGCTAACACTTATCGATAATTCGCCAGGTCCAAACGCTAAGACACACTGATAATTCGGCCAGGTCCAAACGCTAACACTTATCGATAATTCGCCAGGTCCAAACGCTAAGACACACTGATAAACCGGCCAGTGTCCTAATGCTAACACTCATCGATAAATCGGCCAGGTCCAAACGCTAAGACTCACTGATAAACCGGCCAGTGTCCTAATGCTAACACTCATCGATAAATCGGCCAGGTCCAAACGCTAAGACTGACTGATAAACCGGCCAGTGTCCTAATGCTAACACTCATCGATAAATCGGCCAGGTCCAAACGCTAAGACTGACTGATAAACCGAGGATTGTCCGATCGCTAAGACTCACTGATAAATCGGCAGGTGCTCTAGAGTCGTGCTTTTCGACGATAATGATACTTTCGCCGCACTGGACCTTCTCCTGCGTATCAACTCCCTTGCCTTCTCCTCCTCCTGCTTCTTTTTTTCTTCTAAAAGTCTGTGTTCTTCTTCCTTTCGCTTCCGTTCCTCCTCTTCCTTCCGCCTCTTGTCAGCTTCGGCTTTCCTCGCCACTTCCTCCTGCGTGAATCATGTATATATGTAGAGAAATACTAGATAAGGGATAGATTTATATTTTAAGTGCTAAGCAATATTTACTTCCTAACATTTTTAACGAGCTATTGACCTTTAATCTTCCTACCGAATTCAATCATTTCTTGAGACTTTCAGCACAATAGAATAACGTCATCGAATGGTTTTGAGACGATAAAGAGATGCTAATACTTATATGAATTATCGTAGTGGACGTGTCAAGACAAAACATGAACAAGGAACAAGGACAGTAGATAGATAGATAGATAGATAGATAGATAGATAGATAGATAGATAGATAGATAGATAGATAGATAGATAGATAGATAGATAGATAGATAGATAGATAGATAGATAGATAGATAGATGGATGGGTGGACGGATGGACTGAAGGGCAGAGAGACAGAGAGATCTTTCGTTCTTTAATATTTATGTTCACGTAATCTGTTCCCATTTTTTGTGAGCTAAACAAATATGGTCACTCGTGAATTTTGCAGGAAATGCTAATTCAATTTCACAATATGTAAGCGGTATTATAGTCCACATGCTTACTCTTAACTCCACGTTACGCAAGATAATATACTGGTATGGCCGTCAGCAATAACCGCTACAAAATGATCGTATTATACACTCAGTTCGAAAGGAAACGAAACATCTCTCTCACGCGTATTCGCTGGGCCTCGTTGCGAGCTCGTTCGGCCATCAACTGGGCATGGGCCACTGCAGACTCTGTCTCTGCAGTCAGTTTGTTAGCCTGGGCGACTTCTCCGTGGGCGCTGGCCATAATTGTCTTAAGCTGTAAAACTTTGGCCTGTGCCTCCATCTCTTCCACGCTCTCGCTGCCATCCTCTGTAAAAGAAGTATGTGTACATTCAAGCTGATGAAGTACCCTTTTCTATTAACAAAAAAAAAATTAATCCTCTGTGAGAAAAGCAAATTCAAAGAGTTGAAATTCTTCTAAAAGTGTAAACTTCTTGTAAGAGAATAAATGATGAACTGCAGGTTTTAAATTTAATTTTTCACACCGAATGCTCTTTTATGATTCCTTCTTAGACAGTTGATCTCATTTTTCTAAGGTTTATGAAAGTATCAATGCAATAGAATCATAATAAATAAAGTGAGTGAGTGAGTGAGTGAGTGAGTGAGTGAGTGAGTGAGTGAGTGAGTGAGTGAGTGAGTGAGTGAGTGAGTGAGTGAGTGAGTGAGTGAGTGAGTGAGTGAGTGAGTGAGTGAGTGAGTGAGTGAGTGAGTGAGTGAGTGAGTGAGTGACTGAGTGACTGAGCATAGTTAAGAGTACATTAAATCGTGCATTCGCTCCATTTGTTCGATATTTATGATAATTTTAACAAACAGCAAAATATTCTCCAAGCGATAATGATAAAGCCTTTCGTAATTACGATTAATAATGGCAGGAATGTGTTTATAATTAAATGTAGGTGGCCGCGTGTAAACGGGTCTCTTCGTTAAAAGAATTTTCATTTTATTGTACCAATAGCAAATATTATCTTTTCCATTTACTGGAACAACATTTTAGTGCAGACTTTCTATCAAAAAAGTTTATCTATCTATTTATCTATCTGTCTGTTTGTCTATCTACGTATCTGCCAGTCTATCTATCTTTTATCTATCTTTATATATTCCTATATATACCTAAATCTATCTATATATTTATCTCTCAATCTGTCTTTATGTCTATCTGTCTGTCTATCTATCTGTTTGCCTATCTATCTATCTATCTGTCCTCCGTCTTTCTATATGTATGTCTGTCTATCTATCTACCAATCTATCTGTCTATCAATCCGTTTGTCTGTCTATCTAAAGAAGTAAACGTACCCCCATAGCCTTTTCCATACGCGTTAAGTATGTAGTAAATTAGCCTCCTGGAGAACCGAAGCGCAAATTTGAAAGAAAAACGTTTTGCTCTACGAGGTGGAGAGCTAATATTTTTTTCCTCCCAAAATAAAAAATATGATTTGAGACACAAAAGTCAGCCATAAATATTACTGAGTCAAAAAATAGGATTACTCTTAGATGACAACATATACCCCCTCCACTTCCGACCAGTGGAGAGAGAACCCGTTACCTCTACTGTAATAGATTACAGAGTCGTTATTCACTGGAAAATTCACACAAAGGAATCAGTTTATTTGGTAGAAGCTAGTAATTATTTTTCTAATTAATCCATTACATAATTCTTTAATCCACGTCTAGACTATTCTCTTCCATTTAGTTTCCTTGCTTGCTAATGTAGGGGGCGCTTTCGGCTTTCGCGCTGTATTTACTTTCAAACAGTGATTTCTCATTTATACGATTCAAACACCTTGCATTCAAACAATGATTTCTCATTTATACGATTCAAACACCTTGCATTCAAACAGTGATTTCTTATTTATACGATTCAAACACCTTGCATTCAAACAATTACTTCCCACTTTAAAACAAGTGCTTTTCAGTCAAACGCTTATCTCCCATTGAAACAATTCCTATTTAAACGATTACCTCTCCTTCAAACAAATCAGGGCGTACCTCTTATCCACACAGTTTTCTCCTATATTCAAAAGTGTCCTCCCATTTAAGCACGTGCTTTATAAACAAACAGGAACAGTCCATTCAAACAATTACCTCTTATTCAAAGAAGTACATATTTCAGCAATTATCTCCGATTCAAACAATACCCTTTCATTACAACAATTACCTCCTATTGAATTAACCACTTCATTTAAGCAAGTATTTCTCATTCAGTCTAGTGTCTCCCTTTCCAACCTTGCTTCACTTAGAAATCAATTGCCAGGATAAGCATATTAGTTTCCAAACTAACCAAACACACACAGGCTTTGCTTTATCTGCTGACATGCTATAAAAATTGCTCCACTCTCCAGTGAAACAAATCGCATGCCAACATAATTTCTGGAGGTGAAGAGGGTGGGGGGCGGTTTTTCCAAACCAGATAATGCAATTTTCTTTGGTGGGTTGGGGGACGCAGACGCATGCAGTGCATAGATGTGAGCCTTAAAGCTGATTTGAACTCGACAGAGTCAATTTCAAGAGTGACGTTTGCTTGAAGTCAAGTGGCAATATAAGTGTTCATATTGCCACTCATGTATACAACAACCAAACAACCGGCAGCCGAATAATTTTTCTTCACAACTCATTGACTTCCATTGCATTCACATGGTTATGTCTTAATTTATATTAGTTTTGTAGCACGGTTAACATTATTTTCTAATATAATAGTTGTGTGTGTGTGTGTGTGTTTGTTTGTTTGTTTGTTTGTTTGTCATTACTGGAATAGATAGTGTTAAAATCAGGCTGTGTAGATCAACTGTGATCTGTCTATAGATTTATTTCTCTTCCTTTTCATATCCTTCACATTCATATTCTAATGACGTCATAATGTTGCTGCGAATAGCGTATGTGGCTGAGTAAATTTGCCTCCCTATTTCTAAATTTAATTGTTATATAATTGGTTAAATGTCAACATGACCTAACCTTTGGGTACTGTGAATGATGTAAGTACCAGAGCTAAAATAACAACTCAGGTAAAGAATATACTAGATCTTGCTGATGCAATCCAAACCAGTTCCAAGTGGATGAATTGTTTTTCTGACTAATAGTCTCATACTTGTTCATAACAATTTCATCCAATGGGGAGAGACCAAAAGTTACTTTGTTGAAGAAAGTCTATATTCTAATCACTTTGATTTTGATGTAATTCAAGTCCAGTCATAAAGACGATCATTAGCTTATGGTAAGTTAACTGACTGATAAAGGAAGAATGAGCTTAGAATATTTTGTACATGTTTGCTATTGATCCATGATATGAATTTGGAAATGTTTATGTAATTGAACCATTATTTCTATGTTCACTGATCTGCTTATATTGTATATTATACTTGTGAAGTTTACTTGATGCTATATTTCTTATGCTGCTTATGTATCGGGCTAATGAATATTGTTGCAGGATTTTAAGTTAAGAATGTGTGTAAGAGAGAAAGGAGTTTAGAGATGAAATATGCCTGAAACTTAGCACTGCCTTTAATTTGAATTTTGCAGAAAGGGGCATCCTATTTTTTTCTTTTCTTGTTTACTATGTTTTGTAACCTTGTATCCACTTCAAACTGAAGTGACTACTGTACTCTACCAGATGATGTTGGTATGTATCTAGCATTGTCATTGAACTTATCAGTAAATTGATTCCTGTGAATGAATTCTGTTTGAGAGCCAATAAGACAGAAATTGAAGTTTGAGTTTGGTCTTGAAAATTCATGAAGACTTTTTAACATTCCTCATGGTGTGCTTGAATAGCACATACAAGATTTTGCAACACGCCTTGTTATGTGCTTTGATAGCATATACAAAAGTTCTGGATGATTTTCTAAGGTCTGCTTTGTGAATGCATTGATGATTCTGGAACAGTTGTGTAATGTGCCTAGAAGGGGTACTTTGGAACATCATCTAATAACAAAGGAAAGTGACTTGTTGCAAACCATGTGAACATGTGCTAGCGACAGCCTCCATCATTGACTATAATTATTTCTCTAAAACCCCACTCTCATTTCTATGATGAAACTATATCTATGAACTTGATTAAGTGTGTGTGTGTGTGTGTGTGTGTGTGTGTGTGTGTGTGTGTGTGTGTGTGTGTGTGTGTGTGTGTGTGTGTACGTGTGTGTGTGTGTGTTAAAGTGAATATGTCATCATTTAATCAAACATTGTTCTGAAGTGATATATATATATATATATATATATATATATGTCAATACTCTTTAGGTTATATTCATATTATTCATATGTTGTATATTTGAATGTTGATTTAAAAATTTATTGTTAAATGTATTAACCTTCTTGCATTTAAACTGTATGTTGGAGTAATAGCGGGTGGATTTTTATTTTGGATAGCGGATTTTTATTTCTTCTTTAGTAAGAAGTTTCTACCTGCAGAAGTACTGTGTGACAGTAAACGATCTTTCTTATTACTGTGGAAGGGAGAAGACTTTTACTCCACCGGTATAATCCGCCAAGTGAGAGACGATAGTGTCCCTTAGGAGAATTATTAATAAACTTAAGATTTCTCCATCACTTGTAAATTGTTATAGATGACTACTAATAATAATAATAATCAGTAACAAAGTAGTGCATGTAACAGCATTTCTTTAGCATATCATTTGATTTTATGGTGAGGAAGGGGAAAGACATTTAGTGTTGTGCCTTGAACTGGAAAAATGTTTGTGTAAGAATAAAAATATATCATATATTTTAGATTGTTTTAACTATATGAAAACTGACTAGGCTTTTTCTTTAGTTACGAAAGATTGTGAGCTCATTTACCAGGATAAATTGCTCTTAAAATTTCAGTGGTATGGATACCGTAGCACTGCTGTACCACAATTTACAAAAGAAGGATAACTCACTCAAAATACAATAGACCTACTCTCAGGTCCAGCCTCCTTTATGCTCATGAACCATAAACAATACTTTTTTTGACATTTTATTCTTAAGGACCACAGATAACTTGGAGTAATATGGGGGACTTTTAATTTATTTACAATACAATTATATGTGATAGTGTTAAAAGACTTGGATAAGTCAGTGCCAAGACGTTTGAGTTCCCTGCATAGACTATATATCTGCCTCCTGATCATAAACGCTTGATTAAACTTGTCATTTTCTTTCCTTTCTTTCTTTATTCGGACACATTACAAGAGTAATATTACATTAAAATAGTAATACATTCGAGGTAGTCGCAATTTGCCGTGTGATTCTGTGGCCGTGAAAAGTATATAGCTTGTTATGGCGTGTGACGTCAAAGAGAAGTATTTAATAGGCAATGTTGGAAATGTTTATAGAGCAAGAATGGTTGTAAGTGGGAGAAGAAAAAATTGTTTTTAAGACAGCATTGTGCACCATAATGTTGGTAAATACATTTATACGATCATCGGCGGAGGTGGCAAAACTGTTCTAGACAATACTGTGCACCATACTGTTGCCAAAGACATAGGAATGATCATTGGCGGCAAAACTGTGTTTTAGGCAACATCGTGCACCTTAATGTTGGCAAATATATCTTTACAAGAACATGGGTCTTAAGACTGTACTGCATTCGGCAGAAGGTATTCAAGAAAATTTATGGCCCTTATTTTGTGCTGAACTCAAATGTCTTCCTCTTTCAGGAGCGCTTTTTCGAAAGCACGTTTGAAATAATATATTTTGATTGACTATTATAATAAATTGTGGAATTTTTTTTTTTATTGATCAAGAATGTTTTCAGCCCTTCCTTTTAGAAAATGAAATATATTTGGTCACTTTAGTTTATGTTCGTTATATAAATAATGACTGCTTGCTGCAAAGCTGAAACCATTAAGGTTTGTTATTGAGAGTAATCGCCCATGGCAATCAGATACAAGAAATCAATTATGTCAACACAAAGACTCCCACACAGCCAAGAAAAGAGCAACTTCTATCGCAATACCGTTTAGATGGATTATTCACATAAGCGAACACATTTTCATTCTTCTTTCAATTTTGATATTGTTTTATCCTGAAGAAATTATTGGCATTTGAATTAGATGTTAGGCTTCTAAAAATAAATTATAATGACTCTGGAAATGACGGTCTCATTCGTTTCGTACTTACTGTACAACAGTCGTGACGTTTTCAGGACTGAATGTCGATTTTCTAGTCAGTAGTCGGCTTCATTTGAACGCTAGCCGTATAACAACAATTAGTTTATGTGTTTTATGAAGTTACACAGGCGTTTCGTTGGAACAATGACTGACATTATGTGTATTCACTTCAAACTGCTTTTGTTTTAGCAACCGTTTTAATAGTATTACACCAGTCGTGAATATACTGTTTTAATAGTATTACACCAGTCATCACTAGTATTACACCAGTCATGAAGATACTGATTCAATAGTATTACACCAGTCATGAATATACTGTTTTAATAGTATTACACCAGTCATGAAGATACTGATTCAATAGTATTACACCAGTCATGAATATACTGTTTAATAGTATTATACCAGTCGTGAATATACTGTTTTAATAGTATTAGACCAGTCATCAATAGTGTTACACCAGTCATGAAGATACTGCTTTAATAGTATTACACCAGTCGTTAATATACTGTTTTAATAGTATTACTCATGAACAGTATTACACCAATCATGAAGATACTATTATAACGGTATTACTTCAGTCAAGAAGATTATGATTCGATAAGAGCTTACGAATGCAGGAGAATTAATTCAGTATTATTCATAAACAAATTTCCTTTTCGAGATTTTGAATCAAAGAGAAAACAATGTCGTTATCAACACAAGAACAGAATATAACATTTCTAATTTAATATATAAAAATAAATTGCAGGTGACGGGATACCATAGTGTCTGTATGTACAGGAGTGTGTGTACGCATGTGCAAGTGCGTATATGTACAACGTACGTGTATGTGATTATGGCATCATATACGTTACAAATACACATATATTCTCTATGTATCGTTACTTATTTGAAAGAAAATATTCATTAACTATCAATTATTTATTTTCTTACTCGACTATGATCACCTGATTTAGTTAAAGAACGAAATAAAAAGTCAAAGCTGGCGGCTGCCAGTCTGGGAAACTCAAATGCCGTGATTGAAATCTGGCATTTCGTCACAGTTAAAATAATTGATTTTTTTTGTGAGAAGGGAGGGGGTTACAGTGCACAAAGATCTTTTGTAAATAGAAAAATTGAAGGAGACAATGTAATGCAATATCCAGCGGAAATAACTTGGAAGTATGAAATACGTCATTGATGTAGAATTCTTTCATTGTTATCCTAGTATTGTCAATGGCACAACATTCTTCAAAAATATGATAGATGCGAGATACTTCATTAAAATTAATTTACATTTTTAACAGTAGTAGGAATTATTATTAACATCCTTTAGCATGTTAGCGATATTAGATAGACAGACAGACACACAGAGAGATAGACAGACAGACACACAGACAGATAGATAGATAGATAGATAGATAGATAGACAGACAGACAGACAGACAGACAAACAGACAGACAGACAGACAGATAGATAGATAGATAGATAGATAGATAGATAGATAGATAGATAGATAGATAGATAGATAGATAGATAGATAGATAGATAGATAGATAGATAGATAGATAGATAGATAGATAGATAGATAGATAGATAGATAGATAGATAGATAGATAGAAAGAAAGATAGATAGTCAAGTATTAACATTCACATCTATATACATGCAGCATTGTGACGTCAGCTGGAGAGTATTCAGACTGTATTTCTAATCATTGCACATTGTTCTACATCCCAGAAATGTTTATGTTATTGTTTTGATCTTTCCAATTCGCAGGAGCTAAATTCTTAAATCTTTATGTCATCTAGACATTAATGACCGCTTAACTTAAATAAATATTCATCTCCCTGTACATATGTACTCAGCTCCATGTAAATAAATATTCACCTCCACGTAAACAAATACTCATCTCCATGTAAATTAATTAGAAAGATTGAATTGTAAGTCACTTCATCAACTGTATATTAATATTGTTTGCCGTGCCGATTTATATATCGATGTTACCGTTTCATGTTTCAGTCTGGTGGAGGGGATGGTGAGAGTGATTGTGCATAACAAGAATAACAGAAGAATAATGAATTCTTCCATACAAATGAAGGTTCATGTGTACAGGTAAAAGTTGATCGCTATTGATCGGGCCCTTTGAAGTTTTCCTCTTGTTCTCACCCTTCTATATGCAACCTGTTCTTCTACTATCAGAATTATTCTTCAAATATCTTCCGGAATCAGAAACAATATTTCTTTTTTTTTAAACTCATATCATTACTGATCACAGTACATGCATACAATTTTTGAAACTGACACAGTATCACGGGCTCCTCATTGGAAGCCCATTTAATCCATTGCAGAGTGCAATAGCTTTGTAAAATATATAAATATAGTACAAACACTCACAAGCATATATTTTTAGAACCATATTTACAGTCTGTAACACCCGAAATGCAAATGGCATAAATAATAATTAAATTTTATTCTTTTCTTAAAATATTTAATTTCTTGAATTTAATTAATTGTCCGTTACTCTCAGGGTTGTTTTGTCATTTTTTTGTATGAGTGAGAATACAAAATAAATGTTAGAGTATTGATCAAAGTTTGGACACTCCAGTCTAGTGACATCTATGCAATTATATAATCGTATTATTTAGAAGACGTCCAGATATTTGCCTTAGTCATGCATGAGCAGACACTAATCGCCTGTGGCTCATCAGTCTATGTAGATAGAAATAAATTCTCGAAAAACTGAAAGTGAAAACACAGGTCCAGAGCTGGCCTGCATTATTTAGTAGGACAGTCAGTCTGAAAGTTAATTAACCTTTTCTTCTTGGTTTAACAATGAAGTTAGATGTACAGTTGTATATAAACTAGATCAAAATTTTGAACACACCACTTGTCTGAGAATACAAGACCTTTGAGGGTTGAATTAGGTAGATTATGAGTTGGAGAGCTAATCATTTAAACCACCTATCATACGGTCGTCTTTACATCTTTGCTCATTACTATGATCTTGGACGTGTGCCAGGAGCTGCAATTCCTGAAATGTTTGCTGCACAGTATTGGAAAGGTGGTCTGGGCTACAGCGGAGAGTCTACGAATGGATTGACAAGTCCTAAAAATGACCCACAAGTTTTCAAAATCACAAAGAAAGAGCCGGACCTTGCCCAGAGCCGTCTAACAGCATTAAAGCCCCCATCCCCCCCCCCCCGGGGAAAGCAGTGCACTGGGGACCCTGCCTACACAGCCATTCAAAGGAATAAAAATTGACAGCGAGTCACAACATGCGTAGATTAGCATGGGACCCACAGGCAACTGCCCAGTGTGCCCATGCGTTAAGGCAGCACTGTTGCCCTGTCCACTTCCGATTACATTGTCAATGAATCCACTGCACGGTTCTGGCACATGCCTACTGTGGCAAAACATATGCGGATTAGATATGGTTTTGTCTATTAAAGCATCTTTTCCCTACTTTCCAAGAGTCTGGTGCAAGATGGTCAACGTCCATTTACCATAGACCCAGAAGTGACGGAAACGGTACATGAATGGCTCGTCTCTAAGCAACAAGATTTCTTATTCTGATAAAGCTCATACCACAATGGGCCAAACACACTGAAAAGCATGAGGACTGTGTTAAGTGATGTCCTTGTAAGGTTTCAATTTTTGTCGTAATTAATACACTGCTAATAACTATTGACACCGTCGTGTATTCAGGTCTGTATTCACCCCCGGACTGTTCACAACCTATTTACAAACATAATTACCGAGCTTGTTCATTGGTCATGTTCACTTCTATTTTCAGATCCCTGTGTACAAATGTCCTCATTTACCCTGTGAAATTTTATATTCAAAATTGTGTTTACAAACAGCCCTGTGTTCATAACACACTCTTCATATCGCTATTCGAAACCATATTCACAACCCTGATCTAAGCCATATTCACAACCCCGATCTAAGCCATATTCACAACCCTGATCTAAGCCATATTCACAACCCTGATCTAAGCCATATTCACAACCCTGATCTAAGCCATATTCACAACCCTGATCTAAGCCATATTCACAACCCTGATCTAATCCGTATTCACAACAATCATATTAACAGCCATATTCACAACAATCATATTAACAGCCATATTCACATCTATGTTCATAACCACAATTACTAACCGATTCACAGCAACTGTTCCTTCTATATTAACAATAATATTTACGTTCCTTTTCACAACAATGTTATAAACAATGTTCAGAACCAGACTAACGAGACTGCTCCTTTACTGTTTAGAGGCAGACTTTCGACACTGCTCCTTTTAGAACTCTTAGTTGACTACACACGCCAAACTAGTGTCAACAGTATCTTCACTTTCAGAACAAAACATTTCTTAAATCTGATAATGCGACACTATCGACTACACATCCGCCAGGTGCTGATCTTGAAACTAATCTGCTTTTAAGGCGAAGCAAATCAAGAATCGTTTAACTGTATCGAACAAAGTTCAAGCTCGAAGTACTTGCTACCTGACTGAGCAGGTGAGAAAGATTTGGAATCGAGATTTAAAAATCCCCAGTACTGATAAGGTGGACTGAATATTATTTATTATTTATATCAACACTCTAGTGCTGACACCAGAAGTTTTAACAGACAGAGAGTTTCTGGTGGCAGCGACTGGGGCAGGACAAAAAACAGGTCACGGAATACTTGAGATTCAAAGACAGGTTATTCATTCATTCTCTCTAAGGAAATGTCCGCACACAGATGAAATGATAATGCATTTGAAGATATCAAGAAATGATATAGTATACATTTTTTCCTCTTACACTTGCGTATCAGTGCTCATACGAAAACATGGTATTTAAGTTTTGTTAAGTCCTTAGCATCTTACCTCGCCACTGACTGCCTCTTTGTGAGGCATGTTACATAGTACTGAGTGGCTTGTATGGGTTTTGTTATTTACTTCTAGTTTTGAAGGTATCTTGCACTGGATCTTGTTATTTAACAATCAAAATATTGCATATGTCTTATTCATTAATTAATAGTCTAAATACTGCATTAAGACTTGTTCATTAATATTCGAAATATTGCATTATGTCTTTTTCATTAATACCCTAAATATTGCATTAGGTCTTATTATTTAATACTCGAGTTCGTGCATTGGTTCTTGATATTTAATAATGAAGTTTGTATTCAGTCTCATTATTTATTTCTCGATATTTTTTCTTATTGTTTACAACTCGAGGTTTCTCCCCGAAGGTCTTGCTAAAAGTACTACAGTATTTCCCTGGGAACTGTTAAGTAATAGTTTGGGCTTAGTTACTTAATACTCCAGTCTTTCCTTTGGTTTAGTTACTTAATATGCCACTCTTGTCCTTGGATTTTGTTACAAACTATTACAATCTTTGCTGGAGCCTTGTTCCATATTACTCCAATATTGTCCTTGGGGTGTGCTGCATATAATACTCCATCTGTCCTGTCTTTCGGCCTTGCTACATATAATACTCCACCAGTCTTGTCCATGGGCTTTGCTACATATAATACTCCAACAGTCTTGTCCATGGGCTTTGCTACTTATAATACTCCACCAGTCTTTTCCTTGGACTTTGCTACATATAATACTCCACCAGACTTTTCCTTGAGTCTAGTTATATAATTTATTAATATTCCAGTCTTTTGCACGAAGTTTGTTACTTAATGCTACAGGCACATTAATTGGGAATTATTCTATAGCACTTTATATTGGGTTTATGATATAATACAACTAGTCTTTTTTCATGTTTCTGGTTACATAACATTATTTCAGTTCTTTTCATGGGTCTCGTTTTGTAAATATTCCAGTCTTTCTATTTCCTTTTTTAAAGTGGAGAGAGGTGGTTTGTTAAATAATAATTTAGTCTTTTCCTTGGGGATTGTTACATAAACACTCCAGTCTTTTTCTTAATACAGATTACTCAGGGTCTTGTTACACAATACCCTATTCTTTAATGTTCGGAGGAAGGTAGAGTGGGTGTTATCATTTTTTAATTTTTTATATCTTGATATTTAATATTCGAGTCTTTTTTGCGCTTTAATACTAAAGTCGTCTTTTCAGTTTTGATATTTAATACTAAAGTGTTCTCTTCGGTTTTATTATTTAATACTAATGTCATCTCTTCGGTTTTATTATTTAATACTAATGTCATCTCTTCGGATTCATTATTTAATACTAATGTCATCACTTGAAATGAAATGATTGAATTTGCGTGTGTCGTTTTATTTCGAATTCAATCGGATACCCCTGCTACCGAGATTGCTAATCTATTTACATAGAAAGTACGTGAAGATTAAAGTTCGGCATATTACTAACATCAAACAAAAGAGCATTAGAGTTACTAAAGAGTTGATAGGAGAAATACTAAAGTATTGAAATGGCAAACTCTGCAGACATACTGAGACAAGAAAATGACAGCTGATTCGACTGCTTCCTGCCCTTAGTCTTATCACTATTTCATTTCTTTAAACTAAATTGCGTAAGATCATAAAGCATGATCCGTTTGCCATAAATGAAAAAGTACAAATAACGAAATGGAACAATACAGTCAAATGGAACATTACGAAACGTTAATTGCAGTAATACATATAGTCAAATGGGACAATATAAACATTCAAATGGAGCGATATAAACAGTGAAATGGAACAATACAAAACGTCAAATGAAGCAATACAGTCAAATGGAACAAAACAAAGGGTCAAGTGGAACAATACAAACAATCAAACGGAATAATACAAATAGTCAAATGGAACAATACCAATATTCAAATGGAATAATACAAACACCAAATAGAACAATACAGTCAAATGGGAAAATATAAACATTCATATGGAACAATACAAATAGCAAATGATACAATATAACCAGTCAAATGGAACAATACAAACACCAAATGGAACAATACAAACAGTCAAATGGAGCATTGCAATCAGTATGGAACAAATCAAAAAGATACGTGCAACAATACAGTCAAATGGAGCAACACAGACAATGTAACAATATAAATAGTCAAATGGAACAATACAGTCAGTATGGAACAATACAAAAAGTTAATTGCAACAATACAATCAGTCAAATGGAGCAATACAGTCAATATGGAAAAATGCATAAAGTTAATTGCAACAATACACAGAGTCAAAAGGAACAATACAAACAGTCAAATGGAACAATACAAACAATCAAATGGAACAATACAAACAGTCAAATGGAACAATACAAACAGTCAAAAGGAACAATACAAACAGTCAAAAGGAACAATACAAACAGTCAAATGGAATAATACAGTCAAAGGGAACAATACAAGCAGTCAAATGGAACAATACAAACAGTCCAATTGAAAAATCCAACAGTCAAATGGAGCAATACAAAAATTTAATTGCAGCAATACAAACAGTGAAATGGAACAATACACAAGGACAAAGAGAAACAATACAAACAAATGGAACAATACAGTCAAATAGTTCAATGCAAACAGTAAAATGGAACAATACAAAAAGGTCAAATGGAACAATACAATCCAATGGTACAATGCAAACAGTAAAATGGAACAATACAAAAAAGTCAAATGGAACAATACAATCAAATGGAACAATACAAACAGTCAAATGGAACAATACAAAAAATCAAATGGAACAATACAAACAGTCAAATGGAAAAATACAAAAGAAGTCAAATGGAACAATACAAACAGTCAAATTGGACAATACAAACAACCAAATGGAACAATAAAATCAATGAAATGGAACACTGAAAATGTGCTGCATAACCTAAAAGATAGAAGACGCCAGTATTGATTACTCGTTCAACTTTGCCACCATATCCCACTAGTAAGCACAAATCATTATCACATAACTGAAAACTGACAATTATCACATAACTGAAAACAAAGCATTGCAAGCACTCACAAAATGAATAAGTGATAGCCATGTATATATGCTACTCTATGAATATGTGATAACCAAGTTCTTATATGTTATAATATTTCAGTATATATCAGCTTGGAAAGAAAATCAATACAACAGTTTTCTGTGTGCAAAATAAACACATGCAGTGCTTCAGTATACGTTTTTCCAAATACTCTTCGTCATCGACGAAGTTCAGATTTTACTTTGATGACAATAAATCGCCTAATAGTGTGCGAATTATAATAATCAACTAGTCACAATGGGAATGGGAAATGACTTCATATCTTTAAGTGGGATCATGCTGACCTTGCACATTCGCACACAATCGATTTCTTTTCGACTGCAGATCAATCTCTGTGTTAAACAACTGATAAAATGAATTCTCTGCTGATCTGGAGTTGAAGTCGCAAGTGAATCGATTTTATTTCGCAATTATTTTGCAGACAAGTTGTAGACAATGTCCTTTGAGTGACACTAAAAGTCTTAACAGGAATTTTTTGCAATCTTTGTTCATCAACAAACATGTTTCAAGTCATAGCGTTTGTTTGTTGCAAATGCGGATATTACGGGGAAAGACAGCAAGTAGTGCAAAGGTATTTATTGGGGTTTTGTTTTATTGTGTAGAAATTGGCGTGTCTTAGTGTGGCTTTGTTCTCATAAAGCAGATTCAAGGTAAAGCTTATTCAAGCGATTGTGGGCAATTGTGCTCGGAAAGCACTGTTAAACTTGTGTGCGTGTTGCTGCGGCATTGTCTAGGATATATATAATACCAGTTCATTCATCTTTAACTTACCAGCGCGAAAGCGGCGGAAGCCGGAAGTGCCCCCTACAATCAATCAATCAATCAGTCTTTAACTTCATTCTCTCTTACATTCAAGTCTCAACTTACAGTTTCCTGCAACAATATTTATTAGCCCTATATACGCACACAGCATAATAAATGTCACGTGTTTATTATACTATATACAAGCATCTTAGTTCAAAAATTTGTAGAAATAATAGTTTACTTACAAAATACATCTCTAAAGTACAACATATCAATAGCAAAATGAGCAAAATATTTCTAAGTTCATTCTTTCTCAATCAGAGAGTTAACTCACCATTAAACTAACGGCCATCTTTCATGACCAAGACTTCTTGCCACTCCAAATTCAAAGTGATTAGACAATAGAATTCTCTACAGCAGGTAAACTTTTTATCTCAGCCCTTTGGCTGGTCTTGTGCTCATTAATCTTAACTACTGGATAATAAAACTACTCATCCATTTGGAGCTGGTTTGGATTGCATCAGCAATTTCTAATATATTCTCAACTTGAAACTTTTACTCCATTTATGACTCTAGCAAACATACCATCATAAGGAGTGCCCAAGGTCAGGTCACTTCGACAATTTAACAATTTATATAACAATTAATCTAGAAATAGGGATAGGCAAATTTACTCCATCATAGATAGATAGACAGACAGACAGACAGACAGACAGATAGATAGATAGAGAGATAGATAGATAGATAGATAGATAGATAGATAGATAGATAGATAGATAGATAGATAGATAGATAGATAGATAGATAGATAGATAGATAGATAGATAGATAGATAGATAGATAGATAGATAGATAGATAGATAGATAGATAGATAGATACTGTATGTTCATTTGACTGCTGATATCTATGCTAGGATATACTGAACGTTTGTCTAGTATTAATCAAACATTGTTTTTGCTCTTTGATCACATTCATATGTTGTATATTTGATTGTTGATTTCACAAATATGTTGTTAAATTTATTGACCTTCTTACACATATTGATAACCATATGTTGCAGAGATAGTAAGTGGTTGGGGGTTCGTTGTAGATTAAAGACGGATTTATCCTCTTCTTCTGTAAGAAGTTTTCCAACTACGGAACTTTTGTGTGATAGTAAATGTTTGTCTTTAATGTTGTGGAAGAAAGAAAACGTCTACAGCGCCCGCATTTCTGCCAAGTGAGAGAGATGAGTGGTGTCTTCTGGAGAATTATTAATAATTAAATTAAGGTTTTCATCACTTATAATTAGTTATAGATGATTAAATCATCATCATCATCATCATCATAACCAATAACTAGGGTGGCGTTGTAATACACAATCTATAGATTAAAATCAGCGGAATACTGCTTATCTCCAAGTAATTTCAAACGGACAAATTTACCGTTTTTCTATATTCACACATTTCTTAAAAGTGACAGCGTTACAGCTTGTTTCTACTCAAAGGGCTACAGCTTGACCCCACTCAGCGAATAGCAAGCAGCAAAACTAATAAAGTTATCACTTGTCTCTAGTCATTAAACAGCTTCAAACTAAAAAAGTTACCGCTTGTCTCTAGTCATTAAACAGCTTAAAAAAGTTACCGCTTGTCTCTAGTCATTAAACAACTTTATACTAACAAAGTTACCGCTTGTCTCTAGTCATTAAACAGCTTCAAACTAACAAAGTTACCACTTGTCTCTAGTCATTAAACAGCTTCAAACTAACAAAATTACCGCTTGTCTCCGCTGACATAAAAGTTTCAAACTGACAGCGTTACTGATGTCTAATAGTGCGACTTTGATCCGATTAAATTAACAGTTTAGATATGTTACTGATAAGTGGGTGATTTAGTTATATCTGTGCGCACATGCATGTATGTGACGTTTGTAATGATACTTGCCTGCATGCCAGTATGTATCTGTGTGTGTGTGTGTGTGTGTGTGTGTGTGTGTGTGTGTGTGTGTGTGTGTGTGTGTGTGTGTGTGTGTGTGTGTGTGTGTGCGTGCGTTAACAAAGGCGAAGTCTTAGGCTCACGATCACAAACACGATAGGCAGAGCTCTGAACCATGTCAAACATGTGATTTATCGATGTAAAATATGTCCTATATACCAACATAATATCCATTGTACTGTTTTTCAATGACACTCCTTTACGCCTCAATGAATTCGATCCTTTCACTTAAGACCAAAACAACCGTCACTTAAAAATGTCAACGGGCTCTCTTTACAGAGCAAGTTTCTACAAGTGCGTTGATATAACGCAGTAAATTGACATAAATAAGGGCTCCTAACTTCTACCCTCGACAAAGTTGTGAAAGGGAGGTCACTTGACTGGAAAGTGAGACCATTTGTTTGAAAAGGAAAGTTTGCTGAATTATTTTTCATAGCAATGCTTTAAGAGTATACTAGTTAGAGTGAATCTCCATATATTCAATAATAATAATGCAGAAGGGTGGATATAATGTATTGTGTAAAACAAACATAACAGTATTCAATTAAGTCAGGGAAATGTAGTTATGTTTTCTAGCCTGGTCGATTTTGTTGGAGTTTTTGTTTCTTGTTTGTTGGATTTTTTCCAAAATTGAATGGCTACCCTGTTCTATTTGTGTTATTTCTTTATGCAAGTCTATTTTATAATACGTGTTTTCACTATTCCTCTCTCTTTCTCTTTTTCTCTCTATCTATACATGTCTCTCTATGTATCTATTTATATTTATATCTATCTATATTTAGCGTGTGTGTGTGTTGTACAATATAACTAAATATAATTGTGTACGGAGTAATTTGTTCTTCCATCATTCTGCCTGTTACAACAAGTCCGTCTCTTTCGTTTTCTGTCGTCGGTTAGTTATGCCAGTAGTAATGGTCTTTTAAAATATCAGGAAAGGTTGTTTGCTATCAGTATCGCCAGTGTCGTGTGTGTATGCTTGTGTGCGTGTGTGTGAGAGAGCATGAGCATCCATTTTGTGCATGTGCAGGCATCCTTGTGGTTGAGTGTTACTTGCTAAGAAACAAGTCAAGCGTATCTTGAAGCACCCGAGTATGAGTGTCCGTTTCTTACCCTCCGTATCACTACTAGTTGAGAAAAGAAATTTCTTCTATATATCGTTTAAGATAAGCTCTGATTTCTGCATGTCATCAATTAACAGACGAGTGCGTGTGGAGGAATGCGGGGGGGGGGGGGAAGGACAGTCCACGTATCTCATTTACAGCTTTATAATAAAACGTTAAATAGAATTATTTTCCATAAAAGAAAATTAGTTGTGTGACCTCCTGCTACCTGACGTTGCAGTTTGGGCACAGAAACTGCAGAGAATTGTCTCGTCTTGCAAATGGAAATATTAATTATCTTCAGATCATGAAGCATTTGTTGAATGAAAGACTCAATATTCACAACTGTGGGTCATTCATTTGAGCAAACAGTCACATGAAACATTTACTGATCAATTCAAATTCGAATGGGAAACATCTTGTAATTCAAAGTGAATATTAAAACTCGAATACGAAAATCTTTTTGTGGATAACATGAGCAAGAGTTGTGTACCCTGATCCGCATCAATACTATCATGCTGATAGTAAAAGATGTCGATTTCTCTGAATGAGTTAATCTGTGTGTCGGCGTAGAGGGCAAACAATTTTGAAACTTTCAACAAATTAGTTAGGCATAAGAATGAGAACAACATTTAAGAAATAAATGTGCAATAATTATAATAAATGTATTCTATTTTCATGATAGGTTTTATCTTTAAATATTCTTTTCGTGGCGACAGTGACATTAAGAAATTAACTTTTACAGTGATATATCAAAGGCTTAGGAAGAAGTCAAAACGTGAAACTTGTTATGTTGGAAATGTTAATTTCAATGAGTCTATCATTCAACGGATTGGCCAGTCACTCGACTACTGAGAAAATAATTAATTAGTTTATATACATTAATTTAATCAATTATTTACTCAGAAAGTGTCTATGTCTTCTTTCCACTCTATCACTTTCTCTGCTGTACTGTCTCAGTGTCCCTCTTTCACTGTCAGGTTTTTGTCATTGTCCTTCTTGTTGTATCAGTGTCCCTCTTTCACTGTCATGTTTTTGTCAGTGTCCTTCTTGTTGTATCAGTGTCCCTCTTTCACTGTCAGGTTTTTGTCATTGTCCTTCTTACGCCGCATAAGTGGATCTCTTTCACGGTGTCTCTGTGCCCCATCTTCATTGGCCCCTCAAAACTGTATTTTCCTAACCTGTACCATACCCATTCTTCCCTTTCAGTGTCAAAGCGCATGCTAATGAATATTTTCCTGTTATTCCCCGTGTAACCGAAATTTGACACAGTTCCAGTTGCCATGTTTCTCCATGTCTTTAGTTCAATTGAATTTTTCTCTTTATGCATAATATATTTCAGGCACGCTCTTCGTCTTATACTAAGTGACCAGGTGCCCAAAGGAGCGTAACCTGATGCATTCTCCTGGATGCCTTGCATCAATAAGGTGTCGTCTGACGAACCGTTAGTAAAGAAAAACGCGTTATGAAAATAGGCATCCTCCATTTCCCGGAGCTGGGAGCGAATTCTAATCGATGCGCAGGACCAGCAGGTGCGGTGTGTTTGTATTTAATGGTGGGGATCTGTTTTGGCAACGAACTGAGTACTTCAAAATGTCTTTCAGGCACAAAGTGTCACAGCCCTATCAGCGGCGGCTGAGTGGCGTTTGGGAGGTCTATGTTCTAGCGGTTCTGTATTCGCCTATGTGTGCAAAATTGCTCACGTACGGTTAGCTGAATATAAATAAATTTTTCTTCTCGACCAGCTGTAATAATACATGATAAAGGTAATAATGCATGATAAGGAGAAAATGACTGTAATGTGTGTTTGTGTGTGTGAATAGGTGTGAGTTGCGAATGCGTAAGTGTTTATGAATGAGTGTGAACATTTAGCAAAATGGATGTCGGGGGCGGGGGAGAGAGAGAGAGAGAGAGAGAGAGAGAGAGAGAGAGAGAGAGAGGAGAGAGAGAGAGAGAGATAGAATCATTCATTGTTGTGACACGGTAATGTGAACAAAATATAAGACTGACAGGGCGTGGTATGGCACTTAAGAGATCTGCGTGTACTCAGTTCGTACTAAATACACATCCAACTCTTTTGTTCAGTGCCGGCTGAAAGAAAGGGAAAATAATCTCCAGTGAAAACTAATCTCTGCTCCCTGAAAGTAAATGGCGTGATTATACAGTTTGGTGTTCACCCACTGTGTACGTACACTTTAAAAAATCAAGCGAAGACTTCAGAGACGTACGGGGATATATATATATATGTGTTTGAGTGTGTGATCCTAAATTTTATGTCATTGTTTAAGTTGGTAGTGCTGATTCTGGGTACAGACTGGCTATACCTCGATGATTTTATGGCAATTAACATTATTATTTTAACATTAGAAATCAGACAGCTTATATATTGTATTGTAACTATTATGTTTAGGTTCATATTGGTGTCAGTTAGTTTAGTGTCTAAGAAAGATTTCATTGGGATTGTCTGAGGCAAACCAGCGCTTTTGCGAGTACTGCCAAATGATAGTTAAAGAATGTTTGAGTTAATACATTCATGGGCGAGTTAGCATTAGTGTGTGAGGAGAGTTTTGTGTGACTAAAAGACTACACTTTTCTCTACTGTAATTTCAGACAAATTAGCATTAGTGTGTGAAGATAGAGTTTTATGTGTATGGTATGCCGCTATCAGACTTTCAGTAAATTAAAATACAACACGTTTCTCTACTGTAATTTCGGACAAATTAGCATTATTGTGTAAATAAAATAATTGTATGTATATTAGGTTTCCGTTGGTAGTAAAGTGATTATGAAAGATTGAAAGTACTACTACAATCTCAAGGCAACTTAGCATTACTGTGTGAATAGAAATGTTATAGTTATGTTTGCAGTGGTTACTGATTAAGTCTTTTGCTTCTGCAATAGGTTTAGACAAATTAGTTGACTTATATGAAGAGAAAGGGTTGTTTGTACGTTAACGTTCGTAGGCAAGACTTTAAATTCATTAAAGAAAGAAATTATAAAGATGTGAAAACTGAAATAAACTTAAATCTTTTGAAACGTTTGAGAAGAGAAAGATAAATGAAAAAATAAAGTATTTTGAAACATTGTTGCTCCTGTTGTTAATTGAAATGGTTCACTTGATTGCAGCTTTGGTTGCTATTGGACAACGCAGTCACTATGACCGTTTTGTTTGTTATCGACAACGAATTCGGTATGACAGCTTTGTTTGCTGTTGCCAACACAGTCACTGTGACATCTTTGTTTTGCTATTGTCAACGCAGTCAAAACGATTTCTTGTAACAAATGAAATCAAACACTGGCTGATGTAACAAGATTCGTCATGCCTGCTGACATAATCAATTGCATATAAGAAATTCATGAGGGAATTTTGGAACAAGAATGTGTTCTCTTCACTTGAAACGACATCGAGTAATATTATAAGACCATAAGATCAAGTCATCTTCAGTTAGAGGGGGAAAATATGTTTTATGTGTTAATTAGTGTGGTAAAACTATCAAGTTGATTCGCTTCTATAAATTAGTAGATGTCATAGGATTTGGCTATGGCTGCAATAAAAAAAGTGGATGTCATAGGATTTGACTATGGCTGCAATAAAGTAGTGGCTGTCATAGGATTTGACTATGGCTGCAATAAAGTAGTGAATGTCAAAGGACTTTACTATGGCTGCAGAAGAGTGGTGGATGTCATAGGACCCGACCTTGGCTGCAAAAGAGTTGTGGATAGTCATAGGACATGACTTTGGCTGCAATAGTGTAATGGTTACCAGAGGACTTGAATGGTGGCTACAGAGAACTGGACAGCAATACTGGACTTAGTGAAATGGATGGCGTAACTTTTTTTTGTCGAGTATATAACACGCACTATAACAAATCATTTTAAAGTAAATGTTATTATTGATTTTACAGCACACACTGCTTTACTTCTCATTATGCAATGTTATTATCATGCTATTTTTAGATTATTGTAATATAATAATCAAAGATGGTCGGCAGAACAAAAATCTCTCTATAATGATTTATGCAGGAAGGTTCATTACCAACTGATGATTAGCATCGGGCCTGGACAATATTGTATAGTTTAATTTCATGAACATATTAACCATTTCTTAACTCAGTAGGGCAAGCAACACATCTTCCCAAAATGTACTGGGACTCTATGATAATTACCAAACGTACATACAAAGAACGCTGTATGTTTATGTCTGTAAGGAAGGATGATTAAAGATTCAATGTACAACTACTAATACTAAATAACTTCTAAGTACTAACTACTACCTATTAATTAACTTCGAACAACTAATTAACTGACAGACTACTAACTACTAAATATCTACTCCTAATACGAGAACCTTAGATAAAAGGTCCCTTGTAACGTAGAGGAAGAAAACTAGCGGAACCACTGACCTCAACATACTCCCATTTTAGACAATGTGATACTTTTACATGTCCAGACTAATTTATGCCTTTGTGTCTGTTGCTCTTTGGGCTTCAAATATTATAAATAATTATTGTCCTAATAAAATGTCGTCAAAATAGTACTTTGAATAATGAATTATTTAAACACGGAATAAATATTTATTAGACCTAGGGAGCTATGCACTACTTTTGTTGTGTATGTACGGACGAGCGGGTAGGAATGGGAGTCATTATTTTATCGTTGATAATAAAATATTTAGACAGAACTGATGTATGCCGAATTAGTACAACACATTTTATGTGACCAGAAAGATTATAGTTTTTAATGTGCTCATAGCGTTTAGGGATCTCGGTGGACTGCGATGATTATTCACTGGTCTAACATCTATTGATCGGAGTTCTACCACGCAGATTTTGATATCTGAATGTTGATTTTAATTTTTAAACACAAATACTTCCTGACTCGGGAGTGTCAAATTGCGCCCGATTAAAACGCCTATTAGACATTTTGATTAATTTGAATGCTATTTTTAAAAAAATCTCCAAGTTTATTAGTTTCTATTTATTGAGTGTCGTATTTAAAAGGGGAGTAAATGTGTAGAAACATTAGTCTAAAAGCATTCAGAGTAAAAGGGGAGTAAATGTGTAGAAACATTAGTCTAAAAGCATTCAGAGTAAAAGATTAAAGTATTCGCATCTCCTGGTCTAACTAATATAATGAGTTCATGAATAGTATAGTACTTCTTGCAATATAATAACATAAAGTTTCTTCCAATACTTTTCTATTCTCATTGCGAAGTCTTCAAATACGACCGTAATTTAATGCGGTCAAAGACAATTGCACTGTGTGTCTTATGATAATAGGAAATGTTGGGTCTTGGTAGCAAAAACTTCCACTATTACCCGTAATTTAATGCGGTCAAAGACAATTGCACTGTGTGTCTTATGATAATAGGAAATGTTGGGTCTTGGTAGCAAAAACTTCCACTATTACCCGTAATTTAATGCGGTCAAAGATATTAGCTTTCTATACCTTATAACAATTGGAAATGTTTAGGGTTTTGGTAACGAAAACTTTCTAAATGACCTTAATTTGATGCCGTCAAGAACAACTAACATTACTTGCACTGTGATTAAAGAAATTGGTGGCGAAGACTCTGAATATGGCCTTAATGTGGTCAAGAATATGCTAACGTTACATGTACCGCAATAACAGAAATTGGTAGCGAAATCTTCAATATAAACTTAAAGTAAAGCGGTCAATGACATGCTAGTATTACTTGCACTGTGATAACAGAAATTGGTAGCGAAATCTTCTAATATTCTTAAGGTTATGTAGTCAAGAACATACTATCATTACTTGCACTGTAGTAACAGAAACTGGTAACAGACTTTAAAATATAATTAAGTGCATGGAGTCTCGGGCAAATGTGTATATTATAGGAACGTAGGGTTTTATGTTTATGAATGTGTCGACCATGAAGTATTAACAAAGCAATAAATGTTCATTATTTCAGCGTTATAACACTGTAACGTGGACCGAAATGGTTTGGAGAATTTTCTATGTAAAGATATGGGCATCGAACTTCTTAAATAATAATGTCCAGGTAAATCAGTGCTAAACTGGTCATTGAAACTGAAGCCAAGGATCCAAGAAACTTTCTTCATTGAGTGTGTATATGTGTGTGTGAGTGTGTATGTATGTGCGTGTGTGTGTTGTGTATATTTTATATGATTATTTAGTGTTTGAAGTATGAATGTGATATCATCTATTACTAGCACTGTTAATGTATCCCCCTTTCTTTTTCTCCTTTTCTCTTTCTTTGTCTCTCTCTTTCTCTACATGCACACACATACTCTCTCTCTCTCTCTCTCTCTCTCTCTCTCTCTCTCTCTCTCTCTCTCTCTCTCTCTCTCTCTCTCTCTCATACACTGTCTCTCGCACTTCCTCTCTCTCGTGTCAACATATAATACAACCAAGAAAAGCAAACTACTGGACACACTGTTGAGACTGATTTGTCTGAAATCTTAATGATGGCGTCAAGCATTAGTAGTGCATGTAATTATTTTTCATCAACTAAGCACGAAGGGAAGGCAGAGAACATGCCTTAGCCGATTACTGGACCTGTTTTGAACATATTCAAAAGTGAAACTATTCCTTAACGGCATCAGCAGACTTGAAATGAAAAGTCCACTTTGCTTGACCGTACCTTTGTCGATGTTTCATCAACTCTGGAAGCACTAGCATCGCACTAAAGACTGCGAATGCACTTCCGTAATTCAAAATAAATCAAAAACAATGTATAATCAATCATAAAGATATCGGGCAATATAGCAGATAAGTGTCAAAAGAATAACGATAATAATGTCGATAACAATGGTGACAATAATACTGGTGGAAATGGTGAGGATAGGAAATGAAGAGGAGGAAGAAGAGGAGGGTTAGAATGATGATGACGGTGATTAAAACTGAGACAAAGAAGAAGCAGAACACGATAGGCAAAATCACAGTGTCAAGGCAATAAGCTGTTATGATGAATGAATGCATTTCAGACAAATGTTCGAAAAGTTGGACAGGTGGATAGATTGAAGGATGAAAGGACTCGATAAGAAGACATTCCAGTTTGTTTTTTTTACGAGAACACACGCATACTAGCACACACGCACGTTCTCGCGTAAGGTTGTAAAAATCTATATCTATTAATCGACGAGACGCTTGTCAATAAAAGAAAAAGATACGTATAAACATGAACAGCTAAGAACAATTCTTTGCATTGACAATAATCCACCACAACCACCACCACTTTTCGGTCGTGATTAATTACACTGCCAACATTCTCTAAATGGAACGCTTCATTGCGCAACGGCAGTTGACAACGATTGTATGAACAAACTGGTTTCAAAGTGTTAATAGCTGCTAATAATATAACATGTCGTAATCGTGGCGCGAGCAAGGTTCAGTAATTTTGTCCCACTTCCGCTATTAATGTATTTTTTTTTCATATTTCGTAGATAGATAGATAGATAGATAGGTAGATGGATGAATGGATGGATGGATGGATAGATATGCTGAATAAATATTTGGCAGGTAAGGTGAAAGAGTTACAAATATTGGAACTGGCTGTAATACTTGTATGTTAAACATTTTTGTCACATAACTGGTGCAAGACAAATAAATAGGAACTGACAATCGAGTGTAGTTAGAAGAACAGTACCCTATCATCTCAGGTAATTCTAAAGTTCCCATTGAAATTCAAAAGCAGTTACATTCTTTTGCCCCAGTTTGAAGGGGAGAGAATTATACATTTTTAAATTCAAGACAATTTAATTATACATTTTTAAATTCAAGACAATTTGAATTGGACCCTCAAACAAAAGAACACTTCTATTTTTATGCTGTTAGTTTCTTTCTTTCTTTCTTTCTTTCTTTCTTTCTCTTCTTTTTGTATACAGTATTTATATAGTATTTTACCAGATACCAGGATCTCAGGAGTGTATTTTCCATTATTCCTGTTTTTTCTTGCATTGTAAACAAAAATAACAACTATAAGCCAGCTACAAATAGCTAGTGATAACAAAAGACTCGAAATGATTTAAATACTCTAAACATAAGCCAATTTGTCAAAGAAAAATGTGTGGTAACGGCTATTCTATCCGATACTTCACATGCACGCCCTCAATATACAGAGAGAGAGAGAAAAAAAAGGAAAACCAACCACTCGCTAGTGGTGAAAAGGTGTTGCACGAATCAAGTAAATTACTTACACTCATAAACTCGTGTAATGCTTGCAAAGAATTAATTAAACCTCCACTTCGACGCATACTTAAAGTGACATCAACTACGAAGTGGAGTGATTTTACTAAGATGACATCCTTCTCTTCCTGACATTGCTCTTGTACTTTATGGTATTATTATTTTCAAGCTTGTTTTGAATGCAGTTGTGCATGCGTTTGTTTTTCTTGTGACCGCCTAGCAACGACGGTTACACATCTAGGCCTTCACTGACCTCGATGACGATCATACGCCTCATGAGTGACGTTCATGTGGATATTCTCTTTCACGGTCTGCATGGTAGCTCTGAGCTGTTCCAGATGCTGCTGGGTCTGAACTGCGTGTTGTTTGTACTCATCGATGGTAGTCGACACTACAGAAATTACCGTGAGCAGATCTTCCAGAGGATAATTATCCTTCACTACCTGGAACCTTGGATTAAGCAAACGTATAAATACTTTTTGTGTGAGTATGCTTGAGCCATGGCAAATGAAATGCCTCAAAGAACTTTGTTTGCTTAGCTGCTGAAACTGCAAAGCAAATGCAACTAGATAGATAGATAGATAGACAAAGGGACGGATAGACGGATGGACGGACGGATGGATGGATGGATGGGTGTGTGGATGGAACGACGAGCGGATGAATGGATGGATGGATGGACGGACGAAAATTTCAAAGTGGATAAATGCATTATAGATGGATTCACACTAGAAGAGTATACAAAGATGACACGAATCTCTCTCTCTCTCTCTCTCTCTCTCTCTCTCTCTCTCTCTCTCTCTCTCTCTCTCTCTCTCTCTCTCTCTCTCTCTCTCTCTCTCTCTCTCTCTCTCTCTCTGTGACTACTTTTCTACTTTCGCTTTCAACCTTTTCTTCTATCCCTCCGCCGCGGAAAACTGAAGAGAGAAGTAAAACAAAGCATTAGGAAAAGAGAGATTTCATTAAACCTTTAGAAGGCCTTGGTGACACTTATCTATGATTTTTTTTAATTTAATTATAGAAAGTAATATATTTCAAATGCCTATAAATAAACTGACATTTACCTGGAAGCTGAAAGCACGCCCACAAATTCATTTATACTGGAGTTAAAAGACTGGATGTCGTATTTATCTTGTGTGAGTCGTAATGGCAACGGAGGCTCGTCCTTTTGAACCGGAAAGAATTCTGTAACTGCCTCTTCCTGTGATATAGTTTCATTTCCAGACTCCATGTCGTCTTCATTGCCTCTGTTTTGATTATCATCAGCTTCTATGCCAGATTGTGAAATGAAAACTTTTTCGTCGCCATTTTCTAATATGGTTTCATCGTCATCCAGTGAAAAGCCACTAAGAGACTGCGTCACTTGCGGACCCTCAGTGGATATATTATTTTCTCTTGTTGATCTCTTGTCCATTTTCGTCTGTGACTTAGAAATCACTATTTTCCGTTTCGATGGCTCCTTTGATGACTTAATCTTGTCTAGTCTTTTGTTATGGTCGTGACTTCTTAGTTCGTGACTATCAGAACGATGACGGCCCTGGTCTTCACTGCCATGAGCTTGACCTTTGGACTGGCTACCTCGCTGGACTGGCCCGGATGCTGATTTTCTCTCACCCGCCATGGAGACCAGCGACAGTTGTATGTCAGATGAAGATATGGAATTCTGAAAATAATGCCCAGTGAGAAGAAAAAAAGATTCGTGTAAGAAAACTTAAACAAAAATTCAAAGGGAGGGAAGGAAGGAGGGAATAAGAAACAGAATGTGCAAGACAAAAGTGTATGATTTATTTCTTATCTTTACTGTATCATAATCTATTGAAATCGACACAATGTACAATATTATCTTCCCGGAACAAAATGTTAACACATTTTCTAAAAGAATTAATATTGTTTATGTCACTTATACTAAAACTAAAACACTTTTTAAGACTACGTTTAACTCATATTTTCAATCTGAAAGTACCTTTAACTCACATTTACTTTCTTTCATTCACATTCACAAACCTCTTAGACCTTTCACTCGCATTTGCTAATAAATTGAGTTTTTTCAATCCATTCTAATACATTCAGTGCTTTTTACTTTCAAATACAAATCTCTTAAGTACTTTTCAGTCACATTTACTAATATACAGGGAATCTTGTGCTCACATTGTATAGTGCACTCACATTAAAGATATGCTTTCTGAGTTAGAAGGCAGCATAAACAGTACTCGTCCATAACTTAAAATCTAAATTTATCGATGAAATCACCACTAACTGCACACCTACATTTATCACGCACTGTACTCCCGCATTTACCAAGTACTGAATACCCACGTACTGTATTCCCGCATTTACCAAGTACTGAATACCCATGTACTGTACTCCCGCATTTACCAAGTACTGGATACCCACGTTATGTACTCCCGCATTTACCAAGTATTGCAAACCCACGTACTGTACTCACGTATTTACCAAGTACTGGATACTCACGTTATGTACTCCCGCATTTACCAAGTATTGCAAACCCACGTACTGTACTCCCGTATTTACCAAGTACTGAATACCCACGTTATGTATTCCCGTATTTACCAAGTACTGTATATCCACACACTGTACGCCCACATGTACCAAGTAGTGTACGCCCATTTACTGTACACCCAAGTTTACCACAAGCTCGTATTCGGCTCTAACTGCGCCATACACCTTAGCACTGAAGCCGACAAGGTTCATTCCATGAGTGCTGAGCGTGTTTTCGTATTATGTGTTTAATGCATCTGTTTGTGTATACATGTCCTAGTGTGTGTAAATTACTTTAAACGCGAAATTATTTATTTGCAATGAGCATATAAAAAGACTGTCACGTAGATTTTCCGTCAGGTCCTTTTTAACATGTTAAGAATTAAAATAATAACGATTATAGTCAACAATGCGCATATTAACTCTTTCGAACTCTGGTCAAAATATTTTCATCAATTTCGAAACAGAAACATCTTTCAATGCCGAAAGGAAGCAGCAGTAGCTTTCTGAAAAACCATGTTAAAGGTCCTCACTCGGGAAAAAAGAAATAAAATAAAAAACAGCACATGACTAAAAAAGACCGCCCGTTCTTTGAAATCCAAACAAAAAGGAAAAGGAAATGCATAACCGCTAAAGAGAGGTCATAGGCATATTTGCAATTATTCCCTCCGAGCAAACTGAATTCCAAATGTACGGGTTAAGCTAACTATCAGTCTCTATGACTTTACAGAGTTCATTCATTTCGCGTGTTAGCCCGAAGTCAGCCCGGCGTTCTGCCTACAACAAACCTTTCTTTCATCGCCTTACCATGGCTGAGAACAACAGTGCTACATCACTCCAGACAATTGTAGTCCTACAGCACTCCAGGCCAGTGTGAACTGCTCCAGCGTCCCTACATTTTTCACAGCAATATACTCTCCAACACGTAGCTGCAAAAGTGATCTACAAACTGTACCATTCAAGTCGACTTGTGACTGCAGCGCGTGTGAAAGTGTGTCTTCATCTTGACTGTCCTCTAATGTTTTCATTAGCAGAATGTGACGTATTCGTACAGCGCGAAATTGCGTCAGAACCATTTTTTCGTCTTCGTGACGTCATAGAACTGATTGGATACCACTGATACTGTGTTTTTTGCTTTAAAGTCACTGATTCTATAAATAATATTATGTATATCCTTAGTAAAAATATATCAGAGTTATTTTCCTGATATGATTTAGAAGCTGTTGACTTTCGAGTATCAGTTTGCTCTGATTCCCTAACTGAAATTGGGAGGATGAAAACAATATCTCAAAATCCATTCAATCTTTTAGTTTCTAATGCAGTTGCTAGTTTATAACCAAAGTTTGACATTTTAAAGATGCATATATGATTTACGAATCAAGCATTATAAGGATCACAACGATGGCTTGAATTGTGTCCATTCAAATTAGTTTGAAGTCATTTCGGCTTAATCCTCAACATGGAAATTATTGCTGGCCGCAATTCAGGCAAACATCTAAAATATTACACTTAAAATCAAAATTATGATTCTCTAAACTGCATTAAAGTAATATTTTAGGATAGAATTGTCAAATAAATCTGTTTTACATACATATGGTTAGCTAAAATAATTGCAATGCAAAGTCAACAAGAACATCAAGAAAGTACAGGGTGGCCCAAAAGTAGGTTTACAGTTATCACGTAGACTATTTATTTGAAAATTCAACACTAGAACATTATCAAGTAAAAAGTTAGCTTTACATAATAAAAGCTGTTTATGTAAGTTAGATTTATAGTCTGAGGAATGTTTTATATTGGTATTACTAAGCAAGTAACTTCAACTATATAAAAGGTAGTTTAATAACTGTAAACCTACTTTTGGGCCACCCTGTATATCACAATATTTCAGGTACTCGTAACTATATGCGGACACATACTCACACACAACTGAAAAGGAAGAATATGAAGTACTTTAATGAAAGAGCTTAGATCGACAACGTTGATAACCTCAGTTCCTTTGTCTACTGTAAAGCATAATTAAATGGTATTAAAACCATTATGGATAGGCTACTTGGCTTTTTAATTCAATTAAGTTTCAGTTGCTTACACTATCTTTCTTGTTGGCGATTTTAAAACAAAAGGAAAAAAATACTTATTTCGAACAAAACTAGTATTTCTCTTGAAAGCAAGAGAGACAGAGAGAGACAGACAGACAGACAGACAGATAGATAGATAGATAGATAGATAGATAGATAGATAGATAGATAGACAGATAGATAGATAGATAGATAGATAGATAGATAGATAGATAGATAGATAGATAGATAGATAGATAGATAGATAGATAGATAGATAGATAGATAGATAGATAGATAGATAGATAGATAGATAGATAGATAGATAGATAGATAGATAGATGCGTATATTTTGTGTGCTGTGTTTAGTACATCTGTATTTGCGTACACTTGTGTTAGTAGGTGTAAGCTGTTTTACATGTAAAATTATTGCATACAACGTGCCAATAATAAAGATTCTCACATATGCTTTCTAGCGAAATTGTTTACATTTTGAAAATAAAATAGTAACGATTAGCGTGAACAATGTAGATATTAACTTTTTAATGCTCTGGTCAACATTTTTAATTAATTCCAAACAGAAATGTCTTTCAATGCCAAAAGAAAGTAGCGTAAGCTTAATTAATTTCTGAACACTTTTAATATACTTTCACATAGTGAATCGGTAAGAAAATTTGATTTTGTTTTCACAAAAGTAATACATAACACCATTATAGAATATAATAGACAAAGGAGAGAGTCATTGTGTAAAGAGTATAGTTTAAAGATAGTTTGAATATAAGGAGGGAATTATAATTTGTTGGAGACATCATATTAGGAAGGTGGAAAAATAATGATCATTTATTATTACGAAGTCATTATTATTATCAGTAGTAGTGGTTGTAGTAGTATAGTAGTAGTATGCTAACGATTATGTCTTTGTAGGGAATGGTAATTAATCTAACGATAGTATTATGGGCGATGTTAGTACCTTCTTGTTGGAATGGTAAGCTAATTATATTGTTATCGTAATGGGGTTGGTTGGCTATTGATGGTATTATCACTTTGGGTTAGTAGACTAATAATACTATCATCATACTGGAATGGTAGACCTCTAGGATACTGAGCTATTGATAGTATCATTATACTGGAATGATATACCACTGGGATAGTGAGCTAATGATAGTATCATTATACTGGAATGATATACCACTAGGATAGTGAGCTAATGATAGTATCACCATACGGGAATGGTATGCTAACGATAGTATCAGCATAGGGTGTTGGGATGGTAGACTGATAGAATCCAACGCGGGTCAGGTTGACTAAAGTTGTAGTCTCTGAGTATTTTATTTTGGGGGTGTTAACAAACCATTAAAATTTTAATTAATATCAATATTTGGTTTTTTTATTTTTTCATTTAAATTTGTTTAATTTTAAATAGAGTTCTTTAAATAATATTTTCTCATAATATTTTATTTACATATTTTCACATATTTTCTGTGTGGATGAGGTGTTATTTTTTTAACCAATATAATTAAGGAGATTCATTGATAACAGAACTAATTCTGTAAAGTGTAGTTATCATTCGTCTTTTCAGGCCATAGTCGTCAAATACCTCTCTTCTACAAATGGAACCCGACAAAAATTAAGATAATTATTTTCAGTCGAACACATAACAGCAAATAGACAATATGGAATATTAACACCCAAAAATTAATCTGTAGTTTGAAGTTCATGTATGAATGCAAAGCAAACGTATCTGTGCTGGGTTTGAAAAATTAGAAAATATGGTACACTGTAATTTTTATCTATTTTCATAAAATTGTAAACGTAAAAGTCAATCAAAATAAGCATTAAGATGAGAGTCAGGGTGAATACTATTTCTCTCTGCAGCTGTCCTGTTTGTTTTCTGGCAAGCACGTTGACATTTTAAAGATCGTATTTGTTTCATTTTTAATGCAGCGAGCGACCTTGGTAAAGCGTCCTTGGAAAATGCGCCACTCCTTCATAAATGTCTGCAATTGCATATTGTTTCCCATGACATGGCGAAGTGAATATGACACAAGCAGGTGCAAATAACGGTCGCTCAAGAACAATAAATGGCAAATTACGTCCTCTTAAAATTTCACAGGAAATAAAAAGCCAGAACCAACAACGTTTCATTAAAGTTCGGACAGACGGTTTTTAAAATATTGCACAGTATAATTTACTCTCCCTTAATAATGCACAAATTGAAACTCTGTGTGTGTGTGTGTGTGTGTGTGTGTGTGTGTGTGTGTGTGTGTGTGTGTGTGTGTGTGTGTGTGTGTGTGTGTGTTTGTTTGTTTGTTTATGTGCAGAGATCTAGAAGGCTACATTCGTTCATGTTGGGCTCAGTGTTCTAAAACTCGCTAAATATGTAATCAGCAAGGAGTATATTCTAAACACAAACTGAAATAAACATGTTGCTTACGTCCTTCTTGTTTAAAGCAATATGGCGGTGTTGTCAGACCGACCAATTGGCTGTCATTGCAACTCCATATGTATATGTTGTATAAGAGTTCAATAAGTGCAGCAAAGAGTTCTGAATGCGCAGGTATTTTCTTTTCTATTAAAAATGAGGTCGCCGGCATTATAGACATTTTGTTCAGCGTCGCGCTAAATGATAATTGAATGGGTCATTGTGCTAAAAAATTAAAACCAACTGTACTAATTAATGGATTTTTAAAATTTAAATTACTACTTTTTATAGATATGTTGATTAATTTAAGAACACATGTTTAATTCAGACTGATTGGTAAAAATTAGAATGTCAAACATGCTAAAACTAAGCCAGCCCGTGGGCCCCGGCCCATTTCATCCCAACGACGCTGAACTGGTTAAGGGCTGGGTTCAATTGTGTCGTACAACAGGCAAAAGTTATAGCAATCTGTTTGGTGAACTGATGCTCAAACGCTTTACATCGGTTCCTTAGAATTGGAAAAGGGGGTTTCCGACAAAGAAAATATTTTTTGACGATAAATGTAACATTGTCACACTGATCCCAGAGCAAATACCTTAACGGTAAGGTGGAGCAGGTAAGAGGATTATATTATTCGCACCTAGAATTCAGTGTTTATTAGAATCACTCCACCCAGTTTTATATGCGCCCTGCTTTTGATATCTTGACTGATCTCACCCTTTGGTGCGCAGCTGGCGAAATGTTTGTCCTCCTGGTTATTTATCTGCAGTACTTTCACTTCTCTGGAAAAGCGATATTGCTTTTTTTAAATTTATGGCATGCTGGAAGTAAGGTCAGTGTTCGTTATTAGAAATTAACCGTGGACTAGCAGTGTGAATTTTTTACATTCTCTTGGTGCTTGATGCTGTTTATGTGAGTACATGTCACCTGGGTAGGCACACACACGTAGAGAGAGAGAGAGAGAGAGATAGATAGATAGATAGATAGATAGATAGATAGATAGATAGATAGATAGATAGATAGATAGATAGATAGATAGATAGATAGATAGATAGATAGATAGATAGATAGATAGATAGATAGATAGATAGATAGATAGATAGATAGATACATAGATAGAGACGGAGGATGGATGGATGGAGAGAGATTCTAAGACTACTTTATCAGCTACTTGAAAAGTTTCTAGAATTTCTGATATTTCAAATAAAATTGAAAAGGGTGTTAAGTGTTAAACCGTCTGTTCAGATGTCGTCAGCTTGCTTTAGGAAAAGTCTGTCTTTGTCCTAGAGAGATCTGAGAGACAAATATTTTAAATGAATTTCTTTAAGCGGACTTGAATTTGAGTGCAGAATTTTTTAATGTTTTATATTCGAATCTACAAATCGATTTGTGTTGCTGTATTTATTACGATTGCTGTTCACGCGGTTTCGTTCGCACTGAGCCGTCAGAGAGGTAATGTTCTGTGCGAGGTCATGAACCCAGCACGTGACTGGCCATGAAAGTCTCTACTAAAACAGTAAACACCTGTACGAATACGGCTGGCCTACTCACGTGACTTCTGGTTACGCTTTGACACGTATTTGCCAGATTACTTATTACCGTAGACTGTCTGCATTTTGGATAAGCTTTGAACAGCATGTTTTCCTTTAAGGTGCAATAGCTGTACTAAGTGAACGGAAATACACGGACCTATAGTTTCGAGATCGGTTATGTTGAAAGCTAAGATTACCCAATTAGTTATGTTACTTTTACCGTATTATTTAATGTGTTTAATGTGGTATATTTTCATTTGAACTAACATTTTATTAACAGATATATTGGATTTTTGCATCATTGTCAATCCGTCTGTGCGCACGTGTGTGTGTGTGTGTGTGTGTGTGTGTGTGTGTGTGTGTGTGTGTGTGTGTGTGTGTGTGTGTGTGTACCGCAAGTATTTCTATTGTCGTGCTTTTTAATTATTTATTCTTATTTTTTAATACAAACTTTCATTCAGACAGTAAAATTCATAATCACGTTTCAAGCCACTTTCCGCTTCCTTTCATAACGATTTTCAAAAGAACTTCTGCCAGCATCCGACCGTTATTAAGTGCAATGTTAGGCATATTTATGCATACAAAAAGAGAAAGTATATGTGTTATTTATTAAGGGAACTTGTTTATTTACTACCTCATTAAAACTTGGCAATTCTCTTAGAATATATATTGTGAGCATTATTCAATATTAAATAGTCTCTATTCTCCTTTCAAACTAAATTGTTTTGTTCTTCACCTTCACAAAATTGAATTCTCGCAGTTCACCTTTAATATACCAAAATAGTCTCTGTTCACCTTTAACATTTTTATTAATTAACCTTAGAACAGCCACCGAATCTTGTTAGACGACAAATCATATACAACATACAAGGACACACGCACATGCGCGCGCACACACAGAAATAAATTCAAGTCTGTTCAAATATATCTGTTGTTCTGCCGAATTGATTTCTAGATAACTAAAGGGGAGACTAGTTGCGCCAATTTCGTGCTACATTGTATTCCGCTACATCGATATTTGACATATCTTCGCCAATAATAATGGATGATGATGATGATGATGATGATGATGATGATGATGATGTACGCTTTATACACTTTCGTAATATTCTTTAAAATTAAAAAGATAAAATATCTTGTATGTCGTGTAAACTGTTCCTCTATTTATGTAATAATCTCTTTTCTCTAGGATGCGCTGTTTAGTCTACCAGAGTTTCGGATTGTTTGGAATTATTTCTGTTTCTTTTCCTTTTAAGACGTGAATGAATGATATTTTTATATATTTATTTCAAATATTTCTCTTAAGACGTGAATGAATGATAGTTTTATATAAAGTGAGACAGGATGTAAGAATAGTGTAAAAACAAAAGCCTTTCATCAGAATGGCAAGAGCTGTCTGGAAAAAACTTACATCAGATTAAGACTGAATATAAGAACAGTCTTTAAAAGACTTGCAATGGAATACGACAGGATATGACGTCAGAATAAGACATGATGTAAAAGCAAATCTAGAAAAGACTTACATTAGAATAAGATAAAAACAATTTTAAAAAAGGTTTTTAATCGTAAAACAGGACGACACAAAGAGTAGGCTTTGATGGAAATAGCTTGTACCTTCTTAATTACGCCTTATTCAAACCAGCAGGGATAATGCATGTAATGATTGCAATATTCGGGTATGGCACACTTGTTCCAATAGGTGACTGTTTTACTTATTGTGTTATTGCTGTTGTCGTCCTTGTTGCTGTGGAGTTGGTATTTTGTTGGATATTTTGAGTTTGCTTTTCGTTTTATTAATGTTTTCTTTCTCCTCATTTCTTTTTATTTTCTTTCGTTGGGATTTTTTGTTTGCTTGTTTGTTTGTTTTGGGGGGATGTAATGTTTCTGTTTTTGAACATGCAGACTTTGAACCTGTATCTTGTTGTTATGCAGGTGCAAATGTATTCTGTCCCTCTACTGCAACTAGAAAAAATGAAAAATAAGAGATATTTTCAGGTTGACATAGTGTAATAGTAAATGATATGGGATCCTTTCAGGTCTTAAGGAGGGCGTTATAGTAATTGTACATGGGATCCTTTCAGGTCTTAAGGAGGGCGTTATAGTAATTGTACATGGGATCCTTTCAAGTCTTAAGGATGGCGAAATAGTTTATGTACTAGAGTTCAGTTAAGGTCCTAACGGTAATGTAATAAACTATTTACAAGAGAACCCTTGAGGCCTTAGCGGTAACATAATGATCTATGTACAAGAATTTTATTAGGGTTCGAACCCGAACAATAATGTAATAAATTATTAAGGTTCTCACTATAATTTTTTTAAACTCTGTACAAGAGAACCCTTAAGGTCTTGACGGTAGCGTAATTGCCTATGTACAAGAGATACCTTAAGGTCCTAACGATGATGTAATAAACTATGTACAAGAGATTCCTTATGGTCCTAACTATGATGTAATAAACTATGTACAAGAGATACCTTAAAGTCCTAACGATGATGTAATAAACTCCTTATGGTCCTAACGATGATGTAATAAACTATGTACAAGAGATTCTTTAAGGTCCTAACGATGAAGTAATAGCCTGTGTAGAAAGTCCCTTTAAAATCTTAAACGTAATGGAATATTTTATATAAGTAAATTCCTCGAAAGTCTTTTAACTACAGTGCAATAATCTAAATACAAGAATTCCGTTAATATTAGTGTAATAATCATATACAAGAATTCTTTTATTAGTTAGCGTAATAATCATATACAAGAAATCCTTTAATAGTTGGCGTAAAAATCGTATACAGGAATTCCTTTAATAGTTGGCGTAATAATCATATACAATAATTTCTTTAATAGTTAGTGTTATATTCTGAATATGAGCTCTTTTAAGATTGAATTATATTTTTTTTAATGAGGTGCCTGACAAGATTTACATTTCTGATAAGCATGCCAGACGGCGTCAGAATAATTCCCCTTCGTGTATATACGTGTCCTATTGACATATGTCGATGGGAACAATTGTCGCGAGAAGACAGACTGAACCGCTGCAGTTTTCCGACTGACATGTCCTAATCAGACAAGATTTTTGGCCAGATTGATTCTCGAGAGTGAATAAAACCACCATTGTGTATCAGTGTAAAGCGATTAGAATCAACTCCGAGCGGGTACATACTATCTAGGGAGTTATGGGGAAGGAAGGGGGCAATTATCATGTTACACACGACATGACTATTTAATTGTGCCCTTCTTTTGCTATTGGTGTGCGGGGGGGGGGGGCGTATATGTGTGTGTGTGTGGTTTTTGGTTTGGTTTTTTGGTTTTATTTAAAGTGGAGGGGATATTTTTTTTTCTTCATATACTTGCAGGGTTAGAAATGTTCTCCGTTTTGTTGCTCACGGCTGGATGGGGGTTGAAAGTAATGACAAATAAAATGTTTGCTTTTCAATGCCAGCAAGAATCAAAGAAAGGCGGAGTTCGATGATGAGGTGACCATTTTGTAAATAACGATGACAGTGCAGGTAAATTTTACGTGGTGTTTTTTTTTAATGGTGTTTAAAAATTTAGAAAGAAAGAAACTTTAACATTAAAATTAACTTCATTACAGTGCACAAAGGCTCAGTGTTAAATGACTGACAAACTATTCATGCGATTGTGTAGTTCTCTAAATACCAGGCGTTATCAAGACAAAGACAACTTCCATCTAGACATGAGATCGGTGTCTTTTAAGCTATTGACTCAACAACTTTTTTAACTGCTGTTCTAATATAATTGCGGGCATTTTAATTGACAAGAAATTTGTGTTGGGGAGTGGGGTAGTTAGTTGTGAATTTTGGTCTCAGGCGGGTATGGACACATCTAATAGGGTGCTGCGCTGAACGGTTTGGAGGTGGAGAGGGGTGCAAGTCTGTGAGTTCCTGAAGGTTTATGAAGGTGATTTCAATCTCAAGTGCTAATTTCTCCAGCACAGTACTCCTATGGCTGGTATCACTTTGCTTGTATATGCCTAGTCTCCTGATTTTGATTCTGGCATCCTGGTATTTTTCCAAACTTTTCTCGCTCTTTTGCGTTTATGTTTCTGTCATTTGGTTCAGAACATCGAAGTTTGTTGCTTTTCTGTTGGACACTTTGGCCATTATAGCATCAGTTCTTTGTGCAGGGATCATCATTATCATCATTATCATACACTATCATTCTATAACTGAATCGAAATTTTATGTCAACATATATCAAGACTTAGACGTGTTTATTTTGCATACAAATCTTCTGACAAGGTTTCTTTTTAAGTACAGTGTAAAGTCAGACAAAATCTTCTATCGCAGTTGGTGAAAGAGAAGACGTGACGACGAGAACAGTCTACTCATGAAGCTGTTCCCTAGAGAAGTGGTGCTCAACCATTGGTCCGCGGCACATTATCGGGTGGTCCGAGGCTGCATTATCCAGTATGAACAGTGGTCGTTAGATATACAAATGTTGGGAAATATTACCTCATTTTATACTATATGAACATAGCAATTTGTCTGAAGACAGTTACAACTGAGAGTATCACTTGAGACAACCCTAGGTATATTTAATAGAGAGGGTTACATGACAAAGTTTGAAACGCGTTTTCAATTAGAAATATATTTTTTTAAAATTAATATGACATTAAGGAAACTGCAGTCGACAAAACCTTGGCAGCAATTCCTGGTTGAGGCTGATATAACGTTCCTTTCAGTTTTCTTTACTACTTCCATCTTTTACCTGATATTATTTTCAGATAATGCACCTGTGAGGTGGGATTTTTTTTTCATCTCTCGAGTTTTCTTGAAATAGGTGGCCAGTTTGAAACCACCACACACCACCTTTTACATTGTCGTTACCAACGTGTTCAATGTCATTTCTTCACTTACCAAAGAACAGAAATAAGTGTACGTGTCCTTCTTGGGGGTGTGTGACTGCGGCTGGAAGGTGCCGCAAGTGCTCATTATGACTATGCCTACGTGGACGGATGCAGATAATTTCCTCGCTCTGCTTCTGAATCGGACTTGCCTCCCGTTTGTCTGTCAGTGATTTTCGCAGACATCCGGCATCAGAATAATTTATTCGCACGGGACAATTTTTTTTTCTCAACGATGTGTGTACGTATGTCTGCCATGGGTGCAGAGTGGTTAGTTGGATAAACGGTTGCAGATAGACAGATAGACAGACATGCAGGCAGGCAGGCAGGCAGATAGATAGATAGATAGATAGATAGATAGATAGATTGATTGATTGACTGACTGACTAACTGACTGACTGATTGATTGATTGATTGATTGATTGATTGATTGATTGACAGACATACACACAAACCTAGTCTTAACGACAAAACTAGAAACGTTCCTTATTTTGTTTGTCGCATAGTGTCACGTATCAATGTGACACTGGATGTCCAAAGTCCCGTCACTTTGCTAACAAGCAATTCTTAATTCAAAGGTTTCCGAGACCTTGAACTAGAGGGGGGGGGGGGAAAGGGTAAATGTTGTCCTTACTCCACACCGACAAAAGACTAGCAGCCGACCTTTCCGTCAAGAGACCCAGACACACTCGACTGACCGTACCCGGTCAGGCACGAGAAAGTTTTCATTGTCTCTTCGGAACAGATCTACAGCTACAAGTTAAGACTTGTACGCAGCTCGACCTGCGTGGTGAAGGTTTTGGTAAAAGCCGGAACTAAGGGAACGCGTGTTGACCAAAGTAATCAAAAGTAATTCAAAGAACTCAGGCCCGCCCTTTACTTCTGCCGAGGACATGAATGGTTCATTATGGCCGCGATATGTTGTGGAAGCTCTAGCGATAAAGACTTGGGTTTAAAAAATAAAAAATATTTCTAAAAAAACCGAGGCTTTTACCCGCACAAATAATGAAAGCATCGACCCATTTTCACTCCACAACAAATACTCTTTAATGCCCAACCTGTTCTAGTGTTCCTCGTGAGCCGTTTCTGAAATTGAATGTCATGTTATGCGAGTACGCGTATGGCCAGCATAAAACTCAGATAATGACGTCATTTTGTTTTGGTTGTTTGTGGGTTGTCTGCTTAGAGAAGTCAAAATATTGCGAGATTCTTTTTTAAATCCATCATCATTGAGAGGGAAATTTTTTTCTTTTGGATCGTAGATGGAAAGCAGTTAATGAGATAATTCACAGTTTGTGTCTTTGTCGGCGTGGATGCTAGGTATCGCATGTCATAATTTTTTAGTCGTTTAATGGTGGACTTGTAGCCTGTGAGATAAAATGTTTATTGTATAATAGTGGGTTTGTAGCCTATTGTGACAAAGTAAATTTGCCCCTACCTGTTTTTAATTTCAATTGTTATTTAAGTTGCTAAATTGCCAGAGTGACCCGACCTTGGGCACTCCTTATGGTGTTATTTTGAAAGTGTGTAAGTCTGAAGTAAACATCCTAATTGTTGGCTTTTAGCCTATGTGAGTATATGTTAGTCGTATAATGGTGGGCTTGTAGCCTATGTGATTATATGTTAGTCGTAAAACGGGTGGGCTTGTAGCCTATGTTATGTTAGTTTTATAATGGTGGGCTTGTAGCCTATTCGATAATATGTTAGTCGCATAATGGTGGGCTATCTGTCTGTGCTACTTGTATAATGGTTAGGATGCATGTGATTATATGTTACTGGTATAATGGTGGGTGATATATAGCTTATATTACATATGTAATGATGGATTGTATGTGTACGCTACTTATATAATGGTTGGAATGCATGTGATTATATGTTATTTCTATAATGGTGAGTTGTATATAATAATATAGTTATATATTACATGTATAAAGGTGTGTTGTATGAGTATGTTACTTGTATAATGGTTGGGATGATGGTGATTATGTGTTACATGTACAGTGGAGGTTTGTATATAGTAATAAATTACATGTATAATAGTGGTTTGTGTATTGTTATATATTACATGTATAATGGTAGGTTGTGTATAGTTATATATTACATATATACTGATGGGTTGTAAATAGTTATGTGTTGCACTTATAATGATATCTTACACGTACAATGGTGGGTTGTAAACAATTATGTTACATGTATTATGGTGGTTGCCTATAATTATGTTATATGTATAATAGGGGGTTGTTATAATTATGTGTTGCACGTATGTTACATGTATAATGTTGGGCTGTAAATAATTGTTACATGTATTATGGTGGGTTGTCTATAATTATGTTATATATATAATAGTGTGTTGTATATAATTATGTGTTGCACATATAATGATATGTGTCACATGTATTATGGTGGGTTCTATGTGATTATATGTGTGAATGGTGTCTTGTGTTTGATTTACAGGAGTGGGTGAGTGGGGGAAATGAGAACTTCGTTAGGAGTAATCTGAAATTATGCCCTCCTCGTTATCTCTTTTTCTCACTTTCTTCAATGGACAGTCTTCCGTTATCAATTCAAATGACGTGACAAAATCATCAAGAGGAGAACACTCTGGACACGCAGAAGTGCCTCTTAGGAACTTACACTAGCCTTTGTTCGACACCCGTTTTGATTAAGACTAGGAGACTTTCCAAGCATTCTCACAATTTTTTTTAAATAGATATATATATACCAAAAGACCCAATGAACACGCGCGCGCTCATACAAGCACTTTCACGTACACACATACAAACACCTATGCACGGACACACACAGACACATACACACACACACACACACACACACAAACACACACCGCCTCTATTCGACATAAATTGGTGCAATCGAAACAAGGATATCACTTTCGGTAAGAGATGGTGGTGGGGTAAAAGGAGAAGGGAATGTTAATATTGTTTTGCTTTTATTATTAAATCAACCACCCATGACAAGGACCCGTTTATCATGAATGCTTTACCGAAACCTTTTGATGTTAAATAAAGTTCATTGGACAATGTTCTGTTAGCGAACAATCAAAATAAAATTAGTTTTGTATCCGATGACTGATATCAGGAGATATTGTGTAGTATAATCAAACCTAGGTTACATCGGGTTCAAATCCATAAATACGAACCACAAACAATATACACACTTCTAGATCGTTGGTGATTGCTGCCTTTATATATATATATCCGCAGTTCAGACTGAGTCTTTTCCGTCATGTAGTGATGACGTAACTTGTCTACATCACGAATCGACTGGCATTTACTATCCGAAAAAAGTGGACCCCACAAAACAGCCCTCACAAAGAGAATGTGAGTTAATAGGCCCGTAGCTACAATATTATGGTCCTGCGTGCCTTCTCAAGACATCTTTTATATCCTTCTTTTTAAATAATTAAAAGCAAACAGCAATAACAGTAACCTGTTCTCTGAGTGCTCTGTTTTATATTTGTTATCTTATCTCTCAAATATATGCACGCACGCACACACACACACACACACACACACACACACACACACACACACACACACACACACACACATACAAACATTGTCGCATCGTTGAATTCCTATATTCGAAGCAAAATAAAGACACAAAAACTTGGCAAAACGATTAATGCATAAAGAACTGAAGAAATGCACTTAATTGCATACAGCAATTTCATACCTGATTAACAGCCTTGTTCCCCCCTCCCTCTCTCTTCGATGGCATATGCTGGATTAGTGCACAGTCCGTGAATCAGTGTGGACACACTAGCACAAATCTCTCAAGTCTGACGACCAGGCTGTTAACACGTACAGGTAACTCAGAAACTAAAGCTTAACAATGCATTCTGCACTTGCGCGAATACCAGCGAGGACAGGCCACGCCTCCTTGGCTCGCGAGGAGTTCAAGAGAAGCAGCACGCGATCTTTCAAATGGAATGTAGACTTTATTAATCGTTTGCGTGCTTGTCTGCGTACTTCAGTATTAGTTCCTACCGTTGTATTGTTTGTCGGGGTTTTTTCTTTTGGTTTTTTGTTGTGTTTTGCTTCGGTGTGTTGAGGGAGAGGAGTATTGGATCAGTTAAAAGTGGAGATAGCAAAACTCAAAGTTTGACGTGTAACAAAATGTTGGCTTTTTAATGGATACTGTCTGACAGCTTAAGCCCAACTGACAAAAATACAACAGGTCATTTCAAGTGGGTATAGGCATATATCAGCTCCATCCGACATCAATGTCCTACCCTCGATAAATCAAAAGTGACAATTTTTAGCATTAAAGAGAGACCTAAATACATATTATTTTCAACTTTAAATGTTAAATCCTATACTCCCACATTTGTCGTTATAATCTTTTCTAAGTTGTATATGTATAACTTCAGTCTGTGCTCACATAGCTTTCACATGGAATTGGTTTAGATGGTACAGATTATACAGAAGATACAGGTACAGATGGTACACACGGTAATGTTTAAAAGGTACAGGTTCAGGTGATACAGTTACAGATGGTACGTTCAGTTGGTACAGACGGTAACAAAAGGTACAGGTTCAGGTGGTACTGGTACAGGTTCAGTTGGTATAGATGGTACACGTTCAAATGGTACAGGTACACTTGATACAGGTTCGTGTAGTTCAGGTACAGAGGGTACAGGTTCAGTTGGTACTGATGGTACACGTTCAACTGGCACAAGTTCAGTTGGTACAGATGGTACACATTCAGGTGGTACAGATAGGACAGATACAGGTGATACGGGCTGGAGCCGTACAGGTTCCTGTCTCCTTGTATTTCGACTACCAGATTTAACATTTGTTCATGTTGTTTGGCAGTGTCATGATTTCAATGAAATTCAATATGAGTTGTTTATTTCAATGCATGTACTATTGGGCATAGAGATTTTTATACAATTAATTGCTCTATTTCAATTAGTTATTATTATTAAATAGTGAGTGTTGATATGCGCATGTTTGTAGACAGTCAAGGGCAGAAAGAGACAGAGAAAGACAGATGGAGGAGAGATAAAGAGACAAACTGTGATAGACATATAGATTGAAAGAGACAGACAGATGGATGGAGAGAGACAGGCAGATGGCTGGGCAAAGTTGCAAGAACACTTCTCCCTCCATCACTACAATAAACCATTAAAACGTGACAAGATTTTCATGATACTTACAAACATTTATTATGTAATAAAATCAAGTGCTAATGGAATTCTCAGCCACAGTCAATACTAACAGTAGTGCCAACAATACAAAAATGTGTTTTGGAAATTATTATACACAAGCGGTGTTCAAATTCAACGCCCACAAACAAGTCTCAGTAAAAATGACAACGTTTGCCTGTGTGGTCTATCTGTATTGGATTCCTTTGATCATGGCATGTTGTGATGGATTATATTTATGAGAGCAAATTTCTCTCCTTGTTTTATTTTTCATTTTACATTCTAATTCATTTCTATTTTCTATAATTGATACTAATTTTGTGTAGCATATAGTGTATTGTTGACCTTCAGAGTGATCTATTCCGCGGTCAGTTGTGTAGTCAACTGCAGTGACTTTTCACACCTCACATACTGGTGATAGGAAAAGTAGGTTTAAGCAGCCTAAAGGGGACCATTAGTCAATGTGTGTGTGAGTGTGGAGTGTAGAGGATGGGGTGATTGAGGTGTAGAGGTGGGTGAAATTAACCGGATGCACCGTCACCATATATGGGCATTTGAGTTTCATTCATGATGTAGACAGAACTGTGGTCAAAACCCAAACTGGTATTTACCACCTCAAAACCTACCCATTCATGCTGTATCATGCCGTCTGGGAGAGGTCGATCAGTGAACGCAAAAATAAAGGTCTAGTAAGATACGAGGATTACTCAGAGTAATTATGTCGACTTCATGATAATAACTTAAATGTTTTATTAATTAGAATGCTTCAAAGATTCCTTGTTTCTTATAGATGATTATTTGTATACATGAAGCTATTGTGTGTCTCGCTTTAGAGAGGTATTGTGTGGCATTAGTAGTGGTATGTTCCTACATATAAGATAATTAAATTGTAAGGTGCATGTGTTGGGTAAAATCATTTTCTTTATTCATTGTAAAGCTATTCGCATTGATTTGAACTAAACTATAAGTCACGTATTTCTTAAATGTAATTAATTGGTTGTGTGACACTAATTACTGAAGACTACGATGACAAACTATGGATGCATAAATTCTTATAATGATTATTGTCATGTTTTATAAATGAATATATTAATGATAGAAATGCTTGAAACGGTAAGTTAGCATGTACGCTAACGTTTTTGGGATGAACTAGCGCTACTCTAAGAGATGTTTCCACCTGCTGTCACCACGTGACCTATTATTTAATGTAATCATTATGCCAGCTACAAAAAAAAATGTTATCTTTGCAGCTGGGCCTTTGCTTCTTTCTTTATTCCTTATGTGGATTTGATCCAAAACTCAACGGGATAAAGAAGTCTTGTCGGTGACCGGACAGATGAGTTTCATTATAGATGGATAGAATGAACACAGATTCCATGAGCATAATTTGAACTGTTCACCATCATTGATTAGCGAGTTAAGTACTTTGCCTTGGAATCACTCGCCATTGATAAATCTGTTGCCTATAAACTTCTTGTACTAAACAGGACAGTGTGTGATAGTAATATGTTGCCTATAAACTTCTTGTACTAAACAGGACAGTGTGTGATAGTAATCTGTTGCCTTAAACTTCTTGTACTAAACAGGACAGTGTGTGATAGTAATCTGTTGCCTTAAACTTCTTGTACTAAACAGGACAGTGTGTGATAGTAATCTGTTGCCTTAAACTTCTTGTACTAAACAGGACAGTGTGTGATAGTAATCTGTTGCCTTAAACTTCTTGTACTAAACAGGACAGTGTGTGATAGTAATCTGTTGCCTATAAACTTATTGTACTAAACAGGACAGTGTGTGATAGTAATCTGTTGCCTATAAACTTCTTGTACTAAACAGGACAGTATGTGATAGTAATCTGTTGCCTATAAACTTCTTGTACTAAACAGGACAGTATGTGATAGTAATCTGTTGCCTATAAACTTCTTGTACTAAACAGGACAGTATGTGATAGTAATCTGTTGCCTATAAACTTCTTGTACTAAACAGGACAGTGTGTGATAGTAAACGAACTCATTAGCATGTATTGTATCTCGAAATTATTTGTCTTTTTTGTTGTTGTTTTCATTACTAAATTTTCGTTATCTTATCGCATACCTTAATTAATTCTTTGGAACTACCGTTATATAACAATTAAATTTAGACATAGATAGAAGATAGATAGAGAGAGAGAGAGTGATAGATAGATAGATAGATAGATAGATAGATAGATAGATAGATAGATAGATAGATAGATAGATAGATAGATAGATAGATAGATAGATAGATAGATAGATAGATAGATAGATAGATAGATAGATAGATAGATAGATAGATAGATAGATAGATAGATAGATAGATAGATAGATAGATAGATAGATAGATAGATGAAATTTAGTTTAAAGTACAGTTTATGTTAATAAATTCATTGATACATTTTACAGCATATATAGTTTAAGTGTTTGTTAAATGGCGGCTATGTGAATGTGTTTATGTAATTACAAACGGAGAAAGGGGAGAGAAAAATGAGGAGAGTGAAAGTGATTTCCAAGGGAAATAACTAGCAAACAAATTACAGACGAAATCATTCATGGTTAATTCCCATTTCTGTCAGCGAACTGATGGGCATGCCAATTAAGACTGTACATGAACAATTACATTAGTAGCTTACTGCATGTTAATTAAACCATGACAATTAAGACTGTGCAAGGACAGTTACATTAGTTGCCCATTACATGATAATTAAACAACGACAATAAAGACCATACAAGGACATTTACAATTACATTAGACGCAACCCTACGGTACATTATAGTTATCAAAAGACGCAAAGACTGAAGGAATAACGAACAATGTTTATTGCATTGAAATATTTTAAAAACAAATTATCCAAAATACTTCAACTTCGTAGTTTCTTTATTAATAAAATATCTTCATTTACCTACGAGCGGTGTTATTTTCTATCCCAGGTAAGGTTCTCTTTCCAGTTTCGCTGAGGGTTTCTAGAGTGGTCTCCCAGAGTAATACTTTGCTGTTAAGTACCAGTGTTCCACTTACCGTCAGAAGAGACAACTCTCACAGAAAAACCTGAAATAACATGTATACACTTAATACGCTTTTCTACAGATGATCGCTCTTCATAAACAACTTGTACTTGTCTGAAATTGGAAGTTGATAGAGGGCAATGTATTGTACTTTTACAAATTTCAAATTTTTTTCTTAACTTTACTACGTTCTGTGTTATCCGGACGTATGCTGATCGTACTAGCCAGTACACATCTCTAGTATCCATAAAATAATGAATTAGTCTATGTGAGGTCTGTGACTGTATTCTTCTGTGTCAAAGCGTACTTTGCTAATATAGTCTCCTGTTTTGTTCCACATCTCCTGACCTTCCAGCTAACGTATAAAACGTTGTCCCTGACACAGACCCCAACAGGATACTGCAATAGCATATCATGGTCACTTGCAAGAGTATACTGACTCCAGCGACCAGCGGGAGACTTTGCCATCACCAAATGTCCACCACAGCTGGCGACGTACAAGTTTCTGGCTTGATCAACAGCGACCTCACACGGATTCTCCAGGCCTTTATGCTTGAAGGTGCCCGTTAGCGCGCCCGTGGACAAATTTATCTGAAACAATGAGTCGTTGTTCCTGTCAGACACAAGAACATCACTGCCCACTACACAAAGATAGTGTGGACAGCTCATATTTTTCACCACGCTGCTAGTTGTGATCGTCCTCACCACACTGCCGTCTAGTGCGATCACGTGAATGCCAGCCGGTTCGCCGTTCGCCGGGAGACAACTCACAATTACTTCCTGCTCGTTGCCCACCCCTACGCCCACGTACTGCATGTTCGTGTGTACATGGGAAACGACACCTGGGTCTCCGGCCACACTGACCAGTAAGATTGATTTCTTGTCCGCTGTGACGACAATAAGTCCGTCCTTGAACTGTGCGAGACGGTATGGGGTCACAGGGAGCAGGAGTTTATTGAATGTCGGGGGAATCTTTGCGCACAAGACGAGTAACATTTTGTGTTTGGCGTCTGCCATGACGATCAGGTCTTCCAGCGTGCTCAGCAGCGATACGATGTCGCTTTCGCTGGGCGAGACAAGTAGTGTTGAACACTCCGACGCACTTGTGGGAAGATTTTGCGCCCACCCTGGAAACACAAGCACCCGTAGTTGAGAATTTATCAGTGAAAACACGAACATACAAACACGCAAACATATCTAACAAGATACAAGATGTACAAGTGCGCCATACACAACGCACGTGCACATCGTGATTACTATTATAAACAATGTGGCATAAGTTCGTGAAGGTGAAAGTCCGGAGGGAAAGTCAAATGACTGTAAAGGTTTGGGAGAGGGGGGGATCTTAGGGAAAGTCAAATGACTGTAAAGGTTTGGGAGGGGGGGGGGATCTTAGGGAAAGTCACTGAGAGAAAAAAAGCATGTTAAAAAGACAAAATTGATAAGACAATTGAACGTACAAAGTGTGTACATTTGAAGCTCATTGTGCACCCGCATACAGGTTCCTAGTCATCAGTTCAGTTAGCTGCAGGACCGTATAATATGCCCGACTTAACACTGATATGCGGAGACTATTATGTTCAACTATGATAGCAAATGATTCGAAAGAAAATCCAGTTCACGTGTCTTTATTAATCCATTGTCAGGCTACTACAGAGAGCATCACGTTTTAACAGAGCTTACAACAGCTAAAGAACTGGACAAACCATCCAGTCTTTAAAATCATCCATTTTGTCTACTGGTTTGAAGCACTGGACAAGTATGAACGCGGCTTTAACATTGCGCGCTTTAATCTTCATATGCGGTCTCGCGCGTATACGCACACAATCACGCATATGAAGAACGAAAATCCGCAATGCGGCGCTGCAATCGACCAATCTTTGAAAAAAAGAAAGCATGGGGAATAACTCTTTAGAATTTTTCGCAATGCAGACAACTAGAATTGCTTTTCTCTTTGTGCAAGAGGTAAGAGTTATGAGCGAGTTCTGAAAGAATGCCAAATTCTGTTTTCAGCATTTTCCTGTTCCATAAGCATGTCTTTTCTGTCTCCCAAAATACCTTTCAACTCTGTTTACAACCTTTGCCTATTCTCCCAAAGCATGCCTATTGACTTTTTTCAGTTGTTTTCTGCTTCCTAAAACATACCTGTTAAGTCCGTTCTCAGTCTTTTCTGACTCCCAAAACATTACCTGTTAACTCGGTTTTCCGCCAATCTACGGCTCCACTTAGCACGGTCTTCGATCGCGGTCCGAGATTTTCATTTGATCCATCATCAGCCTGTTAGATAAACCAAGTGTTCAATTTTAGTTTGATCTATTTGGTTTTCTTTGCTTTATGAATTTTATATATGCTTCAGTTCCTGCTTTTTTGAAAGTTATTACATTGAGTATCGTTTACTTAGTGATATTATTTTATTTTCAAAATATTCTTCGCGTTTATTGTATTTTGAATAGTTGCAAAGTTAATTTGGAAAAGAGACTAACTAAAGCTACTTTTTTTTTATAAATTATTCATGGAGAAATTACCGATGTGAACAGTCAAACTTGTCGATTAAAAATAAAATCATCCTTTTAGTAGTACAATTTTAGTAGTACAATTACAAAAAGTAAGTGCTTTAATTCCACTTTTGTCTCTAGTACAATTACGAAAAGTAAGTGCTTTAATTCCACTTGCATGATATATTCATTTCTTCATTTCAAAGAATTCATATAAAGGTCAAGGTAATATCGTGTACAAAGTGAACCTTAGGTCGATAAATCATCAAATTACAGAACCAATGCGACATGGAAATTCAAATAACCTTACTTTTAAACAGCATAAGAAACAAATATAAAATGCGACGGCTGTTTGACTTTAATCTAGTCGATATATTTTGTATTAATAGTAACTGATGAAAAGCGGTAAAGTGTAACAAGAGTGAGTGAGTGAGTGAGTGAGTGAGTGAGTGAGTGAGTGAGTGAGTGAGTGAGTGAGTGAGTGAGTGAGTGAGTGAGTGAGTGAGTGAGTGAGTGAGTGAGTGAGTGAGTGAGTGAGTGAGTGAGTGAGTGAGTGAGTGAGTGAGTGAGTGAGTGAGTGAGTGAGTGAGTGAGTGAGTGAGTGAGTGTTGCACTGGCTCCAGGTGATAACTCTTAGCCAACTGGCGACAGTGTACTTTTCATACAGCCACCTGAAACTTCTGCTCTGTGAACGGTTCGGTATCCAGGACAGGACGTGGCTCAGACATTCTAACATTGTGCAGAGGCGACGGGTGACCTAGCCGAAGTTCTACATCCTGCTCGATGGAAACGGCGTTAGACCATGTCACTTCCGGTCGCAGATGGTCAGGCAGCATGTCCACCAACATGGCCTGCATGTCGAGCTGTCTCTCCACCACCTCCGCCCACTGAGTCACTGGGGCCTCCATTAGGAAGTTCAGGCCACAGTCCACGCCCAGCAGTCGGACGCTGAAGTCACGAAGCAAGCGAGGGACGACAACTGCGAACTGCCCCGACTCCACCTGCCTCAGGAGGCCATCCAGTAGTCCTTCTCTCTGCTCCAGTTTGAGAACGAAGGTCATGACCTTCATTTGTTCTTCTTTCATTTTATCTTGGAATTTCTGCTCTATGGCCTGCTTAACAGCCTCTCCCTGTGCAAGTTTCTCCTCGAGGAACACGTTGAGTTTCCGGTTTTCCTTTCCTAAAACTCTCACGTCTCTTTCAAGCACCGCCACCCGTGACGCTATGCCCCAGTGTAAGGTGGCCAAAAAGATGTTTTTATCTAAACAGCAACAAATAGTATATGTACTTTAGTGATTAATGTTAAATTGCGAACATTTATTTAGAGTGGAATGTACAGTCTCTGTTATCTTGGTTTTTTTTTTAAATCTGAATATGAGACGATTTATGACTTAGAAAGAAATTACGTGTCTGCAAAATTTGCTAAGAACATTAAGAAACAACAACAACAAAAATGCGGCAGGTCGTTACGAATAAATTCAGTACGTCACAATGCAAGTTATTGTATCGTACAAGTCACGGTATTAACTTAGCGGCAGTCATTATAGTTACTTGTCTTTAAAATCTCTCACTTCTTACAATAATAATTTAACATACAAAACCCCATACATTATACATACCGAAACATAGCTGTGACAGTGAAAGAACCTTAGGCCAATCTCATTATGCATAAATAATAATGTAATGTCTTCATATGTTCCTATGTATTTAATTGCTGTGTGCGCTTTCATGCATGAATAAACTGCTGGTCTTGAAGTGTGTTGTAATGAAAGGGAGGTTAACATGTAAGTCAAAAGGATTTATACTAGAAGAGACGCGATGGGACGACTGACGAGCTGAGTTAGTCTACTCTTGCCTGATACAGAGATGTAATTCTTGCAACAACGAATGCAAGTTCTGGGTTGTAGGATGATGTGGATGACAGTACAGGACACTAAATATATTGACAACTTGGGTTGTAGGCTATGTGGACGACAGTACAGGCCACTAAATATATTGACAACTTGGGTTGTAGGCTATGTGGACGACAGTACAGGCCACTAAATATCTTGACAACTTTGGTTGTAGGCTATGTGGACGACAGTACAGGCCACTAAATATATTGACAACTTTGGTTGTAGGCTATGTGGACGACAGTACAGGCCACTAAATATCTTGACAACTTGAAGTAAATGACTGATGACAAAAAGACTAATCTCTAATAGTTTCAATAACTTTCACCTTAAGCTTAGTACTGTCGTACATATTTTACGTGTGGTTTCTTTTTAATTATTATTACACTTGTTTAGGCAATTTTAAGCCACAAGTATGCCTGCTAAATATAGTTTCTGATTAAATAAATAATTATTTTGGCTTAATCCTTTATGGACCTTGTTTTGTAAGTTTGATTTAACATATACTTGACGGAGTAGGGAAAGGAGCCTTTTAAAAAATTGGTCAAAGTGCAAGCCACTCAATATTTGTATTTGTAAACATCTAAATGCTGGACCGCTTAAATAAAATTATGTCATTTTAATCACCAGTTAAGATATTAATCTGATGCATTTGCTGTCGAGGAGTGGGGTCAACGTAGACATTGAAGACAGAAAGGATAGCGATGGGTAGGGTGGGTCAATGATTCGTTTGCTGTGGAGGAGTGGGGTCAACGTCGACATTGAAGACAGAAAAAATAGCACTGGGTAGGATAGGGTAGGTCAATGATTTGTTTGCAGAGAATTGTTGTGCTTAAATAATTCAACAGATGGATCAAACATGTGATCTGCTCTGAATGGTTAATTGTTACATGCAGGTTGATAATAATAGTAGTGGACTTAATAGTTACAATCATGACTAAATGGTTAAGTAAAATAAAATTGCTACTATTATAGCTTATCACTAGAACAGAGGAGGAATAAGTATCAGAGTAAAGTTTAGTATCGCAGATATGAGATTAGAGTTTAATTATAAAATATAATAATCACTTATAATACTTTCCTTCCCATTGACATTTAACAACAGCAAAGAATGTGTTTGAAGGTAGGTAATATGTACTAGAGAAACAAAACAGTGGCGTTCATCAGAGACGGCATTGTCAAGGTCAAGGGGAAATGTTTTAAGAACTCTCCTATATTATATTAAGGCAAACATGTTGGTCAAGGGGAAATGTTTTAAGAACTCTCCTATATTATATTAAGGCAAACATGTTGAAAGAGGGGGAATGCTTTAAGAACTCTCCTATATTATATTAAGGCAAACATGTTGGTCAAGGGGAAATGTTTTAAGAACTCTCCTATATTATATTAAGGCAAACATGTTGAAAGAGGGGAAATGTTTTAAGAACTCTCCTATATTATATTAAGGCAAACATGTTGAAAGAGGGTTTGTTGTAGGTGGCGTCAGAAAGAACATTGGCCAGGGATGCGAGATTTTATGAATGGTTTTATTAGCGTGCAGGTATATCTGAAGTCTATTCAGCAGTCTACCAATCGACAGAAGTTGATTAAAGTAACAGATTTAAATGTCAAACAAATATGGCAAACCTGCATCCAGAATTTTCCGATCCGTTATCGTTCTCATCTGGACCTGTTCTTCTTCGATGTTAATTGTAGTGATTCGAGAAGCCACTTGGACGCGTTGGGCGTGGCCGATGTTAAGTTCCTTTCTGGAAGTGTCTGCCTCTGTTGGGCGTGGTTCGCCTGCTGTAGCAAAGATTTGAAAAAAAATACATCATGAATCTAATTGTCTACACTTTTATTTGATAACATTATCTCTTGAAACCTGTAGATGGCCTGCATACTTAATTCTGTATAACAATTGTTTGTTTGCTTCAGGTTGATTTGAGTACAAATCGGTATCAATTGATAGTCTGCAAGTAAATCACAAGTTCAGTATTATCTTATTGGCTCAAAATAAAATTTCCATGCAACTTTGCATGTGCATGTAAATCACAGCTCTGTGTCTCCAGAGGCCCTATAGTCATCATACGTCAGTGCGAAACTGTAGGACCACACGAGTACTTGACACCCATAATATGACGAGTGGAAAATTAAAATGAATGCATTGCTAGAAACAGAAATGAATCTGTTTATTGGAAAGCTTGATTAAAAGTCATTGTGAGTGAAAATTCGAGCATCATTTAGCAAATGACCTTTACCTACCTTCCTTCTTTCCTTCCCTCCCTTCTTTCCTTCCCTCTCTCCCTTTTTTCCTCTCCCTCCCTCCCTTCCTTCACCTCCTTCCTTCATTTCTAGCCAGTTCAAAACTTCCTTCCCTCCCTCCCTCGCTTCTTTCCTTCCTTTCTCCCTCCCTCTTTCCTTCCTTCCTGGCCATGTGAAAATATACTTATATTGCATGGGGAAAAGAAAATTTTCAAGCACTATTTACCAATTATTTATTTCCCGTTCCTATGCAAGCTGTTTACCGTCATCAAAACAGAAATTGTCGATTACAAATTTTATAGAAAGTTGTGAAGATGCGACATGCAATTCTTGTATTATAGCAGAATAAATGGAAGCATTTAATCAAAGGAACACAGTGTAAAGAGTCTGTAGATTTGAATATATTTCTTTCTGTGTGTGTGAGAGAGAAGAGAGAGAGAGAAAGAGAGAGAGCTAGCATATTATAGCAGTATACATTGAAGCATTTGATCAATTAAACACTTTACATTTTGGGTTTTTTAGTCTGAATGTATGTATATGTTACTTTGTGAGTGTGTGTATTTGTGTGAGAAAGAGAACATATTACACTTACGTGTACATTTCTAAACAGTAAAGCAAGAGGAATTTAAACGTCACCTTATGATGACAGTGATAAGATAATATATAACTAGATAAATAGGTGGAGAGATATGTTGATAGATAATTTGTTAGGGTGACATAGCACAGTTTCCCAAACAAGCAAATGCAACATAAAGCTGGCCAAGTTGGGAAAAAAGTCACAATGCGAATGAAAATTAGAGCGAATGACCTTGACCTTCGGCTTTTTTATGAGTACTTTGGAACGACAATGCAACATAAAGCTGGCCATGTGAATAAAATCAAAAACTCTCACGTGCTCGAAGATCAAGGACGTTTTAGCGTCGCTCCCCAAAACCTCGAGGGTAAAGCTGGCCTAGTGAATAAAAACTCCCAAGTGCTCAAAGGAATTATAATTATTATACACAGACAGAGCTGGAAAACTATATATTCATGTCTCAGTACGAAACTACAGGATCGTAGCAATTACTCATTTTAAGCCTATATGATCATAGTAATCATAACTCAGGTACAAGTCTATATTAATGTCTGAAAATAATTTAGATAATTAAGTCAATAATGGCAAAAGAGAAGAACCGTAACAAATAATTTGTCGATCGGAATGTTGTCACTGTTACTGTTGTTGCTGCTATTTTTTGCACTTGTTTGCTGTTGCTGTTCGTGCTAATATATTTTTATTATATACTTACTATTGCTTTTTACCCAACTATTGTTGATAAGGTTTTAACAATAAGAAAAATGAGTTAGTTTAAGCATTTCGTCTTTCGCGCCAATCATTAGAACATTAAAATAGAATAACGTTGAGTTCAGACCTTGATGTATTTCGCTGCGAGGTTTGATGTTTATTTCTATCAGTTCTTCAGCGACATGAACCTCATCTGCGACCCCAATATTGACCTGGCTGCTGTTTGTAGTCTGAATAGCCAGTTCATCCGCAGTCCCACTAGTGGTGACCTGGCTGCTCTTGACATAGCTCTCCTCCGACGTTTCACTGCTGACTTGGTTGTCGTCTGGAAGAGTAGAAACAGACTTGAGACTGTGCATTTCACAGGTATTTGCCCTCTGTCCATCTTGCGGTAGTTCAGAACGGACTTGATTGTTGAATTGAACATCAGTAACAGGACTGGCCCCTTCAAGTACTCCAATACTGATCTGACTTTCATGTGGGTCTGCAGTTTCGTCATCAACCGATAGATCAGTCATGATATGACTTTCACAAGTATCTGTAATCTGGCCATTTTCTGACGGATTGGTATTGATATGATCTTCACGGGTGTCTTCACAGATAGAGGCCATCTGGCCATCAGCCAATAGACTATTGTTAATATGGCACTCAGAGTTGTCTGATCTCTGGCCATCAACCAATAGACCGTTGTTAATATGACACTCGGAATTGTCTGATCTCTGACCATCGTCCAGTGAACCATTATTAATATTGCCTTCGGGGCTGTGTGCCCTCTGGTCATCCTCAGATCTGCTAGCTTCCTGCCGATGTGCCTTAAATCGAAAAGATTAAAATACGTGCGTTAATTTAGACAGACGTGGCACTGACAATAATGACGACTGATTTAAATGTTAAACATTGTGAATTACGCCTCACCTTTGAAATCTGTGCTTGATAATTGCTGAACTGAGCATTTTAAGATTTACTTCTGTACAGTTGATAAATAAACTTGACACACAAATTCCAGATTCTTTTGTGTATGTTGGGTGATAATGATGCTGTCTTTGAGTGCATTAAGTCAAAGTGTAATCTACTTTGTTCGTCTTAATAGTGATACTGTTTTTATTGTGACACTTCTCTCTTATCTTGAAGTCAATTGATTTTACTTTTACTTTTATATGCTGTTTGCCTCCTTATTTGTTCTTTTATTTCAAGAAGCAAGTCACTTGTGAATTCAGACTGGAAGGTTTTTGCCCTTTGTTCTCATGAAATTAAGTGCCCAAGTCTTCCAAGCTATTGTATTTCAAGTTATAATATTTAACATAATATTAAGCTTGCTGATAATATGACTCACTGACCATCTGGACCAGACTGCTCGTGTATGCCTCAGTATACCAAGTAGAACCGAGGTATGACAGAGTTTGTTTTTGTTCTTATAGTTTGACATACCGACACGCTGTCCCAGACCGGAACAAGTCAAAGCCGCCATCATTTTACGAACACAAACCTTGCCTCGATTTTGTGCCAAATAAGATGTGGGACTTTATTTTCGGTTGCACCATAACTTCACCACTTTTGCACATCCGTGCCACGTAATTCATTACAACATCGAGAACATTGCAACGACCCTACTTTCAACAGAGGGAGGAAGTATGAATGGTAAAAGAGAGAATAATATAAGCCACGACCGTTGTCCTTCTGTCACGTGACTGCCGCCAGGCATCATCAAGATACAGACATACTCTTTTTTGAAAAGTCTGAAGAACCACAACAATTCGAACTTTTATCTATATGGAAGGGACACTACTCTTGGGTGTTTATTTAAATCCTTTCAGCAACCTAGTATGTATTGTCTACAAATGTTATTAAAGCCCCAAAAGTTCTGTAGTGTTTTTGTGTTTTTGTATTTATTGTATTTATCGTTGATCTGTTGTCAGGATTCGGATTGAGGCAGAGGGTGGTGGTCCAGAAGCCGAATTCCTAGCCAGCTATAATTATACTATCGAACACCTGGCTAAAATATCGAATATATGGTTGTGGTCCAGAAGCCGAATTCCTAGCCAGCTATAATTATACTATCGAACACCTGGCTAAAATATCGAATATATGGTTGTGGTCCAGAAGCCGAATTCCTAGCCAGCTATAATTATACTATCGAACACCTGGCTAAAATATTGAATATATGGTGAGACGTGTGGACTGGCACGTTATGATGATAATTAATAATTTTATTAATTAACAAAAAAATCTATCCTCCGCACATATACAACACACACTTACCTGCAATTCAAGTGTTGCCTGGTTGAGTTTGTCTAAGACAGCCGCTACCGGTGGAGAACAGGTTTCACATAATCGCTCTAAGCGTGAGTAGAAGTCTTGTAAGCTGCCAACGTAAATTTTCTCAGTGCTTAGTCTAGAGATATAAATCTCCAAGAGCCCTGCATTTCTTATGCACTCTTTCTTAAACTCTTCTTGCTTTCTGATAACATCTTCCAACTGGGTTATCGCCCTTTTCAGGTTCACTATTTGATTTTCAATGGCCTTGGCATACTTTTGTGAATTATTTTCTTGTTTCTTTCCGAAGGCCTCCGTCGTTTTCACAAAATTTGTCCTCCTTAAAATACTAGTAAAAAACCCGCCGACAGTTCGGGGAATTCTGGGACTTTTCAAGAGTTCTTTCACAGAATGTCCTTGGCCTTTAATGTGCGACTTTGAGCAGATGACACAAAATAATTGGCCACAGTCCAGACAGATATGCACAGCACGTTTGTACGAACACTTGTGACAAGCTTGTTCATTTTGTTTGGGCAGCTGACCAATCAAAACTTCCTCCAGGACAAGATCCCTAGTCAGCTCCAGGTTCTTGCGTATCACGTGACACCCCCAGCGACAAAATGGCGGACGATCGATGTTTTCTTCAATGCTGCGAGCACATTTGCGACAGACAAGATGGCCGCAAGGTAAAACGTAGGCTCCCAGACATTGCAATCTGCAGTGGAAACATGCCAACGGATTCATTTTGGCTCGTAATACAGGAGAAGTGAACTCGTAGATTAGCTTCCACGAGGTCGATTTAGATTAAGCTTTTTAGATTGATTCCACGAAGATGAAGCTGTTTTAGCTGGGTCCCACGAAGTTGATGTAGATAAAGCTGTTTTATGACTGATGTTTACGGGTGCTCATTATTCAAGACTCGATTTAAATTTCTAGGCGGTCGGGGGTGGGGGGTGGGGGATTTAAGCACAAGCATGTCTTGCGTCAATTGTCTTTCCAAAGGTTATTCTCCTTGCTGTTCTTTATTACAGACCACGCCTAGTTCATGCTTCACTGAGCACAGTTGTTGTGAGTGCCATCTGGCTGAAGAAACACAAGTAATAACTCATCAAGTCATGACATTTCATTTTATTTTATTTATTCTCATTTTTCCCTCCTCATTTCTTCTCAAGAGGAGATGAAATTAAAATGTATGTAAAGGGGAGGGGATTACACAGTTTACAGTTTAATTATAGAAATGTACAATACTTCTGTATAGTCTACATGTGTACTCGTTCACACTTTCACACCTTGAAAACTTATTTACACATGGATAAAATTCAACTTGTATTAGTTCAGCCAGCCTACACAATTCATCTTGGTTCTGTTCAGTATGCACAATTCAATTTTAGTTCTATCTGCACATTTCAACTTGTTTTAGTTCAGCCTGCTCTATTTTATTTCTGCTGGTCGAAATATATGCCGCCATCCACGTCAGAGTTACTCGCACTTGACCCGTAGATATTTTTTTAATTCCTAGCGGAGTAATAACAAGAACATTCTAGAGATATGTTGGGGAAGAGGGTAGTTCAGAATAAATGCGTATAACATATTACACAGTAATATCCAAGACATTTTATTGATTTATTATTAGAATTGATGGAATGATGCCAGTGGGGTCTGTATAAATTATTTTTGTTAAGTTGTTGCTTATTGTTTGTCTCTTTTTTTAAATAATTTAGAAAAGTGATAATTTCAATATATTCTGCCTAATAAAATATTAGTTTCACAAATGTAATAAATATTTTTTTTATTATGCTATCGGTACAGTATCTTCTTTTGTCTTCATACATGTGCAGGAACAATTAACATTAGTGTAAAGTTATTATCATCATGGAAAAGTTATAGAATTAATTAGCGGTTAAGCCTTTTGTTTGTTTTGCTTTTGTTTCTATGTGTGTGTGAGGGTGTGTGTGTGTGTGTGTGTGTGTGTGTGTGTGTGTGTGTGTGTGTGTGTGTGTGTGTGTGTGTGTGTGTGTGTGTGTGTGTGTGTGTGATATGTTTCGTTGTAATAGTAAGACTTGTAAAGTAAGCTAGTGTTACTTTGTCAAAATTAATTGATATTGTAAACTGTCCTTTGTCACGATTTAGCTGCAGAATTTACAGTGGTATTTTATGGAATATATTTAATGAAATTCGTAGAATAAACTGTAAACTTTGTTGGAATACATTTAAATGATGAACTGAATACATTTAAATGATGAATTGAATACATTTAAAGGATTAATTTGCACTGTAAACTGGTTTTGTAGTGAATATAATTGGAGGAGGTAGAAATTAACACCGATAATAAAGTACTTTTGACGAAAAATATTTTGAAGCATTTATTAGTACTCATACCAAAGTAAATATTGTTTGTCACGAAAAACACACACAAATAATTAAAACTTTAAACGATACGACGAAGGTCGTTATAAAGTGTTCTGGAAAGTGTAAAGGTAACAGGACCTTTTTTGATGATTGATGGGACTGTGCGTGACGTGTGACTAGCTTTGTCACGATACATTCTGAGAAGTAATTAAAACTGTAAGTGTGACAGGTTGTACGATGAATGATGACCTTACGCGACGCTTGCTCGAAGTAATGGACAGTGCAATCCGAGGGAGGGAGAGATCCGTGTATTTTGCAATGAAATGGCTGACACAAACCTGATTTTTTTTTTTTTTAAAGCCATAAACATCACTTTGCGGACATGCCCGTTGTCAAAATGTGACGACTGATAAATCTGACAAACGGTTAGAATAATGACTTTTATGTGCGGAGCTGGGACAAGTAATTGCGCAAGTGCGAGCAGAACGGATCAATCCCTAGTTGAATAGGCATAATCATCCAAACGGAAATTATGGCGTTGTACATCCGCATTTAAATGCAGACACACATATAACTACTCTGTCGTAAGTAAAAGATACAAATAAACTGCTGTGGTGCGTGCGTCTGTACATATTTGGACGGGCGATGGCTTGTTTATTTTCTACTCATTTTCTTTTCGGGGAAAAAACAAATGCAGTTACTATAGCTCTCGTCTGACAAGCCATTGCTAGTAGTCACAATAGTTACACTTGCTTATTTCACTGAGTATTTAAGGCCTGTATGTCCTTGTTTTACTGAGTGCTTAAGGCCTGTATGTCCTTATTTCACTGAGTATTTAAGGCCTGTATGTCCTTATTTCACTAAGTTTTTAAGACCTGTGTGTTCTTGTTTCACTGAGTGTTTAAGGCCTATATGTCCTTGTTTCATTGAGTGTTTAAGGCCTGTATGTCCTTGTTTCACTGAGTGTTTAAGGCCTGTATGTCCTTGTTTCACTGAGTGTTTAAGGCCTGTATGTCCTTGTTTCACTGAGTGTTTAAGGCCTGTATGTCCTTATTTCACTAAGTTTTTAAGACCTGTGTGTTCTTGTTTCACTGAATGTTTAAGGCCTATATGTCCTTGTTTCACTGAGTGTTTAAGGCCTGTATATCCTTATTTCACTAAGTTTTTAAGACCTGTGTGTTCTTGTTTTCACTGAGTGTTTAAGGCCTATATGTCCTTGTTTCATTGAGTGTTTAAGGCCTGTATGTCCTTATTTCACTAAGTGTTTAAAACCTGTGTATCCCACAGACAGAGGTGGTAGGTGGGGTGGGGTGGAAGAAAAAAACCTTTATAATTTTCACCCGCCCACCACTTTTAAGACTAGTCTACTCCACTTGACAAATATCTCAGGTGGTCATTCAATCAAAACATATAGTCGATCAATCAATAAGTCAGTCAAAAAATTAGTGAGTAAAAAAATAATTAGTCAGTCAAAACTTAATCTGTTAATTAGGCAGTCGCTTAGACAAGGAAAAAAACTAAGTGGACGAATGCCATAGACATCTAAGGGTTAAAGGTACCGTCGCCATTAGACGAACATGTTAATGTAGCAGTTTTTCTGAAGGAAACAATATACATTCTTCCAATAATTACTTTTTCTTTCTGCTGTCCGTGGTCTGTCTACTGAAAATTACAAAAATTCCTAGTCGTGTGCTCCAATTCACCAAGTGACCCGATTTGGACAGTAATGGTCTATGCATGTGTTTTCTCCTAAAATTAACATTAACTCTTTTTAACGGTTAGTACTCTTGCAAACATTCCCCTTGTCCCTAAATGCGGCCGAATAAAATATAAAAACGATCTCTTTCCGATTGCTTGTCCTGTTCGCTACACGTAAGTGTTACGAATGAAAACATGCAGTGATAAAACAGTAAACGACTAAAATAAAATTTAAGTACGCAATTTCAGCTCTAGACGTGACGTCAGAGTGTGAAGTGCACCGTTTGGCTCAAACGCTCAATTCATCAAAAGCGCATTAAATAAGTAAATTTAATTCTAATTACTACTTTTCTTGTGTTTACTCAAATGTGTACACTTGCTTAAATGTGTATACTTGCTCATGAGTATACTTGTTCTAATGTATATAATTACTCATATATGTATTCTTGCTCACATGTGTATATCTACTCAATTGTGTATATTTGCTCAAATGTGTATACTTATATATGTATACTGGCTGAGATGTGTACACTTACTGAAATGCGCATACTTGCTGAATTTTGTACATTTATTTATTTGTTGCCTGACATTTACTATTTGGGGGCTTATAGTGTCGGGCAATTGTACAACATTTTAAGGCGAAATGTACAACATTTTAAGGCGAAATGTACAACATTTTAAGGCGAAATGTAAGCAGTTACAAACTGCTGAACAATCTCCATCCTTGGCATGAACATGCAAGTCATATAATGTGTACCGTTACTTTAGCAAAAGAAAAAGAAAAAAAAAAGACATGAATGTGGGAATTAAAATATTATGCAGTTTTCAGCATTGCAAAGTAGTTTAAAGTGACGTCGAGTTTATTTTGACAAATTTCACAAGCAAACAAAAATGTGTCAAAATTATTGGAGAAGTAGGGGGGGGGGGGCGGAGGGAAGATGAAGTTATTTGTTACAAGGCGGGTAACCAAAGGTAGGTAACTGTCGATCACCTTTCATAAACTGTAAATAGCAACAAATAATAAATTAATTAAACTATTTCTCCTTAAATCAAGGTTGTGAATCCAGCGTAGTATTTGATTATGTACTGAAAGAGTTTTCTAATTTTAATGGTCACTTGTGCCTTTAACGGGAAGCACCTTCAGTCACTCTTCTAATTTAAATTGGTGGTAGGTGGTGGTAGTGGGATAATCAAGTTCTAAATTTAATGAGTTTTTAGATACAAATACTGAAATAGTTTTTGTCATTTGCCACTGTACTCACCAATCTAATACCACACCCACCCACCCACACACACACACACACACACACACACACACACACACACACACACACACACACGCACGCACAAAAAGACTAGGGTACGTGTCCTTAGTTTTGAGTCAATAACATTCGCTCTCTTCGAACGACCGAACTCTCTTAAACATTCTAAAATTTAATCTAAAGAACTTACTTAAAACATGTGCAGGCAGAAATTTTGATCATAGTCTCTGTTGGATGCCGGAGGTCGCTGCGACGTCAGTTGGCAATATGACTGATGGCGTGTCGGATTGAAAATCAGTTATATGTCATATCCCACACATATACACCCGGAGTTTTGGTAGTGGTGAAAGCAATTTTAAGTACATACGGGTTTTATAACCGGATACATAAACGATTTAAGAAAGTCACAAATACCCTCCCGCTGGTCAGCCGTGCTCTATATTACAGTTAAAGTGGGTGTGTCCTAAACGGATTATCTTCACACACAAAACAAATTAACTCAACAAAATATTTACAAAATATATTTACATTTATTCAGTACAAGTGTGCATACATGCACACAGATACCAAATGCAAATTCATACCACAAATCAACTCACTCCACCAACAATCACACTAGGGCAAGTCAACTCACTCCACTAAAAGTCGCACTAGGCCACTGGGCAAGGTCCCCATTTAAAGAGCCCTGCCTGAGGTCCTGCAGACCCGAAAAGCGGTGTCATTAAGGAAACTTGTAACACAAATACATTATTGCAATAATTATAATACATTAATATATGATGTTGCAACCCATTTACAGTATTGCATTCAAAGTAATTACTCTTGTGTGATATTCTAGGATTTTGTAATACAATGAACAATTATCTTTAATTTACGTTACCAGTTTGTTTCTTAGTCACTTGATATGTTCTAACAACAGCGGTATTCTGTATGTTCGTGTAAATACATTGACTGTATAAATTGACTGTCACTATAGTGAAGCCCATTAAAACTAAGGTACGGTAATAAACGACTCTGGCACATTAGGTGACTTTAATATAATGATAAATAAATGCCAGGTAATAATTATCCACTGACTGATAACTCATCAGTAAAGTAATTTTAATTTTGAGGTATATAGTCCTCCAATTTTACTTCCTGGACTAAGCCAACCACCAAATAGGTAGAAATTTAATCAAGTCACTCGGCAAAGTATTTTAATCACACATGCTTCTCAAAGGCACTTATTCTTTCTGAGATCAGATACCAAATGACCTTTTCATCACAGACCAGTGCATCTCCCGTTGCTGGCTTGTAAAATCCTGGATGAAAATAATCAACGGGTCACGTGATTACGGGTACGCAGCATTCCTACGTCATAGATCACATGACCCTTTTATGTGCAGAAGGCAGAACAAAGTGCCTTTATATTGCTGTGTGAGAAAAGTCCTCATGGAAACCAATTAATCTAGATGAGGGCTGCGATTGTATTCGTTTATTTCAAATCATACGCTGCTAATTTAGACTCCTGTTTTGTTCCACATTTGACCTTCCAGCTAACGAATAAAACTTTGTCCCTGACACAGACACCTTCAGGATACTGCAATAGAAGGTCATGGTCACTAGCAAGAGTATAATAACTCCAGCCACCTGAGGCAGACTTCGCCATCACGCACTGTCCACCCCGACTGGCGATGTACAAATTTCTGGCTCGGTCAGCAGCGACCTCACATGGTCTCTCCAGGCCTTTACGCTTGTGGGTAGCCACTAACTCGCCCGAGGACAGTTTTATCTGAAACAATGAGTCATTGTTCCTGTCAGACACAAGAACATCACCACCCACTACACAAAGATAGTGCGGACAGCTCATATTTTTCACCACGCTGCTAGTTGTGATCGTCCTCACCACACTGCCGTCTAGTGCGATCACGTGAATGCCGGCCGGCTCGCCATTTGCCGGGAGACAACTTACAATTACTTCCTGCTCGTTGCCCACCCCTACGCCAACGTACTGGATGTTCGTGCGCACATAGGAAATGACAACTGGGTCTCCGGCCACACTGATCAAGAAGATCCATTTCCTGTCCGCTGTGACGACAATACGCCCGTCCTTTAACTGTGCGAGACGGTGCGGAGCCGTAGGGAGCTGGAGTTCCTTGAATGTTGGGGGATGCATTTCGAACAAGATGCGCAACATTTTGTGTTTGGCGTCTGCCATGACGATCAGGCCTTCTAGAGTGTTCAGCAGCGATACGATGTCGCTTTCGTTGGGCGAGACGAGTAGTGTTGACGAACTTGTGGTAAGATTTTGCGCCCACCCTGGAAACGTAAGCGTGTAGTGAGAAAACATGAGCATACAAACACACAGACATCTCTTTATCTCTTACGCACAGATACACACACACACACACACACACACGTACACAGTGTGACACAGAATATATAAACACGCAGTACAAGAACACTCTACTCTTATTGCTAATAATCACTTCAACTTTGATTTTACCCTTTTCCTGTCCCCCAAAGCAAACATTTACCTCTGTTTTTAGAGCCATTTATATTCTCTCCTAAAACATACCTCTCTCTCTCTCTCTCTCTCTCTCTCTCTCTCTCTCTCTCTCTCTTTCTCTTTCTCTCTCCCTAAAACATACCTCTCGACTCTGTTTTCCACGAAGCTACAGCGCCACATGGCACGGTCATAGATCGTGGCCTGTGATTTGGTGTAGCACCAAGCTGCCAGAAAGTAAATGTTCAGATTTACATAGATTTATTTTTTCTTTTATCTAGGATTTTTTGCATTAGTTTCATTTCATGAGTGTATTTTATAATTGTTTTTGTTTTACACGTAGTGGTCGTTGTACTTTAAAACTGTGTTATTTTATATTATTTCCCAAATATGCTTCCTATTTATCGTATTTTAAATAGTTAAGAAATTATTTTGTAGGAGAGGCTGTCTGACATTATTCTCTTTTATAATTATTCATGGGGAAATTAGCCCTGTGACAACGAAAGACATTTCATGTTTACTAGTGCAGTAAAATCGTACATAAAATTCAGTTCCACTGGGAACAGTTATATGAAGTAGCTGCTTTAACTGCATTTTCGCTGTTATATGATACTTAAATTAACAATCATCTATTTTTGACAGAATTCGCTTGAAAACCAGAACGTAACTGCATGAGCAAATATCAAGCTTATCGTCAAATTTCAGAATCAACGCAACACACGCGCACAGATTGTCAACATTGTCAAGCTTACGTCACTAAATCATCACATTATAGAACCAATGCAAAACACCCAAACATCAAACAAACGTCACTAAATCATCTCATTACAGAATCAATGTAACAAGTGCAAATATCAAGCTTAAGTCATTAAATCATCAAATTAAATTATCAAATATCAGTAAAGGACCAATGCAACATGTAAAAGCTCTTTACTTACACACATTATTTTTTTTTAAATGTCTTTTCTTACTTTTAACGTCTTACAGTAGAGCCACGTCAGTGTTTTATACTTTTTATTATTTTATTGTTGTAATATCCATAAAATGTTTCACATTTTCTTGCTGCGTTAGTCTTTTCTTCTTTTTTTCTAACTTTTTAATGATTAGGAGACCTGATATTTATACTATCAAAATAGGTAGGAAATTCCACATGAAATCGTGTATGGTTCCAATACAATTCTCTTTCTCAATAGAGTAGGCAAAATCTGTTTTTAAAATGTTACTAATTATAGGTCGAAGTCACCGTATCTAGTTTTGTCTAGAATTTGGTATTAGTTAAGACCAAATGTTGTTAACGGTGTTCTAAACTCTACATGTAGGGTGGCGGATCGGAAATTAGTTTTTTGTGAACTGGGAGAGATGATGTGTGTACGGGTGGATGTTGAGTGGGTAGTGGGATGGTAAACTAAAGGTGATTGTGGGGAGGGGGGGAGTGTTTGCCCATGGATGGAAGATATTTATATGTGTATATTTGTACAGATGTAGGTGTGGGTGTGCATTTGTGTGTTTATTTGTCCTGCCTGTGTATGTATTTGACCTACCGGTGTGTGTATTTCAGACATTAATAGTTGTATTTGACATTCCAGTGTGTATATGGCATACCTGTGTGTTTAGTTGACTACCCTGTGCGTATGTATTTGACATACCTTTGTAATTCGTCTATCCTGTACGTTTGGTGGCTGACGTCTGCAATTATCTTTAAGAGAAGAATTGGAGGTTTTGGCTTGTGTGGGACTCATATTCAGTGGCTGAGGAGCATTCTTACCTAAAACACGTGACACGTTAGAATTGTGCTCCCCGAGATCTGGTGGCAACTTTTCCGAAAAATCAGTCAATGTTTTTCCTTCATAATCAAGTTCGATAACTTCATAATCTTCATAACAACTCAACACACATATCTGCTCAGCCTCAGTTACAGGCTGTCCAGGAGACAGTCCGTTCACATCGCAGTTCAGTTTATTTGTATCAAAACTCTCTGTAAATGAAATACCATCTGTTTCTAAGCCACTATCTCCTGACGAGCCCCAATACGCGTCACCTGACGGCCCATCCATCTGGATATTAACTGTAGGCAACGCACCAGCCTCTTGAAATTTATGGTCAGTTAAAGGATCTGTATCCATGGCAGAAGGTGACTCAGATATTTTAGCATCTTGCAGAGATGACGGATGGCCTAGCCGCAGGTCTACATCCTGCTCAATGGAAACGGCATTTGACCATGTCGCTTCCGGCCTCAGGTGGTCAGGTAGCATGTCCATGAGTAAGGCCTGCATGTCGAACTGTCTCTCCACCACCTCTGCCCACTGAGCCACCGGGGCCTCCATTAGGAAGTTCAGGCCACAGTCCACGCCCAGCAGTCGGACGTTGAAGTCACGAAGCAAGCGAGGGACGACAACCGCGAACTGCCCCGACTGCACCTGCCTCAGGAAGCCATCCAGTAGTCCTTCTCTCTGTTCTAGTTTGAGAACGAAGGTCATTACCTTCATTTGTTCCTCTCTTTTCTCATCTTGGAATTTCTGCTCTGTGGCCTGCTTAACGGCCTCGCCCTCCGCAAGTTTCTCCTTAATCAGAACACTGAGCCTTTGGTTTTCTTTCCCTAAAACCTTCACGTCTCTTTCCAGATCCGAAACCCGTGACGCTATGCTCCACTGCAAGGTGGCCAAGAAGATGTTTGTATCTAAATAAAATTTAAAAGTAAATATTTGAGGATTTTTTAAAATATAAATATTTTTACTGTTTATTATTAATTAATGCACGGGCTTTTTTTTTTTTTTTTTTTTTTTGGGGGGGGGGCTTGCCATTTACTTGTTCATGTAAATGTATGAAACGATTTATGACAATGAAAGGAGTCACGCGTGTACACACTAATTATTACAGTTTGAAAAACTTTCTGAAAGCATTAAAAGAAAAAAGTTATTGCAACAGGATCATAAAGAATAAAAAAATAATAATAAAATATACAGCAATAAACATACAACAATATTCAAGTGACAACAATCAAAACCATAACATGACTTGGTATTATACATATATGTAGGATACCATCTTTGACGCCTACGCTGCCTAGTTAATGGTTATGATTATTATTAATTAATTAATCCTCCATAATAATTACAAGTGATGAGAATCTTCATTTATGTTATTAATAATCCTCCAGCAGAAAACATACACCTCTCTCACTTGGTGGATATGCAGACGCTGTAAACGTTTTCTTTCTTCCACAACATTAAAGACAAACATTTACCGTCATACAATATTTCCATATGTGGAAAACTTCTTACTAAAGGAGAAGACAAATCCATCTTTTAATCTATATTTAGCGAGAGCACATTCACCCACATTCTTCTCCAACTTAAGGTTATCAATATGTGTAAGAAGATCAATAACTTTAACAATAAATTTATTAAATAAACAATCAAATATGCATATAACAAATACAAGATTACTTGACATCAATATTTCCATGAAACCTCATTTGAATAATTTTAATATCTACACAGTCTTACATCCTAAAACACAAGTCAACAAATTAGTGTCAATACAAATCACAGATAGTTCTTATCAGAGAACAGAAATTGAGTTATTAGAGATAAGCGATAATAGTTTGTTCTTAGCCTGGTTTAAGCACTTGTCACAAAAGTCTTTCATGTGCTTTTTGTAAGAAAGCCTCAAGTTAAGTTTATTGTTCACATTACTAGTGTCAATTCCACATGATTCCTTCCTCAGTTACAGAACACTGATTTATTACTATTCTCTCGAGGCTAACCTGGGCACTCCATTGCCATATTAGCTCTCTCAAGCAGATGAACAATTGTAGCAATTTCCAGTAACTTTCTTGTACCTTCGATATAGTCAGCATATCTTGCCATCAAACATCAATGGAGTGTAGTGTATTCCTTACACTTACACACTGTGGTAGATACTTCTTGTGGGACTGCTGAAAGAAACATGACGCGCATTGTGCATAAACCAGAGCTCAGTATGACCTAACCCAACATTTGAGTTAATGCGAAAAGAGAAGTTGTGACACTTGTCTTCCTTTCCATTGGTTATGAACATTTTGTCAGACTGAAAATAAGGACAATCCAATCATTGAAGGGACACTATAGTGATCACTGAGAAATCCTGTATTAACATCTTTATGCTTTGTTGATATTTTTTATAATTAAATTTTATAGTTAATCATTTTACAATTCTTACACATCTTTAGTACTGTAGCCATTGATGTAAGTGTAAATCCACGTCATAATTGTAGTGTAGTCTCTTGTAACGTTAGCATCATTGTTGTGTATTGTTGTAATTATTTATGCAGGTATTCTGCTAGGGGCTGGCGAGTCAAATAAATATATCAGGATGATGCGCCATAATCAACAAGTCATACTGTTTGCCTTGGCACTCGTAGGTGGATTAGTGTGCAGGCTGAACTGATTTGATCTAAATCATATAAATGCAAGTCACCCCAAACAGTATACGACAGAACATATCAAATCTTAGGACTATAAATATATTTAGTTCAATATGAATACTTAGGACCATAACAATACTTAGGACTATACATATATTTAGGTCAATATGAATAATTAGGACCATACATATATTTAGGTCAATATGAATAATTAGGACCATACATATATTTAGGTCAATATGAATAATTAGGACCATACAAATACTTACACTATAAATATACTTAGGACAATATGAATATTTGGATCATATAAATACTTGGAACAATACCAATGCTTAGGATCATATGAAAATTTATGACTATATCAGTACATAGGACTATACAAATACCTATGACAATACGAATGCTTAGGACCATACAAATACTTACACTATACATATACTTAGGACAATATGTAAACTTAGGATCATTGTTTACAGAAAAGTTATTTTCCTGGTTTTTAAGATTTCTAAGTGTGGAATCCTGGTGTCATTTTCTCAAGCCCATGGAGAGAGACAGTAGCTACTTGGTGAGGTTGAGTTTTCACCAGAAACTTCCTATAGTGCCAGTAAAGGGAGCTAATCATCTTGAGACATGGGACTGTACAAAATGTTCAAAAGTCGGTCCGGCAAGTCGACAGTGAAACCACTGATTCTTGATTTATTAATAAGTCAATGACTGGAAACATTCACATAGCTAGCTACTTGAATACAAACTGTTAGCCAAAATAACCAATCCAGGAGGAAAGTTCTTGTTAGACCGCTTCATACTTGAAACAAATGGGAAGTTTTATCTATGAGTGTATTTCTATTTTAATAATAATAATAATAATTGTTGAATAATTGCACCTTGTTTAACTGAAAAGTGCAATTAAAAAAAATCATATCGCATTTTTATTTTATTTTTTAAATTTTCTGAGAATTCTTCATTTTACTGTAATAGTTGTCTCACTTTTTGACTAGAAATTTCCATAGGATATCTATCAATCGACAGAATTTAATGAAAGTAAAAGTAATAAATATTAAACAAAAAATGGTAACCTGCATCCAGAATTTTCCGATCGGTTATTGTTCTCATCTGGACCTCTTCCTGTTCTATGTTAATTGTAGCAATTCGTGAAGCCACTTTGACGCGTTGGGCGTGGCCGATGGTAAGTTCCTTCTTGGTAGCGTCTCCCTCTAGTGGGCGTGGCTCGCCTGCTGTAGCAACAATTGGGGGGGGGGGAGGGAATTGAATATTGTAGTCATGGTGAATCAAATTGTTTTCTTGAATCTACCATCTCTTAAAACCTATACATAGCCTGTATGGCCGGTATAACAATTAACGTTATACAATAATTGCTTAGTTTAGAGCGAGTAGACTAAAACATCAACGCTTTATATGCTCCAAAACAAATCATACTTCAGTATTAACTGATAGCTTAATAAGTTACAGTTACATGTAATATCAATTTGTAGGCTGTATATAAATCATACTTCAATATTAACTGATAGCTTAAAATAAAGTATAGTTAATACCAATTTTTAGGCAGTATATATATCAAACTTCAGTATTAACTGATAGCTTAAAATAAATTATAGTTAATATCAATTTTTAGGCAGTATATATATATATATATCAAACTTCAGTATTAACTGATAGCTTAAAATAAGTTACAGTTACATGTAATATCAATTTGTAGGCTGTATATAAATCATAGTTCAATACTGATAGCTTAAAATAAATTACAGTTTTAGTTTGTAGGCTGTATAAAAATCATAGTTTGGTATTAACTGATAGCTTAAAATAAATTACAGTTACTATTAGTTTGTAGGCTGTATAAAAATCATAGTTTGGTATTAACTGATACTTAAAATAAATTACAGTTACTATTAGTTTGTAGGCTGTATAAAAATCATAGTTTGGTATAACTGATAGCTTAAAATAAATTACAGTTACTATTAGTTTGTAGGCTGTATAAAAATCATAGTTTGGTATTAACTGATAGCTTAAAATAAATTACAGTTAATAAAATTAATATCAATTTGTAGGCTGTATATAAATCATACTTCAGTAACTCATAGAGTATGCAAGTAATGATACCAGTAATTTGAACATTTCGTTATGTCAGACTCACTTAACGTACACACTTCAATGTGCAAGACTCACTTAACGTACAAATATTATGTCAGACTCGGTTAACTCACAAACTTCATTAAGTCAGAATCATTTAACTTATACATTTCATTATGTCACATTCACTTAACTCACAAACTTCATTAAGTCAGAATCATTTAACTTATGCACTTCATTGTGTCAGACTCACTAAACTTACACATTTCATTAGGTCAGACTCACTAAACTTATACACTTCTTTGTGTCAATCTAACGTGCACACTTCACTATGCCGAACGCCTTCACACTAATGTGTTACATGGAATTTCTCACTCTCGTTGTCTACGGTATGTATTATGTATGTTTCCACGGTTGATATAAAATGTTAAACTGAAATAGACAATATCAAATGATCGTAATTACTTTTAACCCCGCGATGTGATGGTGGCGGTGGTGGTTGTGATGATTTCAAGTATATATCAGATTTAAATTATAAATTAATGTCCGAATATAATTTATCTAATTAATTCAATTGCAAAATGAATAGAGTCTAAGAGAATAATTTTTCGATGAAATATTGCCACTGTAGCCGTTCCTATACTTTTGTATGTCTGGTTACTGTAACTGTTATTACTACTATTGTTTTATTGCTTGGGTGGTTGGTTACTGTAGCTGTTATTACTACTATTGTTTTATTGCTTTGGTGGTTGGTTACTGTAACTGTTATTAATACTATTGTTTTATTGCTTGGGTGGTTGGTTACTGTAGCTGTTATTACTACTATTGTTTTACTGCTTGGGTGGTTGCAGTTGTTGTTCCTACTGTTTTTTTGATGTAGTTTTGGTTGCTGTTTTTGTTTTCCTTATATTCTTTCTATTATTGCTGATAATACTTTTAACGTTATCATCAACAAAACTAAGATACCTAACGTATTTTATTTCACTCAACAATAACGAAGACCTTTTTTTAAAAAAAATACTTGTCGTTGAGTTCAGACCTTGAAGGAATTCGCTTCGAGGTCTGATGTTTATTTCTATCAGTTCCTCAGTGACAAGAACCTCATCCGCGACCCCAATATTGACCTGGCTGCTGTTCGTAGTCTGTGTTGAAGCCTCATCATGTGGCCCACAGGTTACTTGGTTACTAGCTGCTACCACCAAGGTCTTGACACAGGTGTCCTCTGATACGGCGCCACTGTTTTCATCGTCGGGTGGAACAGTAGCAGCGGACTTGGTGCTGTTAGCTTCACCAGTATTAGCTTGGTTCTCACAGGTATTTGCCCTCAAACCATCTTTCAATAGGTCAGAATGGACAGGAGTATTGCATGTTATGCTATTAACGGCACTAACCAGTTCAGAGGTGTCTGTAATCAGTTTATCATCTGACCAGTTAGTATTGATCTGATCTTCACAAGCGTCTGTTCTATGAGGACACTGGTTAGTATTGATTTGACTTTCACAAGTGTCTGTCCTCTGAGAAGAAATATTAGTATTGATTTGACTTTCACAAGTGTCTGTCCTCTGAGAAGAAATATTAGTATTGATATGACTTTCAAAAGTGTCTGTCCTCTGAAAAGAAATATTAGTATTGATTTGACTTTCAAAAGTGTCTGTCCTCTGAGAAGAAATATTAGTATTGATATGACTTTCAAAAGTGTCTGTCCTCTGAGAAGAAATATTAGTATTGATTTGACTTTCACAAGTGTCTGTCCTCTGAGAAGAAATATTAGTACTGATTTGGTTTTCACAAGTGTCTGTCCTCTGAGAAGAAAGATTAGTATTGATTTGACTTTCAAAAGTGTCTGTCCTCTGAGAAGAAAGATTAGTATTGATTTGACTTTCACAAGTGTCTGTCCTCTGAGAAGAAAGATTAGTATTGATCTGACTTTCACAAGTGTCTGTCCTCTGAGAAGAAAGATTAGTATTGATTTGACTTTCACAAGTGTCTGTCCTCTGAGAGCACTGATTAGTACTGATTTGATTTTCACAGGTATCTGTTCTCTGAGAAGATTGATTAGTGTTAATTTGATTTTCACAAGTGTCGATCAACTGAGAAGAATGATTAATATTCATTTGGCCTACACCAGTGTCGGTCATCTGGCTATCTTCTGACCAATTATATTTTATTTGACTTTCACAAGTGTCCGTCTTCTGAGAACAATGATTAATATTAATTTGGCTTTCCAAAGTTTCTGTCATGTGGTTCTTTTCTGACGAATTAGATTTGATTTGTTCTTCACAATTGTCTGTCACCTGAGAAGACTGATTAGTATTGATTTGACTTTCACAGCTGTCTGTCCTCTGAGAGCACTGATTAGTATCCATTTGGTTTTCACAAGTGTCTTTCCTCTGAGAGCACTGATTAGTATCCATTTGGTTTTCACAAGTGTCTGTCCTCTGAGAGCACTGATTAGTATCCATTTGGTTTTCACAAGTGTCTGTCCTCTGAGAACACTGATTGGTATTGATTTGGCCTTCACAAGAGTCTTTCATCAGGTTATCCTCTGATGAGCTAGTATTGACTTGACCTTCACAAGTATCTCTCCTCTGAAAAGATTGATTAGCATTAATTTGGTCTTCATAAGTATCTGTTCTCTTAGAAGTCTGATTAGTATTGATTTTGCCTTCACAAATATCTGTCCTCTGAAAAGATTGATTAGCATTAATTTGGTCTTCATAAGTATCTGTCCTCTTAGAAGACTGATTAGTATTGATTTGCCCTTCATAAATGTCTGTCCTTTGAGAAGACTGGTTAGTTTTGATTTGCCCTTCATAAATGTCTGTCCTCTGCAAACACTGATTAATATTAATTGGGCCTTCACAAGTGTCTGTCATCTGGTTCTCTTCTGACCAATTAAATTTGACCTGACCTTCACAACTGTCTGTCATCTTTGAAGACTGATTGGCATTGATTTGGTTTTCTGAGTTCCCTGCTTTCTGGTCATCATCCAATAAACCATTGTTAATGTGGCTTTCTGAGTTATGCGCCATTTGGTTTTCTGAGTTGCCTGCTTTCTGGTCATCATCCAATAAAACATTGTTAATATGGCCTTCTGAGTTATGCGCCATTTGGCCTTCCTCTGAACTGCTAGCTTTCCGCCGATGTGCCTTAAAGATAAAGGGTTAAAGTATATGCTTGAATTAATCTATTATTGTCCACAATTGCTCGAACTATATTGAAACAATCTTAACATGATGAGTGATGACGATGTTGATGATGATGATTGATGAGTATTACCGATGATGGTGATGATTGATGGTAGTGGTGGTTTAAAAATCAAATTTTCTTACTTACACTTAATTTCTTTATCTTATTTTATAAATCTAAACTGAATGCTTTATTATATAGTACAGTTTATTAATTGACAATTAAATAGCTTATTGTGTAAATATATGGAGGTGGTATTGCGAATGAATTTAATAAAGTTATATTTATTTTGCTCTTATTTACAGTGATTCCTTTTTAAGACAATCTTTCCTGTCTAGACTGTTGATTTTATTCTTTCCTCTTACTTTCTTCCTGTTTATTTGTAATTCAAGTGTTGCTTGGTCGAGTTTGCCTTTCTCTTACTTTCATTCAGTGCTTGCCTGTTATTCAACTGCTGCCTGGTTTATATTATCTTTCTCTAATTTTTTTTTCAATGCTTGCCTGTTATTCAATTTTTCTTGTTGCCTAGTTCAATTTTATCTTTCTCTAGCATTTTTCAATGCTTACCTGTAATTTAATTGCTGCCTGGTTTAATTTTTCTAAGACAATCGCTTCCGGTGGAGAGCAGATTTCACAGAGTCGATCTAAGCGTGAGTAGAAGTCTTGTATGCTGCCATCGTAAACTTTTCCAGTGTTTAGTCGAGTGACATAAATCTCCAAGAGACCTGCATTTCTTACACACTCTTTCTTGAACTCTTCTATTTTTCTGACAATATCTTCCACCTGAGTTATCACCCCTTTTAGTTTAGCTGTTTGATTTTTAAAAGCCTTAATATACTTTTTTTGTGGTGGATGATCTTCTGGCTTGTTTCTATAAGTGACTATCATTTCTACAAAACTTGCCGTTAACTTGTCCTTCAAAATCCTGCCCATATTTTGGAGGATGCTGGGATTTTTCAAGAGTTCTTTCACAGAATGTCTTTCAACTCTAACGTGCGAGGTTGAACAGTCGACACAAAAGAATCGATCACATTCCAGACAAATGTGCACAGCAGGTTGTTGCAAACACGTGTGACATTTCTCGACGTTTTGTTTTGGCATCTGACCAATCAAAACTTCCTCCAGGACAAGATCCCTGGTCAGCTTGCGTTTCGCGTGACTACCCCAACGACACGACGGTGGACGATCGAGGGTGTCTTTGATCCTGCGAGCACATCTGAGGCAGATAAGATGGCCGCAAGGTAAAACGGAGTGTCCCAAACGTGGGAAATTACAATGGAAACATGCCAACGGATCCATTGTGGCCCGTAGCGCAGAAGGAAACTTGTAGGCTAAGTTCCACAAGGTCGATTTACATGAAGCAGTTTAAGCTATAGTCCAGAAATTTTAAATATTCTAGCATTGATGAATCCATGTTTTAACTAGGTTCCAATTTTTATTTTTATTTTTACATATGTTGACATATAAGCAAATGTTTGAACTCAAGTTACTAAAGTATGATTTAATGCGACGTACGAGAATAAGACTATATTTGAAGTAGGATCAAAGCTTTTGATTTTAATTGATAGAGATGAAGCCATGTCTAAACAAAACCTAAGTGATGCCATCCTCTAGTTAGGTTTCAAAGTTGGATGTTTTATGACGCACACTATTTAAGATACGTCATGGCCTAAATTTCAAGAAGGGTTGTTTCTGATTTAAACTCATGTCTTGGTTCGCATCAACTGTCTCTCGAAAGATAACTGTCCTAGATGTTCGTTAGTATATGCCACGCTTGGTTCAAGCTTCACTGAGCAGAGCTGTCCTGCGTGCAGTCTACCTGTAAAAGTAAAAGCAAAAATTAATCGGATGGATGCTTCCATATTTAATCCACACTCAGTTTTTCCATACTCGCCACCTCTTTAAAATGGGAGATAACACCCCAGTGCTGTTCTGTTTGTTCTAGACTTCTATTTACAAAAGAGTTCACTGTTTTAATTATAAAGGTATTATTCATAGTCACAGTTATATACGAATAAAGCCATTTGCTGTGCAAATCAAGATTCCTATAGTAAAGACTATATATATATATAGATATATCTTCACTTTGTTTGTACCAATAGTTACATCTAAATCCTACCAGATGGAATTATTTTGGGCAGGCTCAGTATAATACTCTTACAAGGACGGCGTTACCAGATCGATATCTGATTGATTCAGCTTTTACTGGTCACTTATAGGCTATTACAATAATCCCCTGCCGTCCTAGCCACAAGAACATGTGTATAGTAAGAAAAAATACAACAAATCTTTTAATGATTCAGTGTTATCCAACTCTACGTTACAAATAACACCAAATATTCACAGATAAAAAGAACTCGTGCTCATTGTCATGGTCGAACCATGTGACAAATTATGCTCTTTGTGTTTCTATTATTTCGTTTGTATTTATTAATAATCGGTAGTTGATAGTTACTTGTTATGGCTGACCTCCACGTGGCTGTTTATGCAATCTGCCATACCCACATGTGCTACATGCAGTAAAGGATTGAGGGACATGGGCAGTGGAAATGTATAGAAGGGGGGGAGAATGACAGTAAGAGTGAATGAATGTTGACAAGAAACAGGATGTCCTTATATGGACATTTGCATTCTGTTCAATGACACGAGAAAACTTCTAGTTTGATTCAGTCATTCATAGACCCACACATTCTTATGCACTCTTCCTGCACCATATAGAAGGTGGAATTAGAGTATTATTTGTAAACACTTCTCCATGAGAGAACTTTGTAAATTATAAGTTAGCATGCAGCTAACATTTCATGATATAAAATTGTAAGAGTCGTCGATTGCTGTCACCACAAACCTTAGCGTTCTCTCATATTTATCGGCGGCTACAGAGAGATATGATTGTCTATTGCAGCTGGCCTTCTTTCTTCCTTTTCATCATGATTTTCTGCCAAACTAGTCCTCGTGTTCACTCTGAAATGCACTCCTGACTCTAGCCGCAGGCTGATGGCTGTCACGTGGTCTTTGGGCATCGTCAACATGGGTGAGAAGGCGTTGCACAAGTAAAATGACATGACGAGTTCATCTCTATCAATGACAACAGAGCTAAGTGATTCAAGTCGCACAATCTATATTCAGCCATAGAGACACTAATCAGATAAATGATCGCTAATGTTGGGACAATAAATAGACGGTCTTGGTTAACCTGTGTTATCTGAAATTGAATGCTATTTTTCCTTTTTATTGTTATTATTAAATCTTCATTGTTCTTGTTATCTAGACCCACATTTTGGTTAATTTGTTAGTAAAACCAAGAAGAGTTGGCTGGGGATGCTGAGCTGGAAAAATGTGGATGTTATATAAATCATAATTAATCAAAGGGAAAGATAACAGTACCAACTCGAGGCAAGCCAGGCAATTTGTCTGTCGCTATCATAGACGAATAAGGGTTCCAAAGAACAGGTCTGACATAAAGATTGAAGGATAGATTAGGCTGCCTGGGCTGTTGTCAGTTTTAGAGCTTATATAATAAATTTAACGATTAACAACTTTGAGTCTGATAACTGTAACAGGGTCATTAATAAAACCCGGCACGTGACACTCATGAAAGCATCAAATATCCAGATCTTTAATTATGAATCACAAATTAATTAATCATAATGCAAGGAATTCCTAAGCTCAAATGAATTCAATTACAACTGATCTAAAATTATTTGGGAATTGAATTAAGGCTTTCTTTTCAGAAACAATAATCACATATTTAGGATAACATCTGAAGTTACTTCCGTCATTCTCAGGAACCCCCACATCGTCAGAGTTGCGTCAAATTTTGACCCTAGATGAACTACTTCCTGATGGAGAAACACGATACTACAAAAGATCTTGTTTGCTTGCGCGAAAGCGTCGGAAGCCGGAAGCGCCCCCTACGCTAATAATAATAATGCTTTTTATTTCCTGAACAAAATTGCAAATCAACATACTGCAAAATATATCGTAGATTTATTTTTGACGGATGAGGCAAACAGGGAAAATATATTCATACTCAAGGTGACAGGACCACTAGAAGGGCATGTGTAGGACTTTGTGTGACGTCTGCTCAAGATAGCCGGGATGCAGGAATTAGCTGAAACGTTAAACCAGCTATGCCAGCCCGTTTTAAACGTGACAGCTGCGGGTTGGAGTAGTAAGTTTTGTGAGTGAAGTTGGAAAGAGGGAGCGAAAAAAAAAAACGATTCCTGTTTCAATATGCATATGCACGTAGAATCGATTGGAAATTATGCTTTTGTACATCTGAATTTCAACAAATGCAGACAACTACTCTGTATTGAGCGTATTATCTCGCGTGCGTATGTGTGCGTGAAAAAGAGAGTGAGACGAAAGTTATTTAGTTGTCTGTCGCTGTCACGGACACATTGTAAAGTTGTCTGTCACTGTCACGGACACATTGTAAAGCAGTACAAGAGGAAATGTGAGTTAACAACGCTTCACTGGCGTCTGATCATGAGCTGCGTTGTCTGTTTGATACTAATTCTTTTTTAGAGAAAACAAATCGTGGTCGACATCGTATTTGCTAGTTTTCGTCTGACGAACTAATCAAAGTTACATAAGCGCGTTTCACTGAACGCTTGAGACCTACCCCTAGTGAAAGACGCTTGAGACCTACCCCTAGTGAAAGAAGCTTGAGACCTACCCGTAGTGGAAGACGATTGAGACCTACCCCTAGTGAAAGACGCTTGAGACCTACCCCTAGTGGAAGACGCGTGATGCTTGAGGGTGAAGTCCTTGCTAAACAAGGAGGTTGCGATCAAAAGTAAAGATGTGTGTCATATTGTTCTTTATCAAACAATGTTTGACTGCGTACAAGAGTATTCTCTCCAACCACCATTTCCAGCGCAACTACCCAACTTGACAGACAGAGACATATCTATATTCAGTCAATATATGTCAAGAAAACCGAGAGTCAGTCAATGAATCAGTCAATTAATTAATCAGTCAGTTATTCAATTAATGTGTCAGTCAAATCAGAAAGTGAATAAATCAACCAGACAATCAGCCAGTTAGACAAATAAAACAATAGTGAATGCATGCCAACACTATTATCAGAAATACACGAAAAACACTACACGACAAACCTATATTACAAATGTCACAGAGAACAACAAACCAGGGAACAGCACAGCAGACAGGAAAGCAAAATATGATATATGAGCAGCACACACCATGCCCATATGCACAACCGAGTTCCTGGAAAAAAGTACAGAACACACACCAAGCCTCCATACAAAACTTCAAGACACAACACCTTTATAAAAAGGGTTAGTCTCAGTCACCCTAGTACTGCACAAACTAAACTCTGACACCAAAACAGGTACATAGTGCAAAAAATACAATAATACTATTACAATGTTAAAACAAATACACAGTGCACGAAAGATAGCATAATACTTTCTATTACAAGGTTAAAACGTGTACACAGTGCACCAAAGATAACATAATACATTTTAGTACAATTTCTAGCCACATACGTACAGCACAACACAATACCAAAATAGTACATACTTAAATGCCATTCACAACAAGAAGTGTGTATTCTACTCAAATATAAAACTTGCTCTTATATGTATACTTACTCAAATGTAATAGTGTCATATGTGTTATTTACTCAAATGTGACACTTATGATCATGCAAGCCACATAATGTGTACCGTTACTCTAGCATAAAGGATGTGAATGTAGGAATGAAAGTATTATGCAATTTTCAGCGTACAGAGTATTTGTGATGACGTCAAGATCACTCTGATATACTGAACAAGTAAATATAACTCTGTAAGGATTACTGGAGAAATAGGAATCGATGATGTTATTTATTTGTACGTTACTGCTTTACAGCAGCATAGAGTGTAATCAAAGCTATTTAACGCCGGATCATCTTTCACTAATAGGATTTCAGACTGGTAATTGTATTATTAAATATATTAGCAATTAAATATTAACTTTTACAATAAACAAGAAAACGACATTTCCAGTTAAAACCAGGTAGTTTGACGAGTTTTTTGTTGAATAGTTTGTGCCTTTAACTTTAAACACTTCACAACCACTCTTTTAACTTTTATTGGTGATAAAATAAAAACGATATTTACTGGCTTTTGTTACAAATACTGAAGTGATTTTACCAGTCAAACGGTTGAAACCGTTGTCACGTACGTTCTTGTGTCAGTTTATTGGGTCTAAAACTACCAAAACACACCCAACATGCATAAAATATTATTATCGTACTCTAGAACCCGGGATTCGACCGTACTTCTGGGTCAATGACATTCGCTGTCTGTTACTAACCTAATCTCTCTTTAACCGTTCAAAAGTGAACTCTGAACGACTTACCCGAAAACCTAGTTCGCCAGACAATTGGATGCCAGATATACAGATGTCAATAACGTCAGACTGAAACTCACTTTTATGCTGTCTCCCCACCGTGCTTAGGAGATAGCGAAAGCAGAAAAAGTAAATATGGATTTCCCAGTCTTGCATTACAGGCTGCTTGTTTTCTGAGGGCCATTGCGCTACTGCTTGCGGTAGAAACGCATTTGGAAAGTTATCTCCTTCGTTGGTCTTTTGAAAGGGCAAAGCACTCCGGAAACTTTATTCGTAGACAGACTAAATTAAGCGAAGATATATATTCCTTCCATCAAAACTGTCGGGACAGTCGTTTGTATTTGGCTCTCATTACATGCAGTTATCTAAACTGAATCAATCGTAAATGTGAGAGTAGACTTGTTTTAAAGGCCACCGAGAAATGTTTCGTGTGCGGGCTGGCCCAGCGACAGCACTTAAACTGACGAGATTGATAGAAAGCGGAGTTCACTTCCTGTTCTGTTTGCACAAGTAATAGTTAAGCAGACGACATTATTTATATGTATATGCTATTTAACAACTCACACGACTGACAGTCTTCACTCACACACTGATGAGAATTGACGCAAGCGTAGACAAACAGAATTACCACTCAAATAAAAATGTACACGCGCGCGCACACACACACACACACACACACACACACACATGAAAGTTCTTGTGTCTGTTTGGTACGAAAGTTCTTGTGATGTTGGGTACGAAAGTTCTTGTGACTCTGGGTGCAAAGTTCTTGTGACTCTTGGATACGAAAGTTCTTGTGACTCTTGGGTGCCCAAATTCTTGTGTTGAGCAAAAAGTTGAGTAGACTCTACACTTACAGTTAACAAAACTACACTAAGAAAGGTAGGTAAAGAAGTTTTAACATGTACAGACTAAAATAAGTGGGGGGGGATACCAGTTAGATTTAAAGGATGATACAAATTTCTTGTCACAAGTTAGTGACCTAACAATGACTTTGCCTATGTTTCAGTGTTCCGATTGTTCTTACTGTGATACCAAGTGTGCTAGAAAAAAATGGGCAAGCAAGCCTTCTACTTATGTACTTAACTCGTCTGTCTAGCTTTGGTAATCTATCCCATTCACCACCGCATATGCAGCATCAAGCATTTTCTCGTCCAGACTTCCTACAACTAATAGACAGCTGGACACATGGCAGCTTACATATTGGTCTAAACTCTTGTCCCTGTGATTACTCCCTGTTCGTGCCTCATTGCACCTTTCTCAACCCCACACCAACACATCCAATATATAATCCTATTTCTAATCATCGCTTCCTACACATATTTTCCATTTTTAAGTATTCACTCACTGCCTGGAAGTATGTTTCCATTCATAAACACAGGCAACACACTACAAAAGGTTTATATTGTATAGCTCTGCATTTTCAAGTAATATCATTCACATAACAATTACAATTCATCAGCATTTAATTTTTTATAATTAATAAGAAATGAAATCCCCATATCATGACAATTTTCAAGTTACAGGTCATGTCAGCCAGAAATGCCAGGGGGAAAAGAAAATTTGTATCCTGCACTTGGTTTAGTTACTCATGAATGTTGCTAGCTTTCTCATTCTGAAGTCATAAAGGAATATTTTCTTTTTTCAGCAAAGAATACTGAAGAGCCTTCCTAGCACTCAACCACCTTGCATTTGAATGTAATGGTATGTCACTGTATGTAGCACTCAACCACCTTGCATTTGAATGTAATGGTATGTCACTGTATGTAGCACTCAACCACCTTGCATTTGAATGTAATGGTATGTCACTGTATGTAGCACTCAACTACCTTACATTTGAGTGTAGTGGTATGTCACCGTATGTAGCACTCAACCACCTTGCATTTGAGTGCAATGATATGTCACTGTATTTAGCACTCAACTGCCTTAGAGTGTAGTAATATGTCACTGTATTTAGTACTCAACTGCCTTGATTTGAGTGCAGTGGTATGTCATTGTATTTAGCACTCAACCGCCAGATATTTAATGGTGTTTGCAGTTGAAATCAAAGACATGGTTTTGTTCTTCTTTGCTGCTATTGGTGAGTCAGCACTGAAAATAGTGATCTAAGTAAAATGTCAAATGAAAAAGCTTACTGGTGCTGCTAAGTAAAGACAAACCACCACCCCAAGCTCAAATATATTTCCTCTAACTTATTATTTCCTCAAGCATTTTTTTTATCAAAATTTGTATTTTCATTTTGTGTTGCCAATAGTTTTAAATGAATAAGGTGAAAATTAACATCTCTTGTCAACATGCTGAATTTGGCAAAAAGTATGAGTAATTTTAAAAATAAAGCAAAGCTACACAAAGTGGATATTATTTATATCAAGAGGTTATACGGCTGCTTACATGCTTTTAGTAAACAACAGAAGCAATAAGACTAGACAAGCAGATGCGTTTTCCCACATTTATTGTAATAGTTTCCAAAAATTATAAAATCACATTATTCAAACTTTCTTCATCAGAGAGACAATGTTTTCAGTTTTATAATAAAATCTGTTGTTTTAAGTTTCATCATGCTGCAAAAAAGTATATATCATATTACAGAAGCTATCACAAAAATATTGTGTATCTCTGAGGTCAGTCATGTGCCAGATGTAATTTACAATCATCTGTCACAATAAATATATGGAAGTGCAGTTACTAACAGTAACAGTCATGTTGACTAGTAGGTAAGCAGACTTTTGACAAATTATTTGTGTTCACATTTACAATCACGCTCATAGAACATTCATTATCATAGTAAAAATGATTATTTTATCTTAATAAATACTTAACTCATAATTATGCTCAAAGATCAGTTATTTAATACTAAGTATTTTTACAATCCTGCCATCAAGTTACTGACATTTATAATGCACACATCTTTCACCTCATTCACATTAAGCAAATATTCACTCATTTACACATCACTCTCTTTATGAACAGATCACTCACTTTATGCAAATGACAATCATCTCATGCACACATCACTCACTTTATACAAAATGACAACTGTGTCATGCACAAATCACTCACTTTATGCAAATGACAATCATGTCATGCACACATCACTCACTTTATGCAAATGACAATTGCATCATGCACACATCACTCATTTCATGAACAAGATCATTCACTTTATTGCAAATGACAATCATGTCATCCAACACTTGCAAGTGAAATATGCTAGAATTTTACTGCCATGGAATAGACCATTTAAATTCAAAAAGACAATCCAGAGACTACAATTCAATTTACCTGGGCAGGAAAGTCATTTAAAATCATGCTAACAGTTTACATCTGAGAGAATAAAAGTAATTTACAATCAAGAAATTATTTAAAATCATACAGACAAAAGGAAATACACACTTGTAACAACAAAAGTCAGTTACACTCAGAAAAATGTATTTTAACAAAGAAATCTAAATTAAACTTCAAATGGGTGTTTTTATTATGTGTAACAACATAAAGTTTCTTGAAAAAGAACGCAAAATCAATCCCACACTCCAAAGAAAAGCAAACATCCCAACATAATGTCTGCCGGACGGATGTAGAGACACATTAAAACCCCAAATATTTTAAATGAATTGAATTTATGTAAGTAAATAAATTAATAAGGTATATAACAGTGATTTTTTTTAAATATCTTTTTAAAGAAAATCTGTTTATTTTGAGTTAAAAATATGCATGACTTTTGCAAATGTAGACACTAGACATACATTAACAACAGCATATCTATCATGATTTATGAAGCATGAATGCCGCATATAAGTCTTTTAGACTTTCCAACCTACTCAAGCAAAGAAACATTACTACAAATTTAACCTACACAGAAATAAACAACAAAATCAACATTACTGCAAATTAACATATTTCAATACAGCCCGAATATTATAAATATACAATTTTATACAGTAAATAATCCATTGCTTAATGCTTCTTACAACAATAGTGCAATTAATAGAAAAAAATGTGTATACATAGTGCAGTGGGTTTTCTGTGGGGTTTTTTGTTTGTTATGACAGTATGTTTATTTTATTGTGACTTTGACAAATATTCACAATCTGGTAAGAAAATGCATGAGAACTGGCACCTCCCCCTGTACAAAAAAAAAAGCACTTTATATATGCATGTAAAAATTGTTTAATAAATATTGGATTGTCGCCAAATCTAACTACTTTTACCTGCACAGCTTATACAAAGCATTCAATGCATATTGCCAGTTTGACTTTTCCACAAGTATAAAGAAAATTCTACAAGTTAATGTCACATAAAAATATAATACAATGACAATCAGCCTTTTTATTCACATAAATATCAGGGCAAACTTAATTATTTTCATTCAAATAAATACAATGGCAAACTTAATTATGTTTATGCCCACTACCCACAATGCTATGTGTAGCAACAATAATAAGAAAACTTAAGCAGGTTCTTTTCCTTTTCACATCAAATCAGAGAATTTAGCAACCAGTGACACAGATACCCAAAACACCATACTTCAGGACTGGGCAAATTATGGCCTGCAGGCAACATGTGGTCTGCCACCTCTTTCAGTGCAATCCACAAGCTACAGAAACAAATTAATAAATATCTATGAAATTTTCTTGTATCAACCAGTTAATATGCTTTCTTTTTCTTCAGAGCTGATGCTAAACAAATGTTATGAACTGTGTCTATACTTATCTTCAACAGACACTAAGATCCCAACTGGCAACTGAGTAACTATGGAAAAGGCTTAAGTATTAATTACAGACTATTAAACACCATATATTATTTCTGGCTATGAGGCAAATTCTGTCATGCAAGAATCTGAGCATTTGACTGTATCAGTAGGTTCAATAATAATAATGATAATAGAAACATAAATACACAAAAAAGAGAAAAAATAGAAATATACCAGGATCTTAGAAATCCAGCGACTGTGGAATGAAAAGGCATAAGTAATATCTGTAGTGATAGGATCTTTGGGGAACATAACACCTGAATTGGAACGATATCTGAATAAAGTGCCTAGACAACACAATATTGCCCCACTGCTAAAAGCAGCCCTCCAAGTGCTACAACCTCCGTAAAACCTTGGATTCATAACCAGCAGTCAACAGGAGTCGTGAAAAAAGGATAATAATGGGTATTTATTTGCTTATTCTCTGGAGAACTCTGTGTGCTTTCAATTGTGACTACTAAGCCCCACATTCTTGAGATAGGGAGTGAAGATCAAAAATCCCAATGACAAAGACCAAGCTCACAACCAAGGCCTTGAGCATCTTTATCTCACAGCCACTGAGCTACCCAAAATGGTGATACACAAAGATCTAGTTATTTACTGAGATCACTGCTTCTTTCTGTTTTATCTACTGAAAGCTATTTACTATTTCATTGTTATTTTTTTTTTTTAATCTTTTTTCTTCTTTAAATTAAAATATCTATCTGTTGTGCAGATCAATGTTACTGTAGTTTTTAGTTTAAATCTATAATGAATTTACTGAAGATCTGTGCATCTGTTTCTTTTCTTTTCTTTACTGAAGATCACTGCTGTTTTCTTTATTTTCCTGAGAATATGTTTACTTTCTGTGTTATTGTCTTATTATTTAATGAAAAGTAAATATACTTTCTTCTTTTAATTACTTAAAAACAATGTTATCTTGTGTTATTTCTTATCTTTATTTACTAAAGATCAATGACTCTTATTTCATTTACTGTAGACCAAAGTTACTTTTGTACTTTTATTTACTTGAGAAAAATTTGCTTCCTGTGTTACTTACTGAGGCTTATTCACTTCAGACCAATGTGTTACTTTCAGTGTTTCTTTCTGACCTTATTCACTTTACTTTCTTAAATTTTATTGTTGTTTCAATGTTGTTTTCTTATCTTTATTTACTGAAGATCAATGTTGTTTTCTTATCTTTATTTACTGAAGATCAATGTTGTTTTCTTATCTTTATTTACTGAAGATCAATGTTGTTTTCTTATCTTTATTTACTGAAGATCAATGTTGTTTTCTTATCTTTATTTACTGAAGATCAATGTTGTTTTCTTATCTTTAGTTACTGAAGATCAATATTACTTTCTTATCTTTATTTACTGAAGAAGACTCTGATTTTCATTTACTTCTTCTTCTTCATGCTCACTGTAGTCAGCATGCAGAACACTTCCCGCTGGCAGAGATTCAGACGTTTTCACACAGGCAGTTCGAACATCATCATTTTTCTTTGGACACTAGACAAAAAGACTGATTAAAGTCATAAAGAAGAAAATAGTAATTTCCTTGTTTAAGATAATAATATTATTAATAACAATTATAGTAACATTTTAACAGTGTTGAAATTTTTAAGGAATTTCTTTAGACAAAAAAAAAATACATGTAGAACAAAAGACTGATTATGGACTAGCAGAAGAAAAGAATAATTTCCTTGTGTTAAAATAATAATTATAATAATAACAATGATAAAAAAAAAAATTTAAGTATTTAAGATACTAAAGATTTTCTGAAAAATCCTATTTTTTATATAACAAACATACAATTAATTTTAAATATTTTTTTAATTTAAACTAGCTACTAACTCTATAGGCAAATTTTGGAATAGCAACTCATCACAGTAGTGATCAAAGTATAATTTAAAAGTCATTTATTCTTAACATAAATCATTATTTGAAACATACTAAAAGACCCTTGAGATATAATAATCACCATTGAGATGTAATAATCAAACTGAAAAATTATTAATACTTAACAATATGAATCCAATGTGTAAAATCAATATAACCCCTAAAGAATACAAGGTTTTATGAAGAAAAAATATCATTCTTGTTCCTAATATATGGTCAAAACATCATAATATCCATTTAGTGTAGATGTAAACAACAAAAAGCAAAGAAAATATCTAATACGTCAAAATTTTATGGCCATTCCTTACCATGTAGTTATTATAAGCAAAAGTCTGTTGGCTGCTATCTGACATTCAATCTTATAGCCATCATCAGCTGATGACTAATTTAACAAACATCACTTTTGCAAACACAAAAGGGTGGTAACTAGTTTGATTTGAGGAACACTTTTTTTTGTATAAATACACTTTGTACTGGATTTCAATAAAAATACTTTTAAACTTCTATCATGTCTACTGTCAATAAATGTGAAGAAGGTTAATATTCTGACTTCAACATTATTTAAATAATCAAACAAAGCATTGCAAATCATATGGTGATGGGAGCTAACTCTTCAAAGACTAGCGTTTATTTACAGATTTATATATCTTGCATTAGAGTTAATTTAAAAAAATTTTTTTTTACATTTTATACACGTTTTGTCTGTAAAATAACTAAAATTTAGATTTATCATTCAAAATGGCTGGCAATTTATTTATCACAATCTAAACTATTAGCTTATTCATTTACTGAATTCTATTTTTGTAAAGAAACTTTGCCTGTGGTTGTTTATGTGTGATTCATGTGTGTTATTACTGAAATAAATTAATAGTTCTTCAACTAAAAAAAGGATTGTATTTGTAAGTATTGTATATTCATCTAAATTAATAATTTTTTAAACTTAAAACTTTTAAAATCACACATCTTTTTCAGTGTTATCACTACTAGTTTTCCATCTTTCACACTCCATACTATATACACAATAAGAAAATTTGTAATTTAAAAACATGCAATATAGTCTAACATAATTGTATCATTAAGCATTATATAAAGCTTCCTGGTTGAGGAGAAAAATCTATGAACACACTATATTTTCTTCTGACAATTGCTAAAAAAACATTTACAAAAGCAAATAACTTAACTTTCCACACTGTACACTATTTAGAGCATTTCTCATACATGGCAGATTCAGAGTTTACTGTGTATGTCTGCTGTGCAGTTTCTCTCTACAAGAGCCAGCCAACACTTCCTATACTAGACTCCAATGAGTTCTGACCCCAGCTGCTAATCATGAGCTAGTAGAAAAATCGTGGTAGGATTAACAGGTGGCAAATCCAAGCTTGTCAAGAAATCACATTTTAACATCTGGTTTCAAATATCTGGTTCCATAATTTATTTACAAATAGCATATTTGCTATAACCTTTTGTCATGTGGCATCCACTTTGCAGTCAAGAATGCCGCTGTTAAGACCTGATTTTGAAAATCTGCAAAATGGTGGCATGTCTTGTCTTTTGTAGTAAGTTCGAGTCTAGTGCCATTCAAGAAATATTCTACTGGCTACATTCCCATTTTCTACAAAGGTACAAATGGTAGACCAGTTGCCTGTAGGAAAATGATGGTAAACACCATTAATAAGATGTTATCATCCAGCGCTAACTCAAAACTCCATGTATGTAAAGATCCATTTCCTTGGCTCATCTATCATTATTATTATTATTAACTGTACTGTCCATAAAGCAATTTAGCTCACACAATGACACTGGAATTGTATTTTTTATACTCTATATCTACAAATTTTGAATTTTCAATTTGCAATTGGTTTCATTTGGCTTTGCTGAGCAGTTGTGCTGTTTATACTGTTAACATTTTCAAACACTAACCTCATGTCCTCTCCACATGTGCCCCAAGTCCCCTCTGATAGCTGCAATGATAACAGTCGTAAGAATTGTGCATGGCACTATGTAGAGCAGTGCAGGTTGACCTGACTTCATAAGGAACAGTGCTATCCCAGTCAACAACAGTCCCACCACATATGCTGCAAAGACATACACTTTGCTGCACTTAACAAAATAGCAGTGCAGGTTGATCTGCATTCATAAAGAACAGCATTATCCCCATCAATGAGAATTCTATCACATCTACACTTAACAAAAGAGCAGTCCAGGATGACCTGATCAAATAAGGAGCAGTATTCCCAACAACAATTCCATCACAAGGTGTAAAGACAAACTTGTAAGAAAAAAACAGTCTACTAACAATTCTCAGCAAAGAATCACAAACTGTAAAAGAAAATTATGAGAAAATAAAGGTGCTTATTTTTAAACCTAATAAACAAACTGCTATCTTTTGCAATTTGAATTACCTGACATTGCCAATCATAACAAAGATTATTAACATGTAAAAATAAAAATCTTCCACTAGAAATAGAGCTTGCTCACTGTTCAAACTCCCTTTCCAAAATAATATTAATATATAATACTACATACATCACAGGTTGTTGACACAATACTATATACATCACAGGGTGTTGACATTACACTATATATATCATAAAGTGTTGATACAATAGGGTACTGACACAATACTATATACACCATAGAGTGTTAACACAATACTAAATACATCATAGGGTATTGGCACAAAACTATATACACCATTGAGCAGGGGTGCACAAACCTTTTAGGCCGGAGGGTAAAATTTCCACTTGATAGTGTGTGGAGGGCCGCCACATAGATGGTTCAGTAGAAAAAACAACACAAATAATGAAATAATGTGCTTTACATTCAAAATAATGGTAACATCCAAAAGTCATCCAGGGTCGTGGTTTGTGCACACCCCTGCCATAGAGTGTTAACATATATATATATACATCATAGGGTATTGACACAATATTATATAGATATCATAGGGTGTTGACACTACGGCTGTCAATTTTTTCTAAAAAAGCTGCCTGGGTACCCGTCCAGATTTTGATGAGTACTCAGGTACCCATTTGAAAATTATCATAATCTCCATCGCAACTCGTGATCTCTACACAAAGCTACTTAACTATTAGGCATGCGCTCTATTTCACACAGTAGCCAATGGTTTGTATCTAGTGACTTACTATTAGTTATGATCTTTATATCTTAAACTTTTATTTTTATTATTATCAATCATTACATAAACTATACTTCGCCGACAGAATTTCATTGCACAGATTGCATTTCGCCATGTCACTATCCAAAAGCTTGGCCTGACTCCACCAGACGATGTCTTACCCATATTAAAAATATTACATTATTATTTAATTTATTGATGTTAAAATACTGACAAGTTTGTTTACTGAAATCTTATTAACATGCTACATGTGTTAATTCAAGCAAAAGGAAGGGCACGAGCTATGGTGATCCATGTCGTCCATAATTAGATCTAGTTACAGCAGCTGCTCAGTGCATGTGCCTACCCACGGCCGGTGTCATCAAATAGTGTCCCTCAAAATGAAGTCTCCTAGGGAGGTTTTATTTTAAAACAAATTCTCCGACGGATATTTTGTTTTAAAATAAGAGCAAGCTCCTAATTAAAATATAACCCCCCCTTAATTGTATTAACAATGCACTGTATAAGGTAACAGGGATCTGCAGTATGATGTAGCCACTAGCGCTGCGCTCTGGCTCTCTGCTGATGGGGCAAGACTTAGATGCAAGTTTAACTGCACTCAATAATTCTCAAAATTTAGATTTTTATAAACAACTCGACAGAAGCAGCCTAGAACAAAGAATTATGGAATAGCTCAGCCTATAAAACTGAAGCTACAATGTAAATTTAATTGATTAAAGTCTGAATCTTTTTTTCCCCCTAGGTGAATTTATTTTGGGGTGGATTTATTTTACATCCATGGGTGATTTTATTTTAATCTGAGAGAATCCATTTTCTCCTCTCAGAGATTTTATTTTAAAATTAATCCACTGTAGGGAGACTCTGTTTGGGGGAGGAATTATTTTCCAACACCGGCACGATTAGCAGGTCAAAATCTACACGTGTGTGACCGGAGGGGGGTGTATGGAGCCACCAGTATCAGTTCTCTCATCTAAAGCGTGATTGGCTTGCTTTCCCTCTGTCAGTTTTCTTTGCACCCCCTTTGCATTACCCATTTTTGTACCTCATCCTCAGCTGTGCAGTGCCCTAGCTGGTTTATAAACATATCGGCCACATTATCACGGTACCCATTCACAATTTTACTACCCCGGTATCAGTATGGCAACAAGTACCTGTTGAGAGCACTAGTTGACACAATACCAAATACACCATAGGGTGTTGACACAATAATATATAGATCAGAGGGTGTTGATACAATACTAAATATTATAGGGTATTAATATATAATGTTAATAAGTATATATTTCAAGGGTTTTGATATATAATTCTATATACATCCTAAGTGTTGGCATATAATACTATTACATCATAGTTCGTTGACATATAAAACTATAAATATTAAGGATAATAAATATATATATATATAAATTGGGTAGAGGGAAAGAAACTTAACACAATTATCATATTAAAAACACGCCACAAAAAATTCAAATAAATCAACTTAATACAAGAAACAGACATGACACTTACCTACAATGGAGGATATAAAGTAGATGAAACGACACCGACCGTTAAGTGGATTATGGATTTTCAAGTCAAAAGCACAATTGTATGAAATCAGAAGACCTAAATCAAATAAAGGTGAGTATTTGTAATGAATACCTACATTAAGACTTGACATTTGTAAAAATTGCAAATGATAAGACCTGAACATACACTTGTAATAAATACATACATTATGATGTGAACATTTTTAACAAAATAAACATATGTAAAGATATAAACATTTGTAACAAATACAGATGAAAACATTAACTTTTTAATACTTTTTTTACACACACATATTAAATGAATATTTGTAACAAATACATGTGTTAAGACATGAACATATACTTTCAACAAATTCATACACAAACATTAAGACATGTGGATGGATGGATGGAAGGGTGGATTTTTTTTAAATATAGACAGGCTCAATTTTCTGGACAAATTTCAAGTTAAAGAGTTCTACATAAGAACTATTCTTGTCAAAATGTCTTCCTTTGTTAAACTTAATGGAGGTGTGTACCTCTAGAGTAAACAAGAAAGATATAGAAAAAGTGTCAGAACAGAATACACAGGAAAGCTGATTCACCTGGAATAATAACGTCCCCAAATCCCAGCAGAGAGTACTTGTCTGTGAAACACATTGACATGTCCCATGGTATAAAATATGGCAGTTTGAAAACTGTCGGCATCTGGATGAAAGTAATTACATTTTTCCATCATACAAAGAAATGTTCATTTAAACAAGATAACCTACTTACTCATACAATACCAAAGCAATCTCATTTTCAAGACTTTCTATAGAATGCCAACAGTGAGAGAGAATCTAGATATTTCTAGGATGTAAATTATGCCTCACACGGTGCTACCTTTCAAACATACCAACAAGATCTCAACTTTCTTTCTAGCTTTTTTTTTAATCTATAAGCTAGTTCAATTCAGTGCTCTATTTTGGAAAGTACCAGCCATTTTTCTGCCAAATATCCATTGCTAGTTGGTTCTGCTAGTTAAAATCTGAGTAATGTCTTTGGGATTATTCTTGAACTTCATTTCAACAAGACATTTCATTTGGATAAGGTGGTAGTGCTCATTGCTGTCTTGTGTGAACAGGTTTGCATGTGTGTAAATATCTCAAATTCAGGCCTGAGAAATATAGGGAAAAGTTGTAAGGATCTTTGTAATGAGAGGTAAAACCTATCAGTATACATTAAGGTCATTTTTAATAATAAGTAAAGCCTATAAGCTTTGTGCTTGTCCTTTATATAACTTTCTAATGGTGATTTCGACAAAACTGGATTATTCAACTGAGCTAAGTGACAAACAGTTGAACTGGAACTATTTAATGAGTGGATGTAGAGGGTAATTAGTCAGTAGGCGTGAATAGTTCCAATCCATGACCTTTTCCCTAATAATATTTAATTTCAGAGAGACTTTTGTGTTAATTTTTTATTTTTAAAACTTTATATTAAACACTGTTGCATTCAAAAGGAAAAATTTCATTTAGTGACATTGATAGGATCACACAAAACAGTGCACTGGACTCAAGACTTCTAAACTGAAATTAGAAATTTAAAGCATATTTAGAAAGTCAATCTAAAAAATGGTATTCAAGCTTCTATTGTTTCAAAACCATTTTTGGAATACATGCAGACAATTATTTGGAAGCAATTCTATTTTTGTTGTTGTATAGTTGTATGATTTTCAATTTGTTTTAAAATTAATGTATGCTCCTGTTGTGCTTCTGTTAAATTACCTGTTCACCCGATTTGCTGTCGCCTCCAGTTGCAACTTTAATCATTACACTTTCCCCATTCTGTGAATAACAAATAGCATGAAAAACAAATGTTAGTATCTTTTTATTATGAAAACTCAAATCCTTCTTTAAACTCATTCTCAAGCTCAAGCTCATACCTGATTTCATGTCTTTTCATATCATTTCAATCAGATCCATTTGCATTTGATCTCTACATTTTTTCCTTCCATTCACTCACAGTCTTAACTTCATTCTTTTCTTCTGAGACCTGTATCAAAACTGGCTCTTTGAACAAAACCCTTCTGCATTTTCTCATCTCAGCCTTCCTCTCACAATCCTATTCTCCTTATAACTTTGTCTAAACTTTCAGTCTATTTTTTTTTCCTCTTCCTACATGGCACACTCCATCTTTTCTCTAAGTCAAAGGCATCATTTCTCAAGTCAAAATTTTATGTTATCCTTATCATAACTTCCTTCAATTCAAAAAGTACTTTGTCAACATTTTAATTTGCCCTATTCTATTTACATCCTAGAATACATCATTTCAAATCTACACTACCAAAGAGAGAGAGAGAGAGAGAGAGAGAAAGAGTAATGAAAGAGCAAAAGAAAGAAAGGGAGATAGGAGTATGCAAGAAAGAGAGAGAAATGATAACTAAGTGATTGATATGAAATTGAAATAAACACCTAAGCAGAAAAAGTAAAGGACAAAGAGCAGACACAATAAATGTCTTTTAAATAAGTATTGAAAATTGTGATGACTTACCTTTGTAAACAATGGTGTAATAAACACAAAAAATATGTCATACAAAAACAGCAGCCCTAGTAAAATTGTACAGGCCTGAAAAAATATAAGCAAAGGAGATTCTTAAATTCAAACCAAACAATGTTCTTGTTTTACTGTTTTTCTTTCTTACTAGTCTCAGAAAGTTTCATTCCAACATTCATCATGACAAACATTTAAACTATCAGTGCATCTGACACTTTCCATTCTATAAAATTTTACAAGTCTAGAAGTGCTACTCCCACTAATTACTTATACTCTCAAAACACATTAACTCCTACAACAGAATTTTTTCTTAAAAGTGCAATTATTCAAAAGTTACGCCCAGAGACAGTGGAAACAGGAAAAGATAAAATCAAAATAAAACTAACTTCACCTAGTAGCCCACACCTATGACATTCAAATATTTGGTGTACTGCTTAAAAATTAGCACCAGATGTCTCTAAGCATTCTAACTAAAAGCACAGGGAAGAATTATCTACCTTGAAGCTGGGCATAAGAAGAGCACGCATTACATAGAGACAAAAGCAGAAGCCAATGATATCTTGCAGGATCCAGGCAAAGCTGTAAAAGATATGCCAATAAATTTTCATTACTAAGAGACAAAAATGAAATCAAAGTAGAAAAAGACTCAAATGATACCACATCATGCCTCCTTTAAATCAAAGGTTGATTTTATTTCAAACAAATAAAGACTATGTTGAAATAAATATTATTTCATACATTTAAAAGTCACTTAAATAAATAATAATGTGACTTACAAACACATATTTGTGTATAAGTATGCACTATGTATTTCCATTATATTGTTTAAAATATAATTCTTAAATTTCAAACCAAACAAGTAAATTAAATGTAAATAGAACCCCTACAATTTACAACATACAAGAAATATGTGTAATGTAATAAAGTAATTTTTAAACGCAAATAAAAAGGATTTTTTACACCATACATTCCTAAGTGTCAATAATGGAGGTCATTCTTATCACAGTAAAAAGGCAAATATGAATTTTACTAAGTAAAATATGTTTTCTTACAAGAAGAACATACTCATTGGAGTTATATATAGGTTATTTGCTTGGAAGCCAGAAGTGGGAGATAGATCAGTAACAAAATTATGTGGGTGATGTTTCCTCTTTAGTACCCGAGTGAAAAATGGTACAAAAGAGGGACTCAAACATAAGACTGAGCTACTGGATAAACTCTACTTCGTTATCTCCCCAATTTGGGGTCTGATCCTCTAAATCTAACTTATGAACAGAAGCCATAAATAACTACTACAATACGCTCATCTGGTTGTAAGATGTAATAACTCACAACTCTGTGTTTATTTCCATTTAGAAACAATATAATGTACAAATGAAAATACAAGCTGCAAGTATGAGTTAAAACAGTCAAGATTAAAACTTAATAGGTATCTTTCAAATTTATCAAATTTATTAATTTATTCAGAAAGCATCAATGTTCTCTGTTAAGAACAACCTTAAGGGCTATCTGACCTAAATATATACATATAATTAGAAATACCTTGCCATACGCTGATTTGCAATAGGCAAAATTGGAGTTACAATTTTTTTTATCTTTTTCACCAAAATCTTGCAATAAACTCAGCTGATTTAGTCAAATGCTTTTTCCACATTACATATAATGATAAAGTGTCAACCAACTTTGCTCCCATCTGATGGCTTGCTTAGAAAGTGCAGCATACTTTCAGTTGTTCAGACCTCAACTCACATAATTCATGTTCCTATTTCTTATGCTTAAGAAGGCAATGCTTATACTTAAAAGACTGGAAACATCAAAGATTGTTTGTACATATCATGATAAATATTTTAAAAAGTAACCCTTGGAGATCTAGAGTTGTTTCCTTTGCTCTTTTACCTCTAGGTTTTGACAGAACAATATACTGAAAAATCTTACAGTTTACTGAATATATAACACCTTTTTAGTGTCAAAAGAGAATAAAATTCAAGTAACTCTGAAGAAGCATTTGCTTATGGTGATATTTAAAACTGTCAATTAGAAGATAAACTCAAAGCTTGACTGAATATTCTTGAAAGAACTCTCTCCTCCACCCTGCCAACCTAACTCCAATGTGAATGAAAGAATTGTTTGATGTTTAGGTAAACTGTTGAACATCATTAAAAAATTATTCATGTCATAATAAAAATAATTCAAGCTTTGTTACTCATATTTAAAAAACAAAAACAAACTGTATTTTTCATCCTTCACCACAACATACCCTACTTACAGCACTCTTATGAAAATGCTACTTTTATTAAATAAATTTATTTATAATAGCCAAGATTTTTGGACTACACACACTCACAAAAACCCACCCAACCCACTAATACTGATACATATGTATGCATGTATGGGGATGGGTGGAGGGGTTGTTGTGGGTGTGGATGTGACACCAAACAAAGTAAAAAGAAAATTAATCAAAATACATGTATTTCAAAGAAAAAGACAGCATTATATCTATATGGAATCTATATTTATATATTTAGCAAACAACAGCCAAAAGATAGTTCTATAACCTTGAAACAAGTGAAAACAACAAAAATTCATTTGACTCTCCTATTCCTTTCAGGCTTCAAAAACTAGAATGCAAAAGGTCAAAATGCTGAAAACTTGTGGGATTGTACTGAATCTGTCCATTTTCCTTACCTTTCATGTCTCACTATAACCCAAGCAACCACAAAACCTGTGGCTAACAATAGCAGAGCTAAACTACGCAGTTCTGGCTCAGAAGACAGAAAAGGCAAACGGTTTGGTGGCAGCCTGCAAAGCACAGCATACAGTGTACTGAGTTGATATCATCAGTTATATGTCTATTGCAGTCATGCATAACCAATACAAATATGTATCTAAATTATGTATTTATATACCTATCATATTTACTCTAATTATTCAGCACATTTTAAGTTTCAAATCAGGTTTTTGAAAAAATGTCAGGAAACTGGAAAAGTACAAATTCTCTGAGGAAAGTTGCTGATAAAAATTTAAAAACAAAAATCTTATGAGCATCAAAATGTGGGAGCACATCAGACAAAATACATGGAAATGAAACACTTATTAAATAAAACAATATTCTACAAATACAATTATTTTAGTCTTCAATGTAAGTTTAAAACTATCATTATCGATGATAACACAGTAATATGCGATTACATTTTCCCAAAATGGTTACATTCATTCAGGAACAGCCAGGAAATAAATTATATATATATTTTCAGTGTATTTTCAATGATGTATGTGACAGGCTTGGTGACATTCCTCAAGGCATGAAGATCAGTGTAAGAGAGTTTGAGGCAGTCTTCTTTGCTGAAAAGGACATTTGGCAGATTATGGCAACTCAGAGACAGGCCCAGATGGCAACAACGGAGTACAGAAAGAGGAGCAGGCTCATGAGGCCTGGCAGAGATGAAGAACAAGCAGAAAGGGAAGGATTTCCCTACCCGGCTGGTGGCCATTAACTTGTAAAGTACAGCGAAGTTTTAATTTTAGCATGCAAATCTCTCTAAAAGTGTCCTTTTTTCTTCTTCTTTGTGGGGTGGGTGTATTTTGTACCCTAGTTTTCTCAATTTTTCAAGCTAGAACCTTGAAATTTGTCTTGGAGATAAATTTTAATCATGCTGGAGTTTAAAGTAGCCAAATTGTAATTAAACAGAAAGAACTAAATTAACATCATTTACAGTGAGAGGGAAAATAATTATTTTTTATGCAAATTTTGTACATGCTGTATACTGAATATTAATTAACTTGCCTGCTTTTCCCTAATTCAAGTTCCAGGTAAACTTGTTTTTAATCGCTTTACCAAAGTACAGCTTTCAGGGATAGACAGTGTAAGAAATGTTGAGTCACAGTGATGCTAGATTTTTTCTTTCGCAAAATGTTATTTTTTTATTTTTATTTTGTCCTCATGTTACTGAAAGTTTATCAGCTAGACAATTATTTTCCTAAAAACTATGTAATAGATAAAGATGCTCACCAAATTTCATCAAAATCCCTTCAATTGTTACTGAATTGCAAAAATTAAAATTAAAATTAAAAAAATGAAAAAAATACACACTTCGCCAGGTAGGTCTAGAGCCTTCAAATGCTCCGTGGTCATCAACGATATAATTATATGAATACTATATCTTAATGGTCTACTTTTTCATTTTCCAAAAACTTTAATTATCAGTCACTCTGCCATCTTTCATTAGCATGGATAACTTGAATTCCACTAGAGTCAAGTATATAATTATTAAAATAATTTATAATTTTAATACAGTCAATCAATTTAAATCACAAATCGAACAATAAAAGCAGAACTTTTTTAATCCAATTTTTATCACAATCTGTTTTGTAAATTCGACCAAATTTAACCATATTAAACTTTCATCTGCCAACAGTCATCACCTTACCCATAATCCATGACCTCAACCCTTATGACAAAAGATGAAAATACCAAATTATACTGAAAATGAAAGTTAATGCACATAATGTTTCTGTTAATTTCTTATATCCTGTTACCTTTATTGAACTGATCTTTATCAAAAGAACACTAATCATTTATCTGATATTATTTTCACTGACCTCAACCCTTATGACAAAAGATGAAAATACCAAATTATACTGAAAATGAAAGTTAATGCACATAATGTTTCTGTTAATTTCTTATATCCTGTTACCTTTATTGAACTGATCTTTATCAAAAGAACACTAATCATTTATCTGATATTATTTTCACTGACCTTGTATTGCATGGTAATATTTTTTTCCACATTGGCAAAAAGGCAAAGAAAAGTCCATTAACACCAGCAATGCAAAATATTATGATGATGACATAGACTGAAACAAAATCAGTATGTAAAATTAAATCTCTTATTTGAAATCACAATATGTTGCCTATCATTTTCATAAAAATGATGTTATACTCGACTAAAAACATTTTTCATATAGTAAAAAGAGGAAAACAATTACAGCTACTGTGATGACTGACTGGTTTCAAGAATTTTATATTTTGAACAATAATATAATATAGACATTTACAAACATGCATTCACACTCATATACTGACAGAATGAAAAAAAGCTTTTTAAAGACCAATAAAAAGAAGAAAGAGTCAGACATCAGAATAATATAAACAATATATATATATAATATCCAAAATTAAACATATATTACTTGAATAATTTATAAATGTGAACATAGCAGACTTTTACCTAGGTGGCTGCAAAGAACACTTAACATTTAACAGACAAGGATGTGTGCAAAGTGAATAATACCTTTTCTATCTATTTCATGTTTTGTTCATTTGGTTTATTTAGATGGGGTGGGAGTAGTGGTTCAAACCAACATATATGGCTATTTAGTGGCAGTTACAAATGGAAAGAAATGAGAAAATAATGTTTGTTCAGTGCTAGAGCAAAATGTCAACCGGATGACAATACGAAAAAGCAGAAATATGCAGCTCATAATACTCATAAAACAATCCCATCAGTAACAGTTTACATCTTTTCAAGTACAGATATTGGGAAAAGAGGAAACAAATTTAAATGTGAATTTAAAAACTTTTAAAAGTAAAATACACAAAGCACACAAGACCAAAATGTGTATAACAATTTATAGCAGCACTTCCTATATTTAATAGTATTTATGATAGGAAGATGGGCTAATGGCCTCCCAAAAAGGCATACTAACCAAGGTAATCATAAAAGAAGTAAAGAAGTGTGAGGCTGGCACAGAAAAATATGACAAGTCCTATGCTCATTGCAATGCCCATTCCCAGCGAGAAGCTGTCTTCCATCTGTTTCTTCTCTTCTTCCTCTTCACTCACTTTCCCATCTTTAGAAATAAGTCGACGGAGAGACTTTCTACAAATTAAAATGCACACATTAAAATTATAAAGAGATAAATATATAGCAATTATACTTTTATACAAGATACAAAACTTTTTTAAAAAACAGCTGTTAGTCTTGCTGAATACTGCATATAATAAGTCAACTTACTTTTTGCTATGAAGCAAGGCAGACCAATAGCTGCCCAACACTACACAGATTGTGGCCAGAGTGAACATTACAATCATGTTAGGGTCAAAGTTTGGAAGGTCAGGAGCATAAAGCCAAACCTTAACCTGTGAATCTAGTTCCTGCAAAAGAATACAGACTGTTATTTGAAGGTCATTTTGTATAATATTAGCAATAGTTAATCCATGAAACAAAATAGAAAAAGAAAGGTAACTCCAGCCATTTTTTTCAAGGTGGCTAAAGAATTATACATCTTGCAAACAAAATAATTAAAACCATAGAAGAGAGCAGTGCTGTCTAAACCACTCTCACATGTAAAGGAATGTCAGTTATTATTATCAACAAAAGAGATAAAACATTTACATGAAAGACAGACAGCCATACAAAAACAGAAATATCTCTACAACAAAATTAGAATAAACAGTCGCCTTGTGCTACTTACCAGAAAGAATAAAATGTTAAAACATTACTATTGCAACTTTTAGTATTATTTACATTTTGTCTTATTCTGTATGGAATAAAACAGGAAACAGTAATATTCATACATTTGGGGGAAAAGAAGTGTAAAATATAAACCCACACTATAAGAAAAAACTAAGTGTATCATCAGCAACCCATACCGTTAGAAACAAAAACAAATGATAAAGTATTAACCCATACCATTAGAAACAAAAACAAATGATAACACTGAAAAGAAACAAGAATTTCAGATGATGACAACTTTAATCCACATTAACAGAAACTAAAAACAAAACAAATGTTGAAAAGATTAACCCACACCATTAGAAACAAACAAAAAACAAAACAAAGACTGTTTAAGAAAATAACCCGCACCAGTAGGACAAACAATGATGAAAAGATTAACCCATAACATTACAAACAAAATAAAATGACAAAAACATTAACCCAAACCATTAGAAATAAAATACAAATGACAAAAACATTAGCCCAAACTCTTAGAAACCAAATACAAATAACAAAAAATTAACCCATACTATTAGAAATCAAAAACAAATGAACTATGAAGAAAACATTAACTCATACCATTAGAAACAATATACAAATGATAAAACATTAACCCTACCATTAGAAACAAAATACATATAACAAAAACATTAAAGATCAAATGAAATGGAATCTAGGTCAAACATAACACCAATAATTAAATATTTTTGATGATGAAACCAGTTTAAGATTTTAAGATTTATTTATTTATTATTACCGGCGTTGCTAAACTGTCTGATTTGCAATTCATAGTCCTCTTCTTGGAAGTGCTCTCTACACACTACCATGTGTGCTGCTGGATTAATGTTTTCTTGTTTCAGCTTTTTAATCCACTTTTTTCATAATTTTGTAATCTTTGGGAAATGTGAAAAAATTAATATTTTTAGTTTGTGCAGCCATATGCACTGCAATATTTAACCGTCTTAATTTTTCAAACCATACATTTAATGCAAGACAATATGTTGTACAGCACATGTGGATTGTAGTTCCATGTCATGACATCAAATGTTATGTTGCTATGGTGAGAAGTCAGTTTCGCAAATGAACGAGAGCTCTGATTTCTTTCAGAAATATTCATTTTCAATACCAAAATAAATGCATTTATACAAATCTCTCAAAGTTTAAATTTTGCAGTCTTAATTCTAAGAATGGGAACTATTCATTTCATACTGATTTATTCCTATCTGTGGCTGACCTAGATTCCATTTCACTTGGTCTTTAACCCATATCATTAGAAACAAAATACACATGACAAAAACATTAACCCAAACCATTAGAAACAAAATAATGACAAAATCACTAACCCATACCATTAAAAACAAAATATATATGATAAAAGCTTAACCCATACCATAAGAAACAAAATACATATAACAAAAATATTAACCCATACCATCAGAGAAACGAAGTCACGGTAGAGCATCATGGCCACTGTAATATTTATGTTATGGTAGTCAGTTTCATTTCCTCCAATTGGCGTCTAAAAATTCAAGCAAAACAATCAAAGAATTAAAAAAAATATCACTAACAATTGCAGATTGCAGACTGATTCTTGCACATAAAACTGCAATATCAGCATACAGTTTCAATTCTATTCTTATGCAGCATAAAACTTCTCTAAATGGCCCCAGTCTTTAGTATAAGTTTAGTAATTTGTAATAATGATTCAGCAGTAAAAATTCAACTCTTGAAAATCAAATTTGCAACATATGCACAAAGACCATAGGAAAAAACCCTTAAAAGCAAATACTCCAGAATACAATATGTGTAAACATATGTACATGAACAAAATTAAAGTCTACAGAAAACAATATTTACTACATGATAATATTTAATTTAAGGGACAAATTGGTAACCTGGTCATGCCAAGAAGACTCAATCCTGTTTTCACAAATTATTATTATTACTACTACTATCAGATTGCTGTTTACCAGTACAAATTCTGCAAACAAAACTGACACTTGTCTCTCTCATTCGCCATGACACATACCTTTCTTATCCTGCAATAATGGCACCTTATTCACTCTGTCATACTGCTAGCAATATATGGCAGGATGTCTCTCATTCGCCATGACACTTACCTTTCTTATCCTGCAATAATGACACCTTATTCACTCTGTCCTACTGCTAGCAATATATGGCAGGATGTCTCTCTCATTCGCCATGACACTTACCTTTCTTATCCTGCAATAATGACACCTAATTCACTCTGTCCTACTGCTAGCAATATATGGCAGGATGTCTCTCATGACTAAAGTCTACCTTTGTGTTTCAACATCTGTACAAGACTTCTACCAAATCTATCTCTAAAGTTTGACCAAGACTTTGCTTCTTTTCTACTTATAAATCTCTGAATATAAAACCTACCATTAAAACACTATTTACACTCTAATGCCAGATCATGAATTCTTATACAGCATCTCTGACTTAAAATACTATACTTGTTCTTCCAGGAACAAGATTTTAAAAAATAAAATGTTGCAAAAATCAATTTTAATTTATAATTTTATTTTGTAAACTGATAGAGAGAAAACTTTTTATTAAGCAGTCAAAATAAGAAAGATATAAAATCATTAACTATCACCAAATTTATAAACATTTTTCATGAAATATATATATGGCTCATTCTCTGGGCAAGTGTACCATTTTGTGACATGAAGTGCAAAATTAAAGTGGATTAAATCTTATTATTCTGCATGCTAAAGTATGAAACAGGGCTTAATGCTCACATAAAAAAAGATACAAATTATAAAAATTATAGAATTTGAAATACGTAAAAATACGTAAAAAGCGTGGTTTTTGTAGAAAATTTAGACAACAAGGTTGAGAAAAAATATTTTAAAATATTAATCTGGATAAATATTTATTTAAAATGGGATATAAAACTAATTTTGTCATCTAGAAACCTTATTCTGCTTCCAGTGACAAAATTATCAAACATCACAAAAGAAACTATTTTTCTCAACTTAAAATGGACTGAAAATATAATATTAAGTAATAAACAAAGTATCTATTTAAATATAACAGTTTTTTAATATATAATAAGCATAATCACAATATTTATATTCTTGAATGTATCTTCACAGGTTTTTTCTACCCTCACTCCCTCAGGTTTCAAACAATACAGCTATGTGAAACTTTAAATGCAAAAGACACCACATGGATATGTATATAAATATGTAAGCTATTTACAATGTTAATCAATTTAATAAAATATATCGAGATTATCAGAAATCTTAGCTGTTTTGAAACAACTGATTCTGAAAAATATATTTTCCCACCATTGCTGTCTTCATCAATCAATGTGAACTTAAAGGAAATGAAAGTTATTTTTCTTATTTGGAACTTAAACTTATCGTACCAAGACAAAACAGCATGAGATTTAATCTTTCTGGAATATGGCGCCTTTGAAAAATGTAAGAAATAGTTTGTGATATTACAGTCATTATTTTATATTTATGAATTTATTAATTCCGTTGTCACCTGATAAAACAGAAATGAAAGCAAATTAGTTTTTTTCAAAGCTGAATATTTATTAGTACAATGAATAAATTTGAAAAACATTTAGTGTATGAATACATTGATTGCACTGATTGTTTAAATAGCACATGGCATTTAAGTATGATAAGTCTATGTTCAGTAAAAGAATAAATGTTTTGAATCTGATTTATGTGGAAAGGAAGCATGACAAAAAACGCCTTTTGAAAATATTATTTCTTCATGAAATTGACCGTTTCAATATAAAAGGGATGTAGAATACGTTTTAATGTATTATCACTTCTAAGAAAATCTTGATACAGTAAGTATGTGGATTATTTATAACAATGAAAATTTAAAAAACTAGCTATATATATAAGCACGTCACAAAAAGAATTTGTATTACAAATAATTACAAAATAGACAAACATAAATTCATATAACTATCTTATGTATCTTTCATAGTAGTTCTGAATATATAGAATATAAATAAACACAGGATATGTCAATGCTTTATTTTTCAGAAAATACACTTCAAATGGACCCACCCTTTGTAGTACACTTATCAGAGAATGAACCATATATATAATTTTTTTTTTTTTTAATCAAATGAGATACGCAGTGAGGCATTTAGTCTCTTGTGCTGTATATTTACCGCAAATAATAATTGCAAAAACATATTTTTAGGATACTAGAATTTGTAGATGGTGCATGTTTGTGTGACACTTTACTTGCAAGAATCTCCCTCGAGGCTACCTACCAAGTATGAAGAATTAGCACTGTCGATAATAAGAGCGGCTTTCCCTCGAAGACGTTGAATGATGGCAGCCTTTTCTGCAAATGTACAGTTGCCTCGGCCAACAGCAACGACTTTATCAGAAATGTTCTTATAATCATCATCCACACATCCCTTTGTGAAACTGTAGTTGACCATAGGTGTTGAAATCTAAATTAAAGTGAAATATAAAAGACTGTACAGTGTATGCATGCAACCATGCAAGACAATCTAAATGTTATGTTAAAAGCTTAAGAAACAAGCATTAACTGTAATCTGAAACTTTGAAAAGCTCTATATGAAAAGCGTAAGAAACAAGCCCTAAGCTATATTACAAAGCTTTGAAAATGGCTGTCATAATAATGTATGATATCTTGATATCTAAAGAAAAATTATTTGTCTAAGTGTAAGATAAAATAAATAAACATTTCCATCAATTGCATAAACTCAAAACCTTGAAGCAGAAACAATCATAAGTCATCCTCAGAATGGGTCTAACAAAAGAACCCTAACTGCTCAAATTATAATTCTAAACATGCAGAATTATCAATCTCAACAAAAAAGACACGAGGTTCTCTTACCTGCCACTGATAAAACGATCTTATATATTAATGGCAGCTTTAATAGTTATTTCATATTAACATTAAAATATCATTTATATAAGTTGTTCACTACTTTAAAAATGCCAAAAAAGATCAGAAAAACCTTGTAGCAACTGAAGTATATCAGATTCCTCATCATTTGGTCTTTAAAGAAAATAATTTCTACTGACCATGATGACAGTTTAGCATCATAAAACAAAATGAAGCAAGAATCAATGGCTGAAATTTAAGAACTAAATAAGAAAGAAAATAATTTAGTCAAATTTCTTTGTACGAAGATCAGTTTAACTTAGTACATTTAAAATTATATTGAGAGAGAGAGAGAGAGAGAGAGAGAGAGAGAGAGAGAGAGAGAGAGAGAGAGAGAGAGAGAGTGTGTGTGTATGCATATGTAAGATAAAAAATAAATACCAACACTGCCAACATAGGATGGTGGCAGTGGATTAAAACCACTGTTGTACACCACACAAAATACATCTCTCTTGCTGCTAGATTGGTATTCTTGACTTCCTAGATCAGCTTTAATCAATCCTGTGTCTGCTATCACATCCTTCTTCTAGAATGAACAAATAAGTCACCAGAAAAATGCTGAGAGAAAAACTAAAAATCTTTATCTCTAAAATGTTAGTAAAACTGGTAACTAATACTGAATTTCTGAAAATGGCTATTTCTCATATGAAAGGTAATCATTAACCAAAGAGTATCAAGAAATGTTATTCTCAGATGTCAATAAATCCTGGCATTTAAATGTTGCATAATTAGCAAATGACTTAAGAATAACAAAAAAATAAACAAGTCTATTTCAATACAGAGTAATAGTATCAGTTTACAAAAGAAAATGGGTCATAATGTTATTCAAAAACTGAAAAAGTTCAAAAATCAGAATGCAATAATAAAATCTCAATGGGGGAAGGGGAGAAAATAGACAGTTTTTCCCCTTGATCACACTTCACAGAGCAATAGGGCCACAACTGGCAACTATCGTCATAAAGTACCACCCATCTCTTATTCTCTATCATCTAATTAAAACATGCTAAAAATAAAAATGTAATATATATAACTAATAATATATGATACTATACAAAAGTATTAAACTGATGATACTTTTAAGCTATTTAATTTACTTAACCCTTCAATTTGGGTTTGATTTATAACATTCAGATGCACTAAAATGTAATCTCTAGGTAAACCTATATGAGTGGTTTTATTTTTTATTACTTCCAACTGGTATCTAAATGGTAAACTAAAATGAGAGAAAATATAATTTCCAATTAAAAAAGACTTTAATCATGACTGTTGCATTCATTCAAGAATTTTTTTCAAATCTTTCAAAATTGCAACTGTTAAATTTTGCACCATTCATACTTCATAGGGTTTTCCCCATCAAAAAAGAAAAATCTGACACCCCTTCTAGTACTAACCCACCCACCCCCATTCACTTCTCTGTTCTTGCCAGTAACAATGGTCTCAAATAAAAACTGCAAATGTAATCAACTCAAAATGAATTCTTCTTTGCAAAGAATAAGTCAATCCTTTAGAGACTGTACTAAAAAAGTGTTTCACGGATCAGTCAGTAAGCCAGTTAAATCATAAAATGTTACAACAAATAATAAATTAACTAGATTAATACAAGTGTAATTATTAAATAAATAAAGAGAAAATTGTGATATTTTCAACCTGATTTATATTTTCATCAGTTCTGAACAATTAATTCTAGAAATTGAGAATAAATTCCTGCTATTACTTGAAATTATTTTGGCATCAGATGCCAGTGAACCAATACTATTTAAAAGGATTCTGAAATATCTGTTAAAATATAAAAATATTATTATTAATGAATATTCATAAATAAATATAATTAAATTATTGTATTAATATAGTCTATAGCAGGGGTGCACAAACTTTTTAGGCCAGAGGGCCAAATTTCCAATTGATAGTGTGTGGAGGGCACCACATGGATGGCTCAATAGAAAAAAACAACACAAATAATGAAATAATGTGCTTTACATTCGTAATAATGGTAACATCCAAAAGTCCTCCGGAGGCCGCATAGAGCCCTGTCTCACTCTCAGGCCACATGCGGCCCACGGGCCGCGGTTTGTGCACCCTTGGTCTATAGAATAAATTGTTGTGTGAGATAATAAATTACTGCTCTAATTAATAGTAATACCAATGGAAACTCTACTAACCAAAATCTCATTACTATTATTGTTGTTATGAAAACAAAAAAAAAGACTTTTAAGATTATTAAAACTAAAATCAAACTTCAAAGCTTTAAAAAAGTGATATATCTGACTGTTTATTACTCCGTTTGAATGTTACACTGTGAAAACAGATGTAAAATACATAAATGGAACAGTACAACAATAAAACTACAAATTTTATTATTTAAATATTTTGTAAAGAAGTTAATAAATTGTGCACTATAGTACTGCCTAGTGACGAACGTGAATAGTGGAGTGTGGAATGAAGCCTTAAAATACTCTTGTTAAGTATAGACAAATGAATTGCAAGAGCACAAATAAAATCAACTATATATTTTCAGAAATTGTAGTAGGGGGGGTGTCAAATAGTCGAAATTTTATTCGGACAAGTTAACAATAAGGTTAAGGATAATTACAGGTATAATATAGTTTCATAATTACTGACTTACTGTTAAAAGTACTAGAAGGACGGTTGTGAGTAGGATTGTGGACGCCATTTTTGATGTCACGTGACTGATGAGACGTTAATTTTAATTTTTATTTTTAATCTCTATAAGAAATACCAGTGGAAATTCCCAAAACACACAGACTGTAATAGAAAAATTATATTCTGCAGTTCAAGAAAAATTAATATCAGTTATCTGTCAATGAACACTTTATTTTGGTACTTCTAATACAATGCAAAAATATAAATATGGTTGTTAAATTACACCAACTATGTACACAGAAAATAATGCGATTCCTGCAAGCAAAGCTGTCCTAATGGGAGCTAAGTATACGTCCAAAATACATCTAGGATAGTTTTGTTTGGGGCATTTTTTATTTTCAAAGCGAGACATATCATGTCTCGTGATAAAGCCGATTTCATTGAAATTTCTTAAACAAAAGGAACGAAATAAAGTTAAGCAGACTTATAAAAAAAATAAGCTATTAAATAAACATCTAGAAATCTTAATGCGTACATTTTACTTATAGCAAATTATATAGAGAAGTAATCAACCAATCTCTGTGTTGAGGACATACAAACGAAGTAAAATAAGTACCTTATCGTGGCAGCACTGAAAGAGGTTTAATCCAAATGTCAGAAGTGCTCATCTGTTAATCCGCCATAAATCTTGAATAGCCTACTTTTTAAAGTACGGTCGAGTTTCAGTGATATATATAAATATTACACACACATGCTTAATATATAGGCCCTTACTTTTCGCAAATCTCCCCTGCTTCGTTTATTTTTCTGTCTCCTCACATGCTCATTCTCAAAAGTAGAGTGAAAGATAGTTTTCTCAGATTACAGCAATCAACGAAGAAGAATACATTTACGTTTCCTCTGACGTTTTCATCTCTAACGAAAGAAATCATTCATTCTTTAAATTAAGTTTTGAAAATTAATTTATAAACAACACTCGTGTACTAATACATTTATGTGGGAAATAAGATTAATTCTGTACATTGAATTTATTGCACGTATTTGTACTTTTATTGTGCGGTCTTAACTCCCCTTTCTGGCAGAAAGTATATGCATGTATGGCTTGTGCAGCTTTCAAACCATTCATAACCGATCGAATATATGTTGACGTGTGATTTAAACTCAAATGTTTGATATATCATGATAAGTTTTCATAAAATAATATAGCACTCTCTGGGGTTTCTGCTTTTTTTTTCCTTTCGCTTGCTTGTTTGTTTGTATGGGGCTTTGTTTCGGAGGGTGGGGAGTGTCTATTTCAACAAGATGCTGAGTATCATTTTGCAATATCATCTAAATGAATTACACACACAAAAAAAAACCTCAGTCTCAGTACTAAGGTAATGTCTTGCTATTCAATTAAATAATGATACGTAATTTCTGAATCAATATGATAATGCATTTTTTAAAGCATTTTTTGGCTAAGGCAATATATGATTATATTCTTAGGATTCCATGGAAAATGTATTAATATATAAAACAATGTATGATTATATTCTTCAGATTTAATTGAGAGTATAATAATGTATAATGCAATATGTGATTGTATAGGTTGCATGGAATGTGAAGTACATGTATAATGGAATATGTGATTATATATTTAGAATTGTATGGAAAGTGAATTAATGTGTAATACAAAATGTATATTTTTCAGGATTGTATGAAAATCAAACAATGTATAATGCAATATGCAATTATATAGTGTAGAATGTAATGTGTTATTAAGATTTCATGGAAATGTCTTAGAGTCTGAGAAATGAGTACAAGCATATTCGAATAGGTATTCATTTTATAGGAGATAGCGGGGGGGGGGGGAGGGGAGGCACTCTCCAAAAATTGTGACAATAACAAAGATGCCTTTTTGATAGGTCTTGTGATGGTCTTTTCTGTTTGGTAACACAACAGTTATCATATAAAACAAGAACTACTATTAAATGGCCGGCCTGATGATTTTATTAAAAAGGTGGCGGGAAGCAAATCTTTAAATCATTCAAACATAATCTATCAAATGTGCTTAATATGCTCGATGCGAAAATCTTTTTTCGAAGAAATGTAGGGAGGGGGGGGGGCGCTTCCGGCTTCCGCGCTGGAACGTGGGGGTGGTTGGGGAGGGGGTGGTTCGGCCTGTCGGCTACGTTATCCTTGTAGTGGTATTTTATGAAAGCTACTAGCAGTGTCGTTGTGCGCTTGTCCTTTGCAATCTTGTCTGGCCGGCAAAGGCGGACTCTAGCACGATAGTCCGTGAGCTAAAGTTGTGGTGGACATTGTTGTAGTCGCACCCGACGTTGAAGTGGGGGTATCTTACAGAGCCCAGGCTAGTAACACACCAAGTCTGCCTAGTGTGTAAGTTCTCCTGGGATGTTCAACCCCCTGGCCTCCTCACTGTTGGTGTTGTCGTCGCTGATGTTGTGGTTGTCCCCGGTGTCCTTTGGGATGTTCGTAGATGGACGCTGGTGGTCAGTAAAGGTGGTCGAGTAGCAGCTGGATCATGTCCGCAATGGGTGGTTGAAATATCCCCACTGCGGATTCTGCTGCTCACTGTACTGCCATTGTTGTCGATGTTGGTGGTGGTGACTTTGGCGCTGTTGTTGAAGCCGTTGTTGTGGCTGCTGTTGTTGACGCTGTTGTTTTCTTACAAGCTGTGGTGGGCGCCGTCTTTTCTGTCCACCCTATGTTGTTGTTGTTAGCTGTACCTCTGTTGTTTTTGTTGGTGTCTCTGGCAAGGGTGAGAGAGGTGGGGCTTCAAGCACCCTTGCGTACTCATCAAGCGTGGCCTCGATTTCATTTGGTGTGTCTGCCTTCATGTCCCAGTTCTGTTCTCTTTGCACAATTTTTTCTTTCGTCTCCGTTGCTTTCGCTGTCTCACCACAGAAGCCGCATTAGACTTTTTATCGTAATATATGCTCAGTCTTGGGATGCTTTTAGGGGAACCCCACAGCTTCACATTGCGTCCTGAGTTGAAAGGCAGGAGGGTGGCGGAAGGGGGTGAAACAGGTCGCACCACTTTGGCGCACACCCTCAACCACCCTCCGTCGGTGAGGATGTTTTTGCAATTTTTTTACTTTCTGCTTTTTGTCTTCTTTTTACGTTGAGGTTGATGTCTGAATTTTCTTTTCTTCAGTTTGTGAAAAAGCCTGTTTTATTTCCCATTTTTGTTGTTGGATGTTGTTTTTTTTTGTAGTCTGAGTCGAGTTTACTTTCATTTTAGTTGGAATTTCCCACATGATGCTGATGTTAGACTCCACCTCTCTGGTCGGGGTGGTTGTTGTCTGACTCTGACTTGTTGTTTCTACTTTTGTATGCCTAGTAAAATATCTCTGGAGAGCATGGCTTACTCTTATCACTTGGTTTGCTGCTCGGTCTTTGTTCTTAGTGAAGTCTTTGTTCTTAGTGAGGTCTTTGTTCTTAGTGAGGTCTTTGTTCTTAGTGAGGTCTTTATTCTTAGTGAGGTCTTTATTCTTAGTGAGGTCTTTGTTCTTAGTGAGGTCTTTGTTCTTAGTGAGGTCTTTATTCTTAGTGAGGTCTTTGTCTTCGACATTTTCAAAGATTATCCAGAGTAGCTCATGGAAAGCTTCGTCAAATTCTGAGTCTCTAGGATTTATTGTATAGTCAATCGGGTGTTATGGATTTTGTTTTTTCTCCCCCATCTTCTGTCTTCCCTAATATCAGCTCTCGCTTGTAGTCATCTAGATCAGTGGTCCCCAACCCCCGGTCCGCGGACCGGTACCGGTCCGTGGACCATATGGTACCGGTCCGCGGACCAAATGGTACAGGGCCCCCCAATTTTATTTTTACTCTAGTATATTTCTTTCGGGTTTGTGCGACTTTCCATGGACGAGATTGAGTCTGAGCATTCATTCTCCCAGTTGGTGCACGATCATCTGTCTCTGCTTTTAAAGAATTCGAGCTCTACTTCCCAACCACACCAACACACTTCGCTTCGGACCACCGACGAACGCACTCCATCCATTGGACCGCCGGGAGGAGAGTCATGTCAAAGCGCCACACCAGACAAGCCAGCACCAAGCCTCCCCCCTTTTCAGGGCTGGCAAAAATGCCACTACTGCCCACTCCACCAATTGACATTTTATGCGATTCTGAGTCAGTCACAGAAGATGCGGACGGCCCTTTCTGTTTCACAAACGAGCGCATAGCCCAGCTGAGACAGATACGGCAAAAGAGGCTTGAAGAGGTGCAAACATTAAGAAGTACAAAGGAGAAGACTGGACAAAATACAGCTGTGAAATCAGCAAACCAACCGAAAATGGGGGCATACGAAAAGTTACCCCCTTCACCTTCACACTAGAAACTAAAAACGTTGAACTAAAAAATGCGTTCACTAATTTGCTGTTGACCCTCTTCCACACAAAAACAGAAGATGAACTTACACTAGACAACAAGCCATCTTAACCGAAATTGGTCTCCATAAGATTTTAAACAAGCACCTGACAAGGCAACACGAAGAAAAAACTACATCAACAGACTGTGAAACACAGACATCTTCTGGAAAATAACGCCGACAACAAAAACACGCTCTTCACAAACGGAAAAGGAGGAAACAACGCGAAAACCCACACAGGAAGACGGCACAACTCAAACAGTCAAAGGAAAAAGCCACGTTTCCACCTAAACTCTACAAGCCACTACAAGAGAAAGTGGAATAAACACCAACATCATCTGGAAAATTCCACCTACGGCCAAAGTGAATTCAACTGAAACAGCAAAACAAGAAATCAGCCAGGCATTCTCGCAAACTCGAAAAACCCACAACAGATAATAAGGAAACTCAGACTACAAGCTCTATCAGCAAAGAAAAAGAAATTAAAACAACTACCACCGAAAATAAGAAGAAACGCCAAAAAATCTCCAGCACACAAACGGTACATATCAAGATGCAAGAAAGAAAAATACAAACAGAAAAAGAAGTGAAGACAACTGACGCAAAGACCGAAACAGAAGTCGACAACGCTCCAACTACACCATAAGAAACAACAACAATGACTAAACCAACTGCCCCCAATCCACAGCCAGAGTCACCACCAGGAACTGCAACAAAGACAACCACAACAGACACACGAGGAAACACTACAGAACGGAGCCCCAAATCAAAAAGAAGGCGCCCGCCACAACACATCAGACGACAACAACAGTATCCTCTACTACAGCCACAACAACAGAATCCACAACAACAACGGCAGCGCTGCGACAACAACCACCGCCGACAACAACAACAACAACGGTGGCAGCACAGGGAGCAACATCACATGAGTGGGGATATTATAACCACCCCATTGCGGATCTAATTCAACGAATGCTTGCCGCCAACACCCACCTACATACAGTCCAACGGCTACCGGGGACATCCACAACAACACCACTGGTGAACATTACAGGGTAGGGAGTGAACATCCTGGGCGCACATACACACTAAGAACAGACGATGTGGTATTATCCTGGGCTCTGTAAACCCCCTCACCTGCCAATACAACAACGGCCACCACAGCACTTAAATCCGTATTGCCATTTCCGAATCCTATTTGTGTGAAGCAGGGTTTTCTGCAGTGACAGCAACCAAAACAAAACAACGGATGGACATAAGCAACTCACTTCGGGTGTAATTGTCTCCTATTACCCCCAGATGGAACCGTCTCGTTGCAAAGAAACAAGCTCAGGGTTCTCTCTGATTTAGCGTTCTAGTGAGTTAAAATGTTAAATCACTTTATATTCATTTTTGATGTAAATGTATTTTAATTTGAAGGCACGTTTAAATACAATTAAATTAAAATTATTAAATCAAAACAATCTAAAATATAAACAATCAACGTCCCCCCACATCATCGGGCCGCGGTAAAATTATCAAGCGTTGACCGGTCCGCGGCAAAATTATCAAGCGTTGACCGGTCCGCGGCGATGAAAAGGTTGGGGACCACTGATCTAGATTATAGTCTAGATCAGAGTCCTCTTCTTCCTCAGATTCATCTTCTTCCTCTTGTTTCTTTTCCTCTGCCTGCCCTGACAAAGACATTGGTGTGTATTTGGCTGAGGCTCTTGTACCTCGTCTTTCCATTGCTGTTTTTCCCGGTAATCCGAAGGAATGGAAATGAAAAATATTTTTGAATCTCTCTCTCTCTCTCTCTCTCTAGTTATCTTTTAATGTGCAGCTGGCCCGGTGAGTCAATCGCGTGTCAAGTACGTGCCGCGCTTTTGAACCATGGCCGTCATCTCAAAACGCACAACTGCATATACCCCTCACTCACTCCATTTTGCGCTATATATAGACTAAACGTGACGAACGTGACAGCAGTGAACTAACGCCATGACCCGCAAACCCCGCGTACGTAATCACGCGAGGTCATCAAGGTCTTCTGTTACGCTACTGCACTTCTTAACTAAATACAAAATCGTTGCACACCAAATATTGACTGATAACTCACTCCTTCAAGGACTCGCGGTTCTTGGCCTTTGACCAGGGTAACATAATGCTTACAGCACTAAAGAACTCTCCAACTCCCTCTCCCCGTAAATGTTTAATTAATTCTAATAGTACAACTAAAACAAATCCATTTCAAATCTGTCGAGTCGGTTTTGATCGAGTACAGTAAAATAGTTTCAATGGAAAAAATTCCCGAAATTTAATTAGCCTTCTAACTGATCACTATCCTTGTTTATTGTCTCTTTATTTAACTACATGAATTTATTCCGAAAGTAGTTTAATAAGACGGTTATTTACTAAATCGTTCATTAAATTCAGCCATATAATCTTGTCACGCATTTAGACAAATAAAAACGTTTTAAGCTAAATTAACGATTGCTTCAGATATACCCTCTCCCATGGAAATATAACTATCATTTGCCTAAATCGCGCAATTTTTTTCTGTAAAAGGACTTTTGAACGCAGCTGTCAAGGACAAATTTATTTCTAGTTAAAAACTCACTCATACCCAATGGTCAAACAGCAGATTATGCTTAATTAGGTTTGTGCTTTGAGTGCGTATGGGATGAGGTGGGGATTATAAATGATTGTCTTCTTAAAACAGTATTCAAATATAATCTGGATACAAATGAGTGAGCATTTATTTTTAAGAAAAACAACAACAAAACCCGACCTCCGCATTCAAAAAGTTCCGGGTCAAACTGCTAGGGTTGTTTGTGAACATGTGTCGCACTACGACTAGTTCGGTTCAGTGTCTTCAATCTCGTGTCAGAATGAAAATTTGATGTAGCCACGAAGCACATTGACATTCATTTTTTTTTTAAATAATTTTTTTTTTTAAAGCGCTATGAGTTTACCATTAAATAACAAATAACTGTTATATTGTCACTGAGTTAGATTTGTCTTCTTCATTTACTTTTAGCAAATATGATACTGCAAGTAACGAATATTGAAGTTTTCGAGTGTGGACAACGCAACTCTGACGCAGAAGAGTTCTAATCAGAGTTACTGGCCGTTGCTTCAGCAAGTCGCAAACTAAAACTGTAGTTGTGTTCTCTGAGCTGGAATGTTTTGCAATAGTTTGGGCAGTTGAAAAAGTTCTTACTCAAAACTGACCACAACTTCTTGCTTATGCCAATCCCGCAAAGTTTACAAATTGTAATTTAATATGGTGGTCATTAACCCTACAAGGTGACTCATTATTATAAGTCAAGCACACACCAGTGCTGATTTCTTGAGTAGACACCAAATGATTCTGACTGGAGAGGTGGCTTCTAAAAGAGCTTTACTGACCTTTCAGTGTAAATGAATCAGAAATGACTAAAAGTAGTTATATTACCCTTAGAATATTAACATTTGTGCTGATCCCTGATTCCAGTCATATAAGACTCTCTTCTCTGCTAGATTATAGTTCCTGATTTTTAGAATTTAAGACATATTGTTTTCGGGGTGTCAAAACTAACCAAAGCAGTTTATTTGCACAAACAAGACTCACATACTTCTGTAGCTCGGGGCTACTAATGACATCACAACAGAGAGGAGCTGCACAGTCCAGCGAAAATCTTCATGGCATTGTCTTGTATAACTTGTGAGATAAACGACAAGACCCACTTCCCCTGCTACCTCCATCACCATTTTTCAAGCATCTGGCTAAGCAAAATAAATTCAGCCAGTCTGCAGTATCTTCCACAAGATTTATTTTTTAGTAAATAGATTAGGATCCCGACTCTGAATTGCAGTTAGAATTTAGAATTTGATATTTTTTCTAGGTAAAATAAATGGGGATATCTTAGATGTATATTAGATTGGCGATATTAAACAACAGTTTATTTTCTTAAACTATTGTGCAACTATTCGCAATGTGTAAATATAGAAGGATTTTTTTTTAAATCTATGTTCCCGAATAAATAAATGCAGATTTAACTTTAAGCAAACATCAAGCATATTTGTCTCTCATGTTCATTACTACTCTTTTGTCATCTCATATTCATTATTAAGCGTTTGTCATCTCATTTTCATTATTACACGTTTGTCATCTTAGTTGATTTTGTCACTGGCTTCGTCATATATCCACCTGTATAGATAACAAACCATAAATACTCTGACGTTGTCATACGTCTCTACCTGTACGATGTACAAACCATAAACAGTCTCTGACGCCATCATGTCTGCACCTGTACGATGTACAAACCATAAACAGTCTCTTACTTTGTCATATGTATTTATCTGTATGATGAACAAATCATAAACAGCCTCTGACGTCATCATGTCTGCACCTGTATGATGTACAAACCATAACAGTCTCTGACGTTATGTCTACACCTGTATGATGTACAAATCATAAACAGCCTCTGACACCATCATGTATTCTGTATGATGTACAAACCATAAATGGTGTTACTGTACAAACTATAAACAGTCTCAGACATCGTCATGTCTCCACATTTATGGTATACAAACTATAAACAGTCTTGCTTCACGGACCATCTACAAGCTATCACAACACACACACACACACACACACACACACACACACACACACACACACACACACACACACACACTTATTCCCATTACTCTCTTAATGAAAGGTTTGTGTTGTGATTTATGATTTTATCCTTGTATAAATTACCAAGTTCCATGCTCTTCTACATTAAATAAAAAATCCTTTGATTTCCCCTTCCCTCTCTCCAGGATCTTATCAGAAACACCAGTCTTAAGTAGTGATCATAGACTATTTTATAGCACGTGTGCACTATTGAAATTAATTTTCTTATGAGGCATTTGCACTTTTCATGTGATGTTGATTGCTTGGTCATGTCTGATTTGTGGACTAAATCGTCCTAAAGCTGGCAAATGTTATACATTGTAATCTAACACTGGAGATGGGAGTGTGTGTGTGTGGGGGGGGGGGAGTTGAAAAGTTCGAAGAAATGCAGCTTACCCACAAGATTTTTCATACACGTTTCTCCTCCACTTGTAGATACATTCTGACTGCTTACAGAGTCTGGAACCCACACAATGGGATGTCTTTTATATTATTACGCATGTACATGCCAGCTCGACTGTTTCTCAGTGAGTCAGTTTATATATACCATGCATGTGTTTGTGAGTCAGCACAGCATGTGTTTAACCGTTTGTTTACTGATTACCTCTGTTCACCAGATGTCAAGTGTTTGATTACAGTTGTTTAATTTATATGACATGCAGTGTTAGTGCAGTTTTTAGTGGTCTTCAGTAGCCATGCTGTGTATGATTTCGCAAACATGCAGGGCTTGGATGACAAACTAGTACCACGCCACGTCTATACCTAGTGGGCATATACACCCAGAGTGCTTAACCTCCCGTCCTTCTTACTGGTGTTGTTGTCGTCGCGGTTGTTGTGGCTGTCCCCAGTGTTGTCTGTTAGGATGTGCGTAGACAGGTGCTGGAGGCCAATAGAACTAACTAAAAGTAGAACTGAGTCACTCGAGCAAAACACTATGTGGTGTTTTATTTTGTTGCCTACTGTGTGACGCTGGAGCCCCGAGTGTGTGACAGCCATCCTAGTTATTTGTTATTATTATTATTAATAATAATAAATAATAAGCATCCATAACTAATTACAAGTGATGAGAATCTTAATTTATGCTACTAATAATTCTCCAGAAGACACCACTCGTCTCTCTCACTTGGCGGATATGCGGGCGCTGTAAACGTTTTCTCTCTTCTACAACATTAAAGACAAACATTCACCGTCACACAATAATTCCGAGGGTGGAAAACGTCAAATCTTTTGCCATTTTGACTCTTAAATGGAATTCACAGGAATCAAATTACAGCAACATGTTTACTGATAAGTTCGACAATAATGCTGGAGTTACACACTAACATGATCTGATACAGTAAAGTGTTCACTGTAGTCTGAAGCAGATCAAAAGTCAAATTAAGGCAGCACTAAATTTCAGGTATATTTCATCTCTATATTCCTTTCTCTCTTATACACATTCACATCTTACAAGTCCTCAATGATATATATTCATTAGCCCAATACTCACGCAGCATAAGAAATAAAGCAGCAATCAAAATTCACAAATATAATGTACAATGTTGTCAGATTAGTAAACTTAGAAACAATGGTTCAATTACATAAAGAATTCTTCAATTCAAATCATAAATCAATAGCAATATATGAAATATTTCTAAATCCATTCTTTCTATTTCAGTCAGTAAACTTCCTATACGCTAACGATTGCCTTTATCACCGGACTCGAGTTTCATCAAAATCAAAGTGATTAGAGTAGAGAACATCTTCAACAAATAACTTTCGGTTCATCTCTGTTGAATAAAATGGTTTTGAACAAGTGTGAGACTCTTAGTCAGAAAAACATCTCATCCAATTGGAATTGGTTTGGATTGCATTAGTAAGTTCTAGGTATTCTTTACTTGAGTTGTTTACTCCAACTCTGACACTTACATCATATACATCAAAAGCAGCAGTGCCGGTCACGTTAACATTGGCAACAATATATAATTATTAAGATTAGAAATAAGGAAGGACAAATTTATTCTGCCACAAAGTTTTTGTGGTGATTTATTGTTTGCTTAAATTATGAGACTATTAGTGTTGCCGTATACTAGTGTGTAACAAAGTTATCCTTTTTTTTTTTTTTATTGACGGCACTCGATAGTTTCTCCTTATTTTCTTAAACTACCTTAATTAGTCGCTTCGAGGTTAATTCAGTGCTTTATAGTCTACGCCTGTTTGGGATTTTCCTACACTACAGTTGACGTTGTAGTGTCAAAACTAAATCGCCGTAGCAAGTAAAAGGAACTGAACTGCTGTACATAATATGTCATCTTAACCCGCACTAAGTTTGCCACCGTGACATTGCCAAGGAATCACCAGCCCCCCCCCCCCCCCCTTACAGCTGTCAGCTATAAATAAAGTTCTTATTTCAATTGTTATAACCTGGTGGCGCGCACACATACACACACACACACACACACACACACACACACACACACACACACACACACACACACTATCTTTGCAGTCATAAACTTTAAACACAATAAATTGATAGGTAATCTTTTTTTAAAATAAATAACGGAGTACCATGTACATAAACTTTACTCGGCTGAAGATCAAGAGTGGTGTAATATATTAATGTCATTTTCAATATCATTGTCACCGCTAATCATCTACAATTCTACATCACTCTCAGCGTACATGGACTGTTCTAGGGGTCTAAATGGCGCACACCCGATTATGATGTCATTGTTTTAGATAACGCAGCAGACAGTTTCGATTTTATCTTCTAAACGCCTCGTCGGTTTACGGTACAGTCGGCAGTCACGGCCGGCCATCGGAATATGTACAATTTAGATCTTCCTGCCCTTTCTGCACTGGCCTTGGATAACAATGGCTTCTCTTTGTCTATCAATTGTATGCCTATTGAATGGGCTGATGCACTGAAGTGTTGAGTCAGGCCCACGTCCGTATTTCCATTCAAAACAAGTGGCAAGACGCAACTTGTAACTTGCCCACACGGCTGAAGTGCTGAGCAAATGCAGGATCTCTTCAGCCCGGGATAAACAACATGTTGTTGTTTCAAGCCACCAACGGCGAAAGGACACGTGTAGGCCAGCCTATGTATAGCATCGTGGGGGGGGGGGGAGGAACGAAAGTGTCTGTGAGAATTATTGATGTTTGTAGCTGTTGCTGCAAACGCTTGACGCTAAAGATAGATTGAAATATGCGTTGGTGGCTACTTCTATGGTGGATGTGAACAGGGATTGTCATTGATCTGTCAGGGGACATGCATCTCGGCCTTTCTGGCAATGGTACTGCTGTCATTAGCGCTAAGACTCGGTTGACCGGAATTGGGCTTTGTTTTCCCCGACAAGAGTTTTAGCGAACCGAAACACTACTGTTAACTGGCGGTTGTGTAGTACAGTGCTTATATATAGGCCTACTTGCGTTTTATGTTTTTATTACAGCAGCTACATATGTCATTCACCACTCATATTTTGTGGCTGGGTCATCACCAGTTCAAGTTAAGAGTGAGGTTTGTGGGTTTTTCCTCTCCGCACACACACACACACACACACACACACCCGTCCTTGAAAAGTCAAGGCTTGGTTGTGTTTTACATTTTTGTTTATCTATCGTCGCAACAGATACTGACACTAGCTCTGTGAACATGCCGTCTGACGCAGTGCCGCACTAAATAAATCACTGAAATGCCGGAAGAAGTTAACAGTGAAAGTATTTTTTTCTTTGTACCAGGCAGGCTTTCTTCAAAGTAAAATGCTGCTAAGGGTTTTCGAAACGTGAAAGTGTAGGGCACTAGGTCTAAAATTAACCTTAAAAAATTCTCTGAATAATAAGGCTTGAAAAGGGAGTTTTCAAATCGTCAAACAGCAGACTTAGTGAAAAAAGTTTCAAGCATAAATTAAGAAGCTGGGAGAATGAGTTCTCATAAATCTGAATAAATAGGCCAGGAGAAGTGTGGTTATCAAAAAAAAAAAAAAGAAAGAAAGAAAATGAAGACTTACAAACAAACAAACAACAAAAAAGGAAGAAGCGTTTTTAAGAAAAGTTATGGTTTGGAAAAGGTTTTTAACAATTTTACAAAGGGCAAAAGGGCTTTTTAAAAACAAGAAGGAAAAAAACTTACTTGGGAAAATGTTTTTTCGAAACCGGAGCAAATACGTTTTGAGAGTAGGACTTTTAAAATCTAAAAATTAAGCTATGGAAAGGGGCTTTTCATAACACCAGAATAAAATGGGTTGGAAGAAAAAAGCTTTCAAAACCTAAATAATCATGCTTCGGATAAATTTTACAAAATCTGCATAAGAAGACTTGGGAAAAGCATTGAAAACTTTGAATAGTCTTGTATAAAGATTTTTAAACCTCACATAAATTGCTTACGGATAATGGTTTGCAAAATCTTGAATAAATAGGTTTTAGGAAAAGCTATAAAAGCTTGTTAAAGGAGTTTTAAGAAATGGAAATGGTTTTTAAATATATAAATAAGTAGATTTGGAAAAAAATCTATCTAAACTTGAGGGGAAGAAACAGCTTAGGAAAACTGTTTTCAAAAGCTTAAATAAATAGGCTTTTTTGGAGAAAAAAATAGCTCTGAATAAATAAAGAGGCATTGAAAACCTGAATAAAGAGACTCGAGGAAAGTTTTTTTTTTTTTTAAACAACAACGAAATCTGGGACAGGGTTTTCAAAAACCGTAATTAATAAGACTGAGAAAAATTGGCTTGGGGGAGGGGGGGGAGAAATTAAGAGAAGATTTAGGATGAGGCTGAAAGAAGGCTAATAATAGCAGTACTCTGGAGTAGTAGCATATACCACTGAACACGGTAAGGTAAATTATGTGGTTAGATCTGACTTCTTGCAACCATATCGAAGAATTAAAGTTCCAGACAACTTCCAGTAGATTCGAGCAGTCTTTATTTTTTTTCTTGTCTGTTGTTCAATTTTCCAGCTGAAAGAAGCAAACAAGTAGTACACATACTTCCATACGTGCACTTCACTGACCTGTCTAATTGCGACCAGCTGTGGCTCCTGTTTATCGCAATTATGAGCTTCCCTTGAGGGTGAGAAAATAGAATTCTAGGTCAGGCCTGCCCCAGAATCAGGACAATGTGAGCACTGCAATGCAAGCGCAAGTGACTTTCCACAGACACGGGATTGGGGTTGAGGAGGGGGGGGGACAAAATTAGAGACTACATTACATATCTACTAACCCTCCCGTTTCCAAATTACAAATTAAAAAAAGAACTCTTTATTTTTAACTTGATGTTTTCTAAAATAAAAAAAAAAAGGGGGGGGGGGATAAATAAAATTAGAAAAGGGGTTTTAAAAACCTTAATGAACAGTGTATTTCCTTCTAAACTCTATAAAGGATTTGCAAAAGTCTCCATGAATAGATATGGGACAGGTCTTTCCAGATTTAAATAAATATGGTTGGGACAAGGATTTTCAAAATAAAACCAGAATGAAAGGATTGGGTAAAAGTTTTCATAAACCTTTAATAAATGGGCTTTGGAAAATAACTTTCAAACAAAATAGATTAAACAGACCTAGAAAAACGTCTGTCAAAATGTGAATACATAGTCTTGAGATTATGGTTTTCAAAAATATGAATGAACAAAAAAGGACGATTACACACATACACACACATCAAATGAATAGTTTCAAAAAAGAGCTTTAAAAACTTGAGTAAACTAGTTCTGGAAAAGGTATTTAAACACTTGAATAAATAGATTTCGGAAGATTACTATCAAGAACCAGAACTGAGTCTCTTGGCGTTAAAACCCAGCATAGTGGGCCTGGGAAAGGAATTTCCAAAACTTGAATAATGAGACTTGGACAAAGACCTTTCAAAACTTAAATAAGAAGGTTCTAAGTAAAATAAACTTTCAAAATATCCAAATAAACTGGTCAGGATAATGGGTTTTATAAACTAAATTAATTTGAAATACATTTTCACAAAACTGGACATACAGGCTTTGAAAAAGTGTTTTCAGAAACCAGGATAAATAGAATTTTAAAAGGGAGCTTCAAAGCCTGTATAATACAGTTGGAAATAGAGTTTTTCAAAAGTTTTCTCCTTATTAAATAACCTTGATACGAGAGCTTCCCAAAAACCTGAATGAATGCTTCGTCAGAAGGGCTTTCAAACACACGAAAGCCAGACCTTTTGTATAAGCACAAATGAGAGATTAAAATAAATTTAATTAGTCAGAGAGACTGATCACCGTTTTAGCTGTAATCAATTCAGAAACTCAGCAAACAGTGGTATTTCATTTAACAGGGTATCTCTGCTTGAGGGTTTTAAAAACATACTGTTGATTTCTGTTTATTTAATTTCTAAATAATACTTGTATCTTCGTGCGTTTGTGTGTATGTAGGCGCGCGCGTGTATGTGTACGTGTGTTGATACTTATGCAATTAAAAATAGCAGGTGTTGTTTTTTTAAATAATAATTTCCTCTAAGGTAAGAAGAGTGAAAAGCAAACGAGACAATCAGGGGAAATAAGATGGATATTCTCTTTGTTTTTTATTTGCTACAGTACTGCAGAACACTTCTCATGAAGTAATTGACTAAAGTATGCATGAAATCTACACTTTACTTTTTATTTGTTACAGTACTGCAGAACACTTCTCAAGAAGTAATTGACTAAAGTATGCATGGAATCTACACTTTGTTTTTTATTTGTTACAGTACTGCAGAACACTTCTCATGAAGTAATTGATTAAAGTATGCTTGAAATCTACACTTCCAACATATTCATTCTTGTTACAAGAATGAAGAACACACAGAAGAAACAATTTTAATGCAATAAAATGGGAAGTTCTTTTTTATACTTTCTTTTTTCTGTTTCCTTTTTTCTTTTTTTTTAAAAAATAAATATAAGCCCAGAGTGGGTTCTAGTTTGCGTGACTATATGGAGGGTGAATGCAACACTAGATGTCAGTTCCGTGTGCCACACTCACCCTTATGTGTGAACAAACTGTCTTGAATGGTAACACACTAGGGACTGATGGACGGGTAAATGATTCACCCTCAGTCATGCCTAGAGAGAAAGGACAGTTTGATGACTGAACTATGACTCTAATAAGAAAGAAAAAGGGAAGGAACCCTGTTGATTATAGAATGAGAACAATGGCTGCATTAAAGATTCGATTACACAAGACAAAATAATGAAAGCAACCTTTGCAGTAGACATTCATTGTAAAATAAAAATATAATATAATAATAGTTTGTTACTCTTGTATGACCACAAGCAGTGATTAGAACAGTTTCAAATTTATACTACTTCCCCTAAATGGAGACTGCTAGAACCGCTTATAGCTTTAATGTCTTGCAGAGGGCATCTTTTCAGGCAGAGCTTCTGACTTGGTTTGGGCGATTTGCTGTTTAGTCTAGGTTGAGTAGAACAGTCTAGCAATACAGGTCTGGTGACGATAGCTTATGCAGTTATAACCTTGAGCCAGAATAGGGCCAAATAGGAGAAAGGCATTAAGGACGATCAGAAAGTGAATACACATTTTCTGAGTAGTCTTTTGAGAAACCATTGTGAAACAAGTAAAGAACCACTTTAAAGTGCTTTCTTCCTTTTTACCTTTATACCCCACTAGTTCTTTGTACAACGTTTCAGCACTCAGATAGCTATAAATATGTCACCCCATGCAGGTGAATAGCTTGTATTCATTAAATAAAAAATACAGTGAATGACACCATAAAATTATCGAGCAGTCAGTAACTATGTGTGTGTGGGCGCGCACGCTTGTGTGTGCGTGTTTGTGTGGCATAATGTGACGTAGCACAGTCTAACTTACAAGTCACGAGGTATTAACCAAAGGAAGCAACAAAAAAAAAAAGTGAGTATACAGTACTTTTACTTAAAACCTTTAGGTACCTTTTTGTCTAGCAGCAAGGTAAGCAAGCCTGTATAATTAATATTATACAGAGAGATACAGTCATAACTTTACAACTGTACTGTAAATTAGTTTTTAATAATTATGCTAAATAAACTTTTTTTTTTAAAAATGACATCGAAAAATTATAGAAAAAATATTTTAAAAAGCAGCTGTAATCTCTTAGACATAAGTGCAGCAGGTTATTTTAAACAATAACGAAGGGGTCTCCTAAATTATGAGAATATTGTTATCATCTCTCCACGTTATAATAATTACACACTTCTCCTCTCAATTTGCGGACTTGGGTGAAGGGGCAACTCCCGTACCCCTTCCAGAGCTAATCTTCGTGTTACAGGTAAGTACAAAAGATCAGCACTGACCTGACCTGTCCCAGTAAGGGGAACGCCCAAGTTGGAGATTTGACGTCCGACTTATTATTTATTATACAATGGCCCTCACCTGCTGCTACAGTTCTCTCCCTTAATTACGTCACTCAGAGAGCATGGGTGTTTAACAAAGAAATAGTAAATTTTATTAACAATATAAATTATCTATGCAGTACATAATACATTTCAGCATTGAAACAAACACAAATTAGAACATCCACAGCATATACACAGGGAGAGGTATACATATATTTTTTTAATCAATTTTTTTCTATAATTTTTCGATGTCATTTAAAAAATGTTTATTTAGCATTATTATTAAAAACTAATTTACACTATAGTTGTAAAGTTATGACTGTATCTCTCTGTATAATATTAATTATACAGGCTTGCTTCTCTTGCTGCTAGACAAAAAGGTACCAAACGCCTTCTTTTGCCATAAATTGTCTTTCCATCAGCAAGGACCCTGACCTTTTGCATTTTTCTTCAGGTCAACCTCTTGACCGTGCGTTTCTGCACTGTGTCCGACGCATTGTATTTTCTTGATGTCAACATTTCCATAGGGCTTGCATCAAAGACTTCCTTAAAACGTTTTTGTATCCCCATCTCCAATAAAAGGGGTAGATATATAACTAGACTGCTCACATATCTACAGAACATTTCTTTGGCAATTGGAAAGGGTAAATAGGACCGGAAAAATCTTTTCGGGGGTTGACACATGCCTGCTTTGAACCCTCGTATCTCCATTTTTGTGTGGTGTTGATTCAAAGTTCAAACTGGAAATGAAACTAGAAAGATTGAGCTTTCTTAGGTTTTTAAAAAAAACGATTTGTTAGCTAAATCTAGGTAGGTCTAGCCCCTTAATGAAGCTTTTGGTAGTTGCTAACTCTAGTCCCTTTCCCCAACTACTTTCAAATCAAGGGAAATAATCGATCTATTGAAGCTTGTAAGCGTCACGCATCCGTTAAAAGCAGTATTTCTACAAGTTACATGTTTCTAGTCACGTTCCGTTTGAGTCGTTTGGTCTGATAGAGTGATGAGTCGTTTGGTCTGATAGAGTGATGGACACATCATTAGCATTCATTCATAAGCCCTTAAAAGCCTGGATTTCCGGTTGTACGAAACCTCAACAACTGTAATTTGACTACAGGATGCTGAAATGTTGATCAACATCATGGTTAAACGATATAAAATAAAATAGATTGAAAGAAAGAAATAAAATCGAATATTTCGCACTAAGTAGTATATTTTTCCCTCCAGTGAAACTGTTTTCAAAATAAAGTCGTTGGCTCCATTTCCTCATAAAGTTATATCAGAGTTAACGATAATTACATGTCAAATAAATGAAATAATTATTCAATTAATTTCGGCTAAGTATTATACAAACAGATATATCTGTTGATAGAAGTTTGAAAATTCCTTCTATGAGTAATGTTCTGTTAAATAACACGAGTCCCTGAGAAAAACGAAACATTGTGTGTGTGTGTGTGTGTGTGTGTGTGTGTGTGTGTGTGTGTGTGTGTGTGTGTGTGTTGTTTATTTTATTTGATACACCAAACTGGATGGCTCTGCTGTATTGCAAAACATATATTAATTTAGTGAGCCACCAACTTTTATTTTGTACAACAGATTGATCTAACAAGAACTTGTATATGTTAATTTAAAGATATATATGATGTGTTATTTTTAAGAGCAGTTCTGAATGAAGTGCTTGCATTTGGAATAAAACAAAACAACAACTCTTGGGGTATTTTTTGTCTATTTTATTTATTATAAAGTTTCAGATGGCACAGCTACTATTGCGGTCCTGGGGAAGTGATTTGCAATTTTCACACAAACCGTTAATAACTTTTTTTGAGAAGTGTGCTTACCATTTCTGCAACTCAACTGATGTCTAAATTCAGAAAAGAAGGCATTGGTTTTTGCTCGAATGCTTCTTATGACGTGCACACAACACAGAGGTTTGTATTGATGACTTGCACAAAACACGGAGGCTGCATATTACGCATAAATCTATAGCAATGACGAGCACACAACACATAGATCTACTCTAATAACGTGTGTTCGATAAATAGGCCTATAGTATTGAAGTCCACAAAACACATAGGCTACTGTAATAACGTGTGTTCGATAAATAGGCCTATAGTATTGAAGTCCACAAAACACATAGGCTACTGTAATAACGTGTGTTCGATAAATAGGCCTATAGTATTGAAGTCCACAAAACACATAGGCTACTGTAATAACGTGTGTTCGATAAATAGGCCTATAGTATTGAAGTCCACAAAACACATAGGCTACTGTAATAACGTGTGTTCGATAAATAGGCCTATAGTATTGAAGTCCACAAAACACATAGGCTACTGTAATAACGTGTGTTCGATAAATAGGCCTATAGTATTGAAGTCCACAAAACACATAGGCTACTGTAATAACGAGTTTTCAATAGATGGACCTCTAGTTATGAAGTATACACAATGCCAGCGCCAACAACAACGCCAGTAAAGAGGACAGGGGTTTGAAAATCCTGAGCCTATAGTAATGAAGTCCAAACAACATAATGATCTACACTCTACAGTATGTTCAGTTGGTAGGTGTAACACCCGAAATGCAAATGACATCCATAATGATTAATTAATATATTTTTATTTTTATTTTTTTAATTTAATTAATTGTCCAACACTCTTGGATTTTTTATAGATTTCTTTCTGAACCATTGTTAAGTTAGGATACAAAATAACTGTTAAAGTGCTAATTAAAAGCTGGACAGTCCGTTCTAGCAACATCTATAATATGATAGTGTAATTTCCTAGTGTGTACATGCGCTCAGAATGTTCAACCCCCTGTCCTCTTTACTGGCGTTTTTGTTGGTGGTGTTGTTGGCGCTGGCGTCGATGTAGTCCCCGGTGTCCGTTGGGATGTGTGTATACCGGCGCTGATGGCCAGTAGAGGTGGTCCAACAGCAGTTGTATCATATCGGCAATGGGGTGGTTGAAATATCCCCATTGTATGTGCTGTTGCTGCTCTCTTTGTCGTCCCATTGTTGTTGTTGCTGTTGTGTTGGTCGCGGTTGTTGCTATTGTTGTCTTCTTATGTGTGGTGGTGGACGTCGTCTTTACAGAGCTTGCTTGCTAATGTAGGGGGCGCTTTCGGCTTCCGCCGCTTTTGCGCTGGGTGAGGGGGTTGTGGGGGGGGGGAATGGGAGGGGGTGGGTTTACAGAGCTGTTTTTTTGAATGTGGGGAACGCTTCCGGCTTCCGCCGCTTTCGCGTTTGGAGAGGGGGGGGGGAGAGGGAGGGGTTTACAGAGCTTCGGTGGTGGGCCCCTTTTATATAGACTCCGTTCGCTGTCAGCCCCTACCTCCGACTGCTGGGGTCCTTGTATATTGCACAACCTGCACAATACATTGCTATGCCACTGTCTCTGCCATATTGTGGCTACGGATAACACAGTACATCAGCCCTAATTGCTGCTTGTTCATTTACTTAGAAGCTTGAAAGCAAATGCTGACTGCAGTAGTCTACATCAGTGGTCCCCAACCTTTTCATCGCCGCGGACCGGTCAACGCTTGATAATTTTGCCGCGGACCGGTCAACGCTTGATAATTTTACCGCGGCCCGATGATGTGGGGGGACGTTGATTGTTTATATTTTAGATTGTTTTGATTTAATAATTTTAATTTAATTGTATTTAAACGTGCCTTCAAATTAAAATACAGTTACACCAAAAAATGAATAGGTAAAGTGATTTAACATTTAACTCACTAGAACGCTAAATCAGAGAGAACCCTGAGCTTGTTTCTTTGCAACGAGACGGTTCCATCTGGGGGTAATAGGAGACAATTACACCCGAAGTGAGTTGCTTATGTCCATCCGTTGTTTTGTTTTGCTTGCTGTCACTGCAGAAAACCCCGCTTCACACAAATAGGTTTCGGAAATGGCAATACGGATTTAAGTGCTGTGGTGGCCGTTGTTGTATTGGCAGGTGAGGGGGTTTTCAGAGCCCAAGATAATACCACATCGTCTGTACTTAGTGTGTATGTGCGCCCAGGATGTTCACTCACCACCCTGTAATGTTCACCAGTGGTGTTGTTGTTGTCGTTGGCACTGTTGTTGTTGATGTCCCCGGTAGCCGTTGGACTGTATGTAGGTGGGTGTTGGCGGCAAGCATTAGTTGAATTAGATCCGCAATGGGGTGGTTATAATATCCCCACTGCATGTGATGTTGCTCACTGTGCTGCCACCGTTGTTGTTGTTGTTGTCGGCGGTGGTTGTTGTCGCAGCGCTGCCGTTGTTGTTGTGGATTCTGTTGTTGTGGCTGTAGTAGATGATACTGTTGTTGTCGTCTGATGTGTTGTGGCGGGCACCTTCTTTTTGATTTGGGGCTCCGTTCTGTAGTGTTTCCTTGTGTGTCTGTTGTGGTTGTCTTTGTTGCAGTCCCTGGTGGTGACTCTGGCTGTGGATTGGGGGCAGTTGGTTTAGTCGTTGTTGTTGTTTCTTATGGTGTAGTTGGAGCGTTGTCGACTTCTGTTTCGGTCTTTGCGTCAGTTGTCTTCACTTCTTTTTCTGTTTGTATTTTTCTTTCTTGCGTCTTGATATGTACCGTTTGTGTGCTGGAGATTTTTTGGCGTTTCTTCTTATTTTCGGTGGTAGTTGTTTTAATAGAGCTTGTAGTTTCCTTATTATCTGTTGTGGGTTTTTGGAGTTTGCGAGAATGCCTGGCTGATTTCTTGTTTTGCTGTTTGAGTTGAATTCACTTTGGCTGTAGGTGGAATTTTCCAGATGATGTTGGTGTTTATTCCACTTTCTCTTGTAGTGGCTTGTAGAGTTTGGGTGGAAACGTGGCTTTTTCCTTTGACTGTTTGAGTTGTGCCGTCTTCCTGTGTGGGTTTTCGCATTGTTTCCTCCTTTTCCGTTTGTGAAGAGCGTGTTTTTGTTGTCGGCGTTATTTTCCAGAAGATGTCTGTCTGTGTTTCACAGTCTGTTGATGTAGTTTTTTTTTCGTGTTGCCTTGTCAGGTGCTTGTTTAAAATCTTATGGAGACCAATTGCGGTTAAGATGGCTTGTTGTCTAGTGTAAGTTCATCTTCTGTTTTTGTGTGGAAGAGGGTCAACAGCAAATTAGTGAACGCATTTTTTAGTTCAACGTTTTTAGTTTCTAGTGTGAAGGTGAAGGGAGTAACTTTTCGTATGCCCCCATTTTCGGTTGGTTTGCTGATTTCACAGCAGTATTTTGTCCAGTCTTCTCCTTTGTACTTCTTAATGTTTGCATCTCTTCAAGCCCTTTTGCCGTATCTGTCTCAGCTGGGCTATGCGCTCGTTTGTGAAACAGAAAGGGCCGTCCGCATCTTCTGTGACTGACTCAGAATCGCGTAAAATGTCACTAGGTGGAGTGGACAGTAGTGGCATTTTTTCCAGCCCTGAAAAGGGCTGAGTCTTAGTGCTGGTTTGTCTGGTGTGGCGCTTTGACATGACTCTCCTCCCGGCGGTCCAATGGATGGAGTGCGTTCGTCGGTGGTCCGAAGCGAAGTGTGTTGGTGTGGTTGGGAAGTAGAGCTCGAATTCTTTAAAAGCAAAGACATATGATCGTGCACCAACTGGGAGAATTAATGCTCAGACTCAATCTCGTCCATGGAAAGTCGCACAAAAGTAAAAATAAAATTGAGGGGCCCTGTACCATTTGGTCCGCGGACCGGTACCATATGGTCCACGGACCGGTACCGGTCCGCGGACCGGGGGTTGGGGACCACTGTTCTACATGACGAACAATCGCGCTGTGTAAAGCGCAGCGCGTTCTTCACTTTCTCAATATATATAAAGTTGAGTGCTGTATTTTTTCCAAAAAATTTAAAACGTCTGCCAATTAATTAGTGCTACCAGATATTTCAAACTGCATCCTTGTTGTTTAGTTAGTTCTAGGTACTGACCTCGCCTCCCATCCCCACCCCCGGGTTGGTCGCGATCCAGAGCCACACAACAGATTTCAAATTGTTATAACATGTAATAGTCTAATACTGTATCCAAATGATCGAATCAGACACAGTATTATGAATCTGCGCCAGATGGCATGTCCACATAATCATTTGACCTTTACTTAAACGATAGAAAGATGCCTAGCAGCCCACAGGAATATAGAGGGAGAGGGGTAAGAGTATGGGTGGTGATCTTTTGTATCCCACTCCCCCACAACGAACGTGCAGATCTCACTGACTGCGACTGCGCGTACTAAGCCAAAATTATATAGAAGCTTTTAATTGGTTCAACTTGCTGTCTCTTATCCAATCATTTGCTCGAATACTCACAATAAGTCTTCTACCACATGCCTGCGTATAAACTGAACGTGCAGACACACACTGTGTATGAGTAGGTCGGAAAGCCGGATTTGTATTCCCTGACGGTCTACCTGTAATCTGAGTGGAGTATTAATTAATATCACTAGAAGAGACAGAGAAAAGGATTTATATCAGTTTAAAAGCGAAAGACTTCTTTGAAAATCATAGGCATCTTACTTATATTACTTTCCCATCCGTGTTATCAGTTAATGTAAGCGAATGGCTCTCTCTACGGTTATTCGTCAGCGGTCAACGATTTTGCTATCTCAAACGGTTCGCACATTTTCATGCTCACGTCGCAGGCATACCGAAAGCTACAAACTGGTAGTTGTGGGTGGTGGAACAGGTGGATGTGCAGTTGCTGCTAGATTTTGTCGTGAGCTGGGCAAGGGAACTGTATGTGTCATTGAACCAGCTGAGGTACAGTAGCGACTTTATTGCCCTTTCGTACGATATTCGTAAATTATAATCTGTGTAATTTTGTTTATATTTGAGGATTGTTGTTTTGTTGTACTTTTTATGTGTATGCTTACGGAGATGCTTGATTTTTTATATTAAATTATCACATTACTTTTATTTTAATTTTGAATATCGCCGTGCAAGATCGAACAGTAGGCCCTAACACTTAGTAACAGACAAGTCTGCCGACTGAAAGTGAAACCCGGATCAGACATTACTAAGTGACACACACATACGTGTTCTAAAAGCTTTCTCGTGGTCCCCTTTATTGACCATTCCATTTTTCTATTTTTCAGGTATTATTTTGTACACATTCACATGATGTATTCTCCCACCCCCACCCCACCCCATTCAGTTAGAGGTGTGTATCGCTTTCTAGCCTTATGCCATGGTTAACCAAATCTATTCATGTATAAACCGAGACCTAACTACGTTGTTCACGTTGCAAGCCGACAGAACCACTCAAATATTAGTACACACCTACCCTGCTGTTGATTCCTTTTAAAAGTCATAAATTAAATAAATGTTTACATTTAAATTAACATTTCTATAAACAGGCAGAATTGACATCCAGCTTTGCAAAATGTCTAATTATATTAGTTTTAAAACATTGACTTTATCATATTTATTATTGAATTTATTATACCATGAAATTCGAACACCAGCTTTGCTTACATTAGATAGTAGTACATGTAATTTTGATTCGTGATAATTCCATTATAGGTTACGTTAGCAATATTGGATACGATTATAATTTTAATTACATATTGATTAAAATACATTATAAAATAATTAGCGATGAAACCGAGTCATATGAGTTGTTAGACTAATACTTAATACTATAAATTATAATCGTAATACCTGAAACCAGAGATTATATTTATAGTAGGCCAACTAATACTATTTAAACATGTGAAAGTCAGTGCCAGCATTGTTAGAGAGCTAAGTTTTTTGTTTATTGCTGATAATTGGAAGAGATAGGCCTAGTATTGTAGTAATTTAGTATCCACATGAACTTACTGAGGCAGTCTAAAACAAGAATATGAAAAGTCGAGCTAAATGTGTACTTATTCTCTTATAAGTTATACTACTATAGTGATGATTTAACAAAAAATGGGGAGGGAGTGTAATACATCTCAGCCTTTTACTGAGTTTTAGTTTTACAGTAAAGGGCAGTGACATTCAGTTTGCTTAGATGTTAGTTTTGTTGCTGTATTGTTATTATCTTGAAATGTTACTTACCACTTTACCAGTAGTAAACTGTAAAGTCACTGAGTTAAATTTAAATACAACTTTTACAAGACAAACAGCCATAAGAATCTGGTGATTGAATGATGGCACATGAATTTTTTAAAAGCTGTAGATAGTCAGAACCATTATTTGCAACTAGTGACTGAGAATATGAGACAGTTACTGAGTTAGTAGGCTATAAAATAATTCTCACATATGCTTACCTTTAAAATATGCTAAACCAAAGTAGATAACATTAAAGAGAGACAAACAGACAGATTTAAATAAGAGTACATAAAATGATACTAATTACTAATTACTTCTTCTACATCAGTAAATGGATAACAATATTTTTGTAACTAACTGAAAACCTGACTCACATACATTTTGTAAAAAAAATCTGCTCTATTACTTAATATTGGTAATGTCAGGATCTCATTTGATATACTTCACAAATATATCAAGTAGTTTAGTTTTGGGACCTTTTCTTTTTATATCTTGTGATTATATTCTGATGATGCTCAGCTGTATCTAGTTGCCCAAGGAAATTGCTTCAGCATCCATGATGGAATATATGACTGATGTTAAGTTTTGAATGATGAATAATTAATTACATAATACAAATGAATAATTATAAAAGTGAGTTATACTTCTTGCCCCTTAAACTTAAAAATGTTTATAAATCTTCCCACTCCCATTAATTTTAGTCACTTAGAAATCAATGTCAATTGTCAGTTTTCATATTTTGGCTATGCTTATATGTTTCATGTAGAATAGCATACCTAGAAGTGGAACTGAAACATATCCGCACTGTATGCAATTTTCCCACATTTGAAGCTACAGAAGCCTTGTTTGTTTACTGTGCTTTTTAGTAACTATTCTACCACTGTCTTCTGAGGAAACTTCAAAATGTATTAACTCAGAACCTATGATTATTAATATTTTAGGCTAGAGCAGCAAAAGTTGATCATATCACTCCACTTCTCCACACTGACTACTTCTTCATAGTAGAATTTTTTATTAAACCATTTTCTCAGTATTTAAAAATAAGTAGTAGTCTTTACTTTTTTAAAGGTATTTAAATAATACTTAATAGTATATTTTTATTTCTTTAATTTTAAAACTAAAAGGTTGTAAAAATTTTATTTTCTAGTCTTGAAATTTTATTTGTTATAAAGTTATATATATATACATATATATATCATTGCATAATAATGCACTAATCACTTATTTGTAAATAAGTTTTTATATTTAATTATGAATTATTCTATATTTATTTTTTATAGTAATTATTGCATATATAAAATATTATAATACTGTATTATTTTCAAATCATAAATAAATTTACAATAGAAAAGAAAAATAGAAAAAATATATATGCACAGGTATGTTTCTATTTTTAAAAAATATTTTTCTTTTATCATTTGACAATTATAGATCCATAATTACCAGCCTATGTGGACACTGGTGGGAGCTGGGCTAAAAAGTCTGTCCCAATCACAACGTCCTATGAGTAAAGTGCTTCCACCTTACTGTGTGTGGGTGAAAGAAAGTGCAGCCAAATTTGACCCCCAAAACAACAAAGTTACAACAGTTGGAGGCAGAGAAGTATGCACTTTAATTTATTTTCATAATTTGAACTAATTTAATAATTGTATGCATAGAGTTGCTTTATGCAATGGGTTAGGTTATAAACTCAGCACTTAGATAACAATTACATATAGTCAAATTACTTTCAAAGCTACATGAATCACATTCAGCATGACAAGCTTCTCACACTTTGAGAGGCACATGGAAACTAAGACAGACTAAGGAAACAGCAGAATCATGTTTCCCATCTCACACTCACAGTCATTCTGGAGGCACAGATTTATTGAATGGAATGGCAAGTAGAATCATTTAAAATTTTATTTTCCTTTCACTCTCTCTTTTTATTTTTTTGGGCCGAGCACTTATAGTTGAATTTACATAAATTAAACGTGCTCATGATGCAACTCCATTGTATGTATTTAATCCTAACGGAATTTTTTTGTAGCCACTTTATAATGTTTGACTTTCATTCTCAGTTTATCTTCAAAATTAGTATGTTAAGGGAAAGAGAGCCAATTCAGGATATATGTAATTATGTTTTCTCAAGAATAGTTTATAATTTACCTATACTATTAAACAGTTCACTAACCAAACTAATGCTATATAACTAAGCTTTCCAACTTGAATAGCACTGTTCTATAAATTCTACTCTTGCAATATGTATTTTCAAATTAAGTATAATTTCAAAATTATTTACTCTAAATTGTAAAGCAAAGTTTTATCCATATACCTTGCATAATGACTGAATCAAAAGCATACATTTCAAAGCAAAGTTTATACTCCCAGAAACATACATCCTGATGCACTGTTCAATGTTTCCTCTTGTGGAAGCACACAACTAATGTACTGGTCAAACAGCTGGGCACCCTAAACATACAGATTAGTCTAGACAATGCCCAAAGTTGACAATCCCACAAAACATAGTTCAAATCCTGCACTCCAACTGGTCGCTGTTCTGTCACACAAGCATGGTCTGTAGAAAGTAAATGCTGTAGGATACAGAGATTCTAGTTTGACTGGGTTTAAATATAATGGCAGGACTGATCAGTGCCAAATGGCTTATGAGAGGGAAGAGTTCTTTCCCCTGTAACAAAACAGTTTCTCCAATAGAAAATGCATCCCACAGGTTTCATCAAACCACTTTGTGATTGCCACTGTGGAAAGTAAGTGGAGTATGTACAGTGAACCCATTTTGCAAGGAGCCTGCAAACAATGACAGAAGAGAGTGAATAACCTATAGAATTGATAACTTGATTTTGATGGCATTTGTTAAATCTAAATCAATGTTGGGTTTAGATGCATCACCTATCTTCGTCATTGTCAGAACACTAGCTGACCTGCGTATTCACTGACATAGATTTACTATTGGATATACTGTCACTTAATCCATCTTCTTAGCCCTAATTCAGCCACAAAATGTGTGTTATATATGTCTCTCAAATCTTTTGTATTAATTTTTAGAGTTTGAATTGAACCCAAATATTACAAGACTTTTACAAACTTTCTTGTCATACTTTCCAAATCCAATGAAATCCCAAAATCAACCTTGACACCCCATCTGGCCTATTTCAGTTTCTAGCAGGAAAGAAGTCAGGTACATTCTGACTTATTTCCTGGTGGTGGGTTTCAAATAAGAGCTTCAGTAGCATACTGCCTTTTATTTATGTATTGAAGTGTACATGATAAGTTTTGTCATCCACATTGACAGTTGCTCCTGAATCAGTCATACAGTGATTGCTAAAATATGATATAGATTATAGTGATCTTAGAACAAGTTTTCAACTTTCCAAACTTAGCCAAAGTTATTTTTATGGATTTTATATTTTTATTTTAAAGTTAGATAGTTTCATCAACTTAAATGAGTACATTCTAATATATGTTACTATTTACTGCATATCACTTCTGGAGCCAAGTTAATAAACTTTTTTAAACAATGCATTCACCATAAACACATGAATAAATAAAAATAAATCATCTGATGTTCAAACTCTGATCATAATACTAATACTAGTAATAGGCATTGTTTGCCTTTATGCAATTTTAAAACCCTGTTGCTTCTGAAAAACAAGTAAAATTAATATGACACAATAAATTGAAAACAGATGGGGTTCAGTGTTAAATAATTTCATTTGCTTTAATGAATTGCAAATTATATGATTGTATAATTTAAAATTTTAAAAACCCTTTCTTCAAGTAACATTCTAATATAAACATGTGGAATTATTAAAATGAAGTATCACAGATTTTAAAATTTTATAATCCTGAAATTAGAATATCTGTTTTAAGTAATAGAAAGTCATTTTAATTTATTGTTTAGTCTTATAGATCTAATTCATTAATTCATAATTCATTAATTCACTTTTTCCCAGATACATTATGAATACATGGTTGTTGCTGCAGGAATGCAGCTCAACTATAATCAGGTAAGTTGAAAACTTTATTATCATATTTTCGGATTTTAGTTTCGGAAAGTCTGGTGTTAAAAAAATATCTATTTTCTTATTTGTTTGCATATGTTATAACCCACATCAAAAGTCTGTTTGCAGTAAATTCCTGAACCCGCTACATTAGTATATATTAATTTTCATTCATAGCGTGTTCTTTGTTATCCATTACAAAAACAATCTATGTTTTTGTTAAAAATTTAGAAGTGTTAAAATAATTACACATCAGACAGAAATACATTCTAGATTAAATACTTATTACTTGAAATAATTTTTCAGATCTCAAGGAATCCCTGCATGAAAATTACGATGTTTATTTTTTTAATACAATCTCTTATGAACCCCTAGCAATCTCTCATGGAACCCTGGGATTCCATGGGATCTTGGTTTAGAAACCCTGATAATTGATATAGACTATACAAAATGTCTATTGTGTCATCTGTAAACATTGTTTGACTTTGTTTTATCATTTTTAATGCAGCCAGTGATTTTTATTTTTTTTTATCCTCTTACTGCATATCAAAATTTATGCCTGAGCTGTTTTGCAGACAAGTGCTTGGTGTGTGTGCTTGTATGCATATGTGTATATAATTAACTCTTATAAACATATAAAGTATATAATTTAATACTACATCTTATATTTCTCATTTATTACTGCTAAGTTTAAGTGAATAAATAAATAATACAATATTATAAACATCAATTTCTGAATATATTAAGTATTTCTGATAGTATTTTATATTTTAATATAAAAAGTAACAGTTCTTCTTCTGACAATAATTCTAAGTTGCTGATTTACTCTGCTTGTGCACTTTTTTTTTTTTTTTATAAAATGCACTTATATGACTTATTAAAGAATATAGAGTACTCTCCCTTAGAAATTTCATTTTGCTTATTTTTACCACTTAAATAAAAACTAGCTAATTTCGAGAATTCTGAGTTGTCAAAACATTAAAAAAGTAGACCACTGAGAATAATAAATTGGACAAATAATTTAAAACTATTGTTTCATTCTCTAAAAGTAACTGTAGTGTTACATATTTAGATGTTTACCCATGGAAGCTCCATAGATAAATGACTGTTAGTGTAACCTCCATCACAATTGAGAACTACCAGAAATAAAATATCTGTAATTGGACACATACTCACATGTTTAATATAGTAGAAATTAAATCCCTGTGCATGTAATATAATTTTCGTTAAAAAGAAATCTCGGCATTAAATCTTTACCTGTCGTAGAGATCTGGCATCAGGATTTTGTGACTCCCTCTATATTCCTATACATACTGTGAGTAGGGCAAATGATAAATATAATTGTACATTTTAAAAAAATTGTAACATTTTACATGGATTTGTTGTAGAATATTTAAAAAATATGCCAAATAAAAAAAGAAAAATGCCCATATTTGAAAGTACCCTTGGTAGTAAATTTGTCTGCAGAAAGGGAAATAATAAGAGTTTGGAATTTATTCTGGTGTGTTGCTTGTTAGATAATTTGACAAAGTAGTGTGCCTAAGGATCTCTAAACAAGTACATTAATATGACCTTGGTGTATGTGTGAAGAGAGAGAATTTATTTTTAAAATATATTTTTCGACATCTTGCTTAATTTTACCTCCTACAACATGGCACAGTATTCCCACCTTTCTTCCTAGGGGGAAAAAGTTCTAACTGTAGCAGTGTAGGAGTTATTTCTAAGTTTTGATACAAGAATTATAAAAAAGTATGTTGTCATCATTATGTATAAATTATAATTTTATTTAAAATAGCCAGTTTTATGTCAGTTTTAAGATTTAAGAAAAATAATGAAAGCATGATTCTTTTTAAAACTTTAGTCATGTTTTGTTTTAACTCTAGAATAACCCATTGTGAAAAATCATTATGTACGGCTTAAATAAATTGTAAATAATGCAAGGTTTATTATTTAAAATATTTTCTATTACTTACTAAAATTAATTTTATCTTTTAGTCTTAACAATTGTTTAGTCATTTATTGTACATGTATATGGAAAAAAATCTAAACAAGTTTGGGGTTTCCTAATTTTCTTTTAACAGGTTTCATTTTATCAGTGTTAAGTACTGTAATGTTAAAATTTGGTACAGTATTTTAAATAATTTAGTTAACCATACTATCTGTCTATCCATATATCTGTCTGTCATTTGTGTGTGTGTATGTGTGTGCTATCTTCTTTCTCCTGTGGGTCTTAGATCAAAGGACTTGTTGATGCACTCAAATATGATCCTACTGTCTGCTCCAACTACAGTCCAGATTATGTCACTAAGACTTATCCAGCCCTTCAAAATATTGAGAAGGGAAATGCCATCTTCACTTTTCCTCACCCACCAATCAAGTGTGCTGGTGCACCACAGAAGATTATGTACTTAGCAGAAGAGATTTTTAGAGATGTAAGTAATAAATTACTCATTGTTGCTTTTTGTCTGCATTACTTTATAATAATTTAATTTGATGAGTATTATCACGATAAATTATTTTGCAAAATATTTCTGTTATTTGGTTTTTCTTTAGGAATCTTGTCATTAACTAGCTAGGTTCAGCTCATTTTCATAGATGTAGGGATGTTACGTTTCCAGTATTTATTTAAAGACCCTGCTTAGAATAATTAAAGACTTTAAATATAATTAATTCTTTCTCTCATATCCTATGCAGACTGGTTGCTCAATTTACCATTTGACTAATTAAAAGTGTGTCTTGTAGTACAGACGACAAATTTACAAACTAATAAATTGCGAACTTTTAGCTAGATTGAAACATGTTAAATTCCTCTAAATTAATATGCACTCGATGTTTTCACTCAGCTCATTCGCCCCCATTCAATCTAAGAAAATCTATTGGTCTATTATGCATAAAAATTAACTACTAAGAGGCTTAACAAGAAAATAAGATTTAATAAAGTTTTAACAAGTTAACAATAATCAAATACGAGCGCGAATAGTCTATTTCTCAGTTCTTTGCGCGTACATGCTTTATCGGTTAACTAATGAATTGCCAATCAATTGCTTTTCGATATTTGAATAATCACCGAGTATTTACTCAGCTGATTGTCTGTATCTGCCTGGTCTCTTTACTCAGTCAGCCAGTCTATTTTTCACAGTCTCACTACAGACGACGCACGTGGCATCTAGGAAGGTGTTCCTTTATGTTGCTAGTGAACTTGAATTTCAGTGGCGTGGACCCTCAGAAATGAACTCACACTTAGAGCTCGACCAGTTAGAACCAGATGAAACAAGGCAAGGCAAAAGTAAAGCCAGAGCCGACCTTTTGAGAAATAACGTGTTCTAATGTAATTTCAATTTAACACGTTCCTACTCAAGCATGACCCAGTTTAAAATGCGCTGAATAAGAGTTTCGACCTCGCGTCGTTTTTACAATTAGATTTAGAAAAAATGTAGTCATCTCACGCATGTTTCATTTAACAGCATGACGTATGAATCAATAAAATAGTTACAACGTTAAATTAATGTTCATACAAAAAGGGGTAATTCAAACCAACAAAGCGCTTCACAATTTACAATTAAAATTACACGCACTAATTGAATTACATGAGAAATTCATATCGAGCACAGGCATTCTGGCTCTTAGTGAATTAAAACAATATAAATTAAAGTTACAAATGGAAAAAGAGTTACAATAAATTTATATTTCATAACTTATAGGTTTTCAGCCATCTCTCTGGACCATGCTCAAGCATATATGGAAATAATATAATACATAGCACAAATACATATCAATGATCAAGATATACAAAATACTATCAGATAAAATGGTACCTTATGAGAAGTCGAAGGTTTGGTTCTCATCTGCTGTCGGCTGCCTCATGACCCGAGTTAGCTGATGGAAAATAGCTAATGTGTTCTCGCAGTAAGGGAGCGGAAGCGCGTGTCCACATTTATAGAAAAGCATAATGCGTATCACGTGACTGATCGCGAAGTATGTAGTTGGTTCGAGAACCGGACAATGGACCTAAAGTTACATAACATCTTGACCTGTTCTAGAAGCATCTCGAAAAAGGGAGCTTTGAACATAGGAGCCAAGGGTTTCAAAATTCAAATTTGAAGTAAACAAGACAAGTAGGTCACCAAGTCGGACAATTTTATCAGACTGTGACAAGGGATGTAAAATTTTTATCTTAATGATAATATTATTTCATGTAAATGTTCACCTTTTCACATCTTTTAAAACATTTGTCCTAATATTATTCTTTAAAGACCAAGTGAAGAGGAATTTAGGTTCATGCAAATGAGTTCAGTCCATAGATTTACATGTTCTAATAAAAATTTCAGTCATAGCAATGATTATTGCAATATACACGATCAGAACATGTTTTTGTGAGATTTTCCTTTACAATTGTACACAATGAGCTTAATAATGACTGAAAAGCTTCTTGTTTATACTGAAGGTATGACACTTGACAAAAGGAAACTGAGCTCACCAAGAATGTCTTGTGCTATTGCAACCTTAGCTGCATGCAGAACAAAGAAACAATTTTGAATGGACTATATCTTAGAGCATTTAAGCCACTTTATATTGTCATATAGCAATCTCTTGCATGATCAAGAACTTTGCTTTTTACTCCATTTTTAACTCTAAAATAATAACATTTATAAAAGTTGCTAGCTACTTAAACTTTGCCAAGAGGTGTAGAAATGTTGACATTATTGAAATATCTTTTTTTTTTTGTATATGTTTGAAGTGGATTCATGTTCATCGGTCTTTAATTTTAACTTAGATTATGATCAGATGGTGTAATGTTAGATTCATGATGAGAGGGTGTAATCTTAGATGTTAGATTCATGATGAGAGGGTGCAATCTTAGGTGTCAAAAAACTGAGGGTGTTGTTTTCAGAAATCAATTAAGTTTAGAGTGGAAAAGAATATTATGAAAGGTCCATTGTAACACTCAAAGTAAGCAAAGTATTTTAAATGTTTTGATACTCAGTGTAACTATATCATTGATTAATGTTTATCTGACAGAGTGGTAAACGTGATAAGATAAAGGTCATCTTTAATACATCTTTGGGTGTCATTTTTGGTGTCCAAAAGTATGCAGACAGTCTTTTGAAGGTCATTAAGCGAAGGTGAGCAGTTGAATTTTTAATATGAACATAATGTTTGTTTTGTACATGTGGATAGTAATTTTCATTTCCTGTAATAATTAATATATAATTTACTCATTTAACAATGAATCTGCTTACTTTAGTTAAATCTACAAATTGAAGCAGTTGAAAACTGTCAACTGCAAAATGACTACGTAGATGAAAGAAATAGAGTTAGAACTATATTATGCACTAACTGCTACTTTATTTGAGAAAGACATTTTACCAGCAATGGTGACTACAGTTTGGCAGCAGATATTAATTCCATATATTTATCAATAATAATGTAAAATTCCTATATTTGATATTATCTCAATATCAAATATAAAAAAAATTATTACTATGTATTGATACAGTTTATTTTGATTGATAGGGGTATAAATGTGAACTATCGAACCAATCTTGTTGAAGTCAAGCATGATTCCAAAGAAGCTGTTTTCCAGCATCTTGATACAAAGGAAATGTCAACATTCAAGGTTGGTGTATTAATTATTTTATTATTATTTATCAACTTTTCAAGACCTTGTGACTGCAGTTCAAAAGAGAATTCTCTGTGTTATATCAGTCATTTGGTAATGTGATTGATTTAAAGAAGAAAAGCTATATGTCATTAAGAAATGTTTATATATAAAAGACTGTTTTTTCTGCACATAGCTTTGTCTCTAAAAGGACAGTACTCCCACATAAATTCATGGAACTATGTGTACAGCCTTAGCTTCATTCATATTTAAATATGAAGTCTGGAACATATGGTCAAGTTTAACAAATGTTATTCTTACAGTATGATTTTCTACATGCGGTGCCCCCAATGTCTGCTCCTGATGCTGTGCGTGCTAGCTCCCTTGTGAATCAAGATGGGTGGGTGGACGTAAACAAGGACACTATGCAGCATGTCAAATATCCAAATGTCTTTGGCATTGGTGACTGTACTAGTGCACCCACTTCTAAAACTGCTGCAGCTGCTGGTAACTTTTTCTTCCTGCATATAATCTTTTCTTTTTCTGGTGGTAACTTTTGTATTTGCATATAATCTTTTCTTTTTCTGCTGGTAACTTTTGTATTTGCATATAATGTTTTCTTTTTCTGCTGGTAACTTTTTTCTGTGTATAAATAATGTTTTCTTTATCTGCTGGTAACTTTTCTTTCTTCATATAATGTTTTCTTTTTCTGTTAGAATTTTCTGCATATAGCTTTTCTTTTTCTACTGGTAACTTTTCTTTCTGCATATAATCTGTAATGCCAATGCCACCTAGTTAATGGTTATTATTATTATTATTAATAATTAATTAATCATCCATAACTAATTACAAGTGATGAGAATCTTAATTTATGTTATTAATAATCTTCAGAAGACACCACTCATCTCTCTCATTTGGCAGATATACGGGCATAGTAAATGTTCTCTCTTCCACAACATTAAAGACAACCATTTACTGTCACATAATATTTCCATGGGTAGAAAACTTCTTACTAAAGGAGAAAATAAATCCATCTTTTAATCTATATTTAGTGAGCCTCCATCTACCCACTTTCTTCTTCAACATAAGGTTATCAAAATGTGTAAGAAGGTCAATAAATTGAACAATAAATTTATCGACTCAAAAATCAAATATACATATAACAAATACAATGAAAAAGATTACTTGACATCAATATTTCCACAAAACCATGTTCAAATAATTTTAATACCTTTACAGTCTTATATTCTAAAACACAATTCAACAGATTAGTGTCAGTACAAATCACAGGATAGTTCTTATGAGAGAACAGAACGGGAGTTATTAGAGATAAGGAGTAATAGTTTCTATGTAACCTTGTATAGGTGAAGCTGCTATAGTCTTTTCATGCACCTTTTATAACAGTCACAAGTTTATTGTTCTTGTTGTTAATTCCACATGTTTCCCTTCTCACATTGTAGAACACTGACTAGCCACTATTCTCTCAAGGCCATCTAGAGGTGCTCCCCAGTATTAGCTCCCTCAGGCAGAACAACAATGGCAGCAATTTCCAGTAACTTCCTTATACCAGAAATTGCTCGATGTAGTAAGCATACTTTGCTACCATACATCAATGCAGTGCAGTGTATTCCTTACACTTGCAAACTGTGGTAAGTACTTCTCATGTCAGCCATGGTCGTAGCAGTTTATAATGAGTAAACCAGGAGAGTCAGGTAAAACCAGGAAAGGTTGCTTATTCCATGTAAAAATATAATCATGGAACAAATGCTAAGTTTCCAGTTTATTCATCTCTAACTCCATTCTCTCTTACATTCAAGTCAGCTTACAAATCCTGCAACAGTTTTGTTAACCTGATACACACACACCTTAAGAAATACAGCATTGATCAAAACTCACAAGTATAATGTACAACATAGTCAAATTAGGGAATATAGAAATAAGAGTTCAATTACATAAGCATTCTCAAATTCAAATCATAGATCAATAACACAATAACAAACATGTACAAAATATTCTAAGTCCATTCTTTCTTTATCAGTCAGTTAATGACTGCCTTTATGACCAGACTTGAGTTATGTTCATATTCAGAGTGACTAGAACAGGGGTCACCAACACGGTGCCCACGGGCACCAGGTCGCCCACAATGATCACATGAGTCGCCCGCAGGCCTTTTCTCTTCACATTATTAATAATGTATAAAAACAAACTAGAAGGGTGTATCAAACTGGTAGCCCTTCGTATGACTCAGTACCCATGGAGTAGCTCTCAGTATCAAAAAGGTTGGTGACCCCTGGATTAGAATAATCACTGGTTCTGGTCCATCCCCATCGGATGATTTTGTTATGAACAAGTGCAAGTGCAAAACCACTCATCCAGTCGGAACTGGTTTGGATTGCGTCAGCAATTTTCTAGCATATTTTCAGCTCAAGATGTTTAATTCCAACTTTGACACTTAAAAGTATCAGTATAAGCAGTGCCCAAGGTATGGTTACTTTGACATTTAACAGTTGTATAACAATTAAATATAGAAATTGGGATAGGCAAATTTACTCCGCCACATAATCTTTTCTTTTTCTGTTGGTAACTTTTCCAGCATATATTCTTTTCTTTTTTTCTGTTGATATCTTTCTTTCTGCCCCTAATCTTTTCTTTTTTCTCTTGGTAACTTTTCCTTCCTGCTTGTAATCTTTTCTTTTCCTGTTCTCTTTCAAATTCTTTCAGCTCATTTTGACTATGTGCCTATGCTTTATTTATTTTTAATATGATTTTTCAAAGAAGATATATAATTTTGATACCTATCCATTATCATATACTAAATACCATTCACTTTTTAAAAGTTGTGTCTTGTGCCATTTTTAGTTGGTTGATGTTAATTATTGCATTGCACTTTTATGAAAGAATTTTCAAATAACTTTAATTTCTGTTTTAAAAAGAGGAAGAGATGGCCAGTGAAATTATGAGAACTGAGTTTTTTGTGAATACTAAATTTGCTTGATGTAGTTTGAATTGACATTCATTTTCACAAATGAGTTTTGCATTGCCTTTTCATACTATAGTAAAGTGAGAATTAAATAAATTTATAATGCATATTAGCCTTTCTGGAGTTCTTGTACATTGGTTTGTTTACTTCAACTGTTCTTATTTTCTGCCACCTCATTGACATTATTTTGGTATACTTTATTATTAATTATTTTACTCAAAATAAATGTGTTTAATTATTTTTTTTTAACCCCAAAGTATATTTAACTATTTTTTTTAACCCCTTATTATATTTAATTATTTTATTAACCCAAAATTATATCACTCATGTCCATATTTAGAACATTCTTCTATTACAATAGACTGCTCTTCTTATCAGTAAAAGAGTTTTCAATAGGCCTATTGTTGGGGATTTTAAAAGCAATTGACAGAATAAAAATATTATTATTATAAATGATTAAATAGTGATTTTATTGATTACATAAAACAAAAACAGATTCACAGCTTATAAAGTTGGGTGACAGTTCAATTTTACAGGTAACTTAATGAGTTATTGACTATAATAAAATTAATCTATTAAAGAAAAAATGATGCATTATGATTAAAAAGTATACTATTTTTAATTTTAATAGTGCAATAATCAAGAATAATAGAGAGATGATCTGTTTTTGTGACTGAACTATTTTATATTTTGAGAAGGTTATTTAATATCATTGGAACAGTTTATTATAGGGCAATTTATTAAGGGATCTACATTAAGTAAGCACCAGATTTTATGCTGTTTTCACCATACATTCACTTTATTACAATTTTTAAAAATATTCATGAAAATTTGTTTACATGGAAAGTTTCCTTAAATATAATAATATTTTGCACAAAAGTATTATTTAATATTGCACAACTTTGGGAAAATTCACACCACCTTATATATTGTAGCCATTAATATTAAATTCATATTTAGAGTGCTAGTGTTATTACTTGAAGTTGTAAATATATTTATATAATACATTTAAGATGCAAAACCCCCACATCAATCAGTTGATAAAATCTTATTCCTTTGGAATTGATATCTTCAACATTTTATATCATGTTCTACTGAATAGTGGTACATGTATTTACAAAATAAAGATTAAGTAATTAAGCTTTAATGTTTGTTTTTACAAAGATTTATTTACTAAATTTAAGCTCACATTGATTTTTTCTCATTTTTAGCTGCACAGTCTGGAATACTTAACAGGAACCTGCTGTGTGTAATAAATGGCAAAGGTCTTTGTTCAACAGTGAGTATATTTTTTTGTTAATTTATTTTGAATATATATATGATTGTCATTAGATTCTGTTGTGTGCATTTAATTTTACATATATATATATGTCTATAAATGTATATTTTTTTAATAGAAATGTGTAAACATTTAAATAAATAGGGTTTTGAAATTTATTTATAATTTATTTATCTTACAAGCATTTTGGGTTTAAAGATAAAAGGAAGTCATATCAAATCTGCTTAATAAAATTATTAATGACTAACCTACTTTTCAGATGTACCTCATAAACAAACGGAAAAAAAGTACTTGGAGAAAAAATACAAACATTTTTAATCAGCTATATGAAAAGCAAACAGATTCCTAAGATTGTTTTTGATCATAGATTTATTTATTGATTGTCTAAATAAAATGAATTTGCAGTTTCTTAAGACAAATTCACTATATACTTAATTTAAATTTTTTGTTTTTTGTTTTTAATACTCACTGTACATGTGATATATATGTTTGTTGCCATTTGTGAAACTGCATTCTGTTCCAATTCTATTTTTAAAAAAGCAAAAAACTCTTTCCCACTGTTGATCTTAATTTGCATTCTGTGACCCACCTCTGCAAGTCATAAATGCATTCTGTTCTAATTCTATTTTTAAAAAAGCAAAAAACTCTTTCCCACTGTTGATCTTAATTTGCATTCTGTGACCCAGCTCTGCATTTTGGATACTTTTTGGTGAGATTTATGGACTATAGTCTTTTTTTTTTTGTCAGTAGTAATCAAACATTTCTTCTTTGTAAATGGATTACTTTTTTTTTTTAAGTAGTATTCAAACATTTCTTCTTTGTAAATGGATTACTTTTTTTTGTTGTCAGTAGTAATCAAACATTTCTTCTTTGTAAATGGATTACTTTTTCTTTGACAGTATGATGGATATACATCCTGCCCTTTGATTACAAGCAGAAACAAATGCATCCTGGCAGAGTTTGATTATAATGGCATGCCAATAGAGACATTTCCTTTCGACCAGAGTCAGGAGCGTTGGACTATGTACCAACTGAAAGCCCATGTTATGCCACATTTGTACTGGAATTTCATGCTCAGGTTAGCACATTTGAATGCATTTTACATTAGAAAAATATTTACACAGCATTTCTTCATTGTGTCTACTGCACTGAAATGTGAACAACATTATTTAAATTCATTTATTTAATGGATTCACTCATTTTGGAAGAGAAGGTGATAATGTTTTGTTTTTTAAACATAGTACTTAACAATTGGGGTTTTTAAATTATCTTTTTGTAAATCACAAATTTAAAAAATAAAATAATACCTAAAGCATGTGTTACAGTGATCAATGAATTATATATGTGTTTTTTTTATTATTTTTAAATATCCATGCTTTGAAAAAAAGATGAAAATCTATTAGGCTGAATATTTTGTTTGCTTGTTTAGAGATCTGTTCAGATAACTTTCACTATCTACTTTTTAGCATATCTGTAGTTTCAGTCTAATACAGAGACCATTGCTATTATCAACTATTCCTTTCACACAGATCTACAAACAGAAGTTAAAGACTGCAAGTCAGTTTACATTCAGGATGTTTTTTTTAATCCATTGTAAGAGCCAGAGTTCTAAAGATGTGTTTACAATATACATGAACACAATAGCTTACCTTAAAGCATACATTTGTACTGTATGTTAATGTTATATCTTTAAATCATCCCTTTTTGAATTAATTTAAAGAATAATGTATAGGAGAGGAAAGTCTCCTGCATTAAGATTTTCAAAGGGTGACATATAAAATACCTTATGATCTTATTGTTTTATGTATATTTTAAGATTATATTTGTTTATTGTTTTATTATTACATTTTGATTATTAATATTTACTCTAAAATGTAAGTAAAATATGACAGATAAAATAATTATGGGCGTTTGATACACAGAGTCACTACTAATACTAGTACTGCTTTTACTGTTAATACTCTTACTACTAGTACTCTTAGAACTACTACCACCTCCACCATCACTACCACTACTACTACTATTACTACTAAAGCACTGAAAATTCTGGTGAAAACTATGTAAAATAGGAAAAGGAAAGTGAAGTACAAGACAGTTATACAAGTGTAATGTTAATTGTTTTTCAGGTCCATTTAGAGCCATTTAGACTAGTGTAAAGGTTAACTCCAACAATTCAACGTCTTTTAACAACAATCTTTTGTTGTTGAGTTTTTAAATCATAGAAAACAAAACAATGATTTTGAACTGGCTAAGGACACTATTCAAGAAACTTTAAAAGAAAAATATTTTGTTCAGTTTAGACACAAATAATTTTGCAGAATTTATTTATGAGTGTTATTTCTATCTTGAAATAAAAAATAAAAAAATATATGTGATGCTGTCTGGGAAAACCTGGCTAAAGTGAAAAAAATTCAAAATTATTTATTAAAGTTAAGAATCTCATGTTTATTTTAAAAAAACAAAACAAACATTTTAATTTATGTCAGATATTTTTGTAACTATACATTTTTTACGTACATAGTACATACCTCCCTGGACTATCAAAATGACTGTAGTGTTAAAGTGAAAAAAATTCAAAAGTGGGTTTTATAATTTATTAAAGTTCAGAATCTCATGTTTATTTTTTAAAAAAAAACAACATTTTAATCTATGTCACATAATTTTTTCACTATACATTTTTGTTTTTTTAAAAGTACATACATCCCTGGACTATCAAAGGGGAGTAATTGACTACAAATGGCTGTAGCGCAAAATCACTTTTAGCGACTGTAGCCGGGTTTTCCCACACAGCATCACATATAAATTCATGCACTTACAAAACCAAAATCATTATTCATACATTTTATACAATCATCTTGTGCTTTTACAAGCCAAAATAATTTTATGGCTTAACTGGTACCTGATAAGCCTGATCGAAAAGTTTTTTAATTATTATTACATAAACTCTGGCACACCTCTCTAAAACTACATTTGCTGATAAAATAATCAATTTTAAAGAAATTACCTTAAAAATAAAAAATAAAAACCTCTGCATAGTTATAAACAAATTATGCAATACCAATGTAATATTCTCCCCTTCCCCAAATGCCAACAAACTTACCAAATTACTACAGCTAGTTGTCAACTTACGACCCTTGCAACGTATGACTGATCACTTTAACAACTGCAACCCAAAAGCAAATGTATACTGTATATCTGGCAGTGTATTTGTAAGGTATGAGTCTTGGTGGGAGAGGAACAGAGAGTCCTTTGTTAATCAGGAGATGGAATGATAAAGAAGAGTGATTGAGAGATCCTTTGATATACCGCCAACCTTAGTCACATCACCTTTCCTTGAACCTCATGGTTGAAAGCTTTAAAAAACTTTTTTACTGAGCTTCCCTATTGAAATATTCCCTTTTACTACATCTAGTAAGAAATATCAATACTGTACACATGAACAGCAGACACGGACTTTACCATGTTACATTAGTGTACTTAGTACTCTTAGTATACGTAAAGTAAAAGATAGTCTGACATTCAACCAAATCGTCTTCCAACCATTCTGTCAGAACCAATTGCAGTCGTAAAGCAATAACTCACTGTATTTTCTAACAGGTGGAAAGGACATTGTTTAAGTTATCTAGTATCTAGCTATTTACAAATATACATACTAAGTGGTTTGTAGTTTCATTAATTTTCTTTTCATCCATCCAGACAATCCTCAACTAAATGTTTAAACTTACAAAAATGTCAAATAAAGGATTAAACAAACAGTTATTTTTAATGATGTTTTATAAATAACATGTTACAATCCAAAGTGATGGTATTATTTATTAATTAAAATGTTTATGATGACAAGCCTCAAATGACAACATAGATGTTTAACATATTTCACAATAGTTAATGTAGTGTGCACTGAATTTAATTTCATTGATTGTGATTTCTTATATTTCCAGTGGTTATTGGCAGGGACCTGCTGTTATGCGCAAAATTTTGCACTTTGGCAATGGAGCCAACAAGCCTGCACCTGTTAGCAGTTGAATATTTTCCTCTACAGTTGCATCTTCATCTGTTATTAGCTCAGTTTAGTTGTGATCTGAAAATTTTGTTACCATGATATGGTGGCATATCAAATAACAGATAGACTGGATTATCAAAATATCAGTAATAATTAAGAGTCCCATAAATTGACATATCAAAACTCAGTTATATATATATATAGATTGATCTCTCTCTCTATAATATTATTATTATTATATAATTGACATATTTTCTATCTGGTTTTTTTGTATTAAATGATGAATTTAGCTTTAGTAATAAAATATATCAACACTTGATAAAAATGTCATTGACATATGCCAGTGTTGCTTAACCTTGGCTTCTATCCATATTTGCCACAACTCATATTAATGTTTAAAAAAATGTGTTCTATTAAAAAATTAAAATAACTAACCTATTAAGGACTGTTTCATTAAAACATTTTTTCAATTTTGAGCCCATTTTTTTTATCTTGGTAAGATTGTGTGAAGTTGTTCCTAAATATTTTCTTCCCTTATTTATTAATTGTTTGTTCTTTTCAGTTTGGAATTAAAATTAGAGGCTTGCAGATTAGAATTAAAGTATCAAGAGTTACTTGGTTAGAGGACACCCATTTAGTATGTATATAAGGAGTGGGTTTGAAGTTTATTTACGTTTATAGTGAGTATATGTACCAAGGGGTAGGGGGTACATTTGTAATTTAAGCAAATCATATATATATATATATATATATATATATTAGCATTAACCTTTTTTAATTATATTTTTAATTTATGTTTTAGTAATAGATGAAAAGAATCTTGTTAGAATATGAATTTAGATGATGGACTTTGAATAGCTTCTGTTTCATAGAACTGAGTAGATGACACTACTTTGTAACAGCTTTAGTCTGTAAATAGTGTTTGAAACTGATACATATAGCTGTGATCTACAATATCAGTGCTATTTATATTTAAATTAAAAATCTAAGTTTTGTAACAAACACTTGCAGTTGTATTTATTGAATAAAAACAACTGTATGTGCACAGAGATAGGGGGAAATAGTACACTATACAACAAGACGGGAGAAATGTACTGAAAATTGCAGCATGTTTATGTACTAAATGGGTTGCCTTTTGACTTCATTATTCACACACAACATTATTGATTTTACAAATATTAACTTTTATTAAAAACATTTAGATGAATTAAAATGGTTGCCTGAAAGATGGATACAAAATAATCAGGAGTAACTGGCAAAAAAGTCTTTCATAAAATTAAGATCTTGTGTGTGTATGCTTTACACTGAACTCACCTTTAATTTTATTGTCATTTAACCTCCATCTTGGATATCTAATTGTGTTTTTAATGAGGGCATTTTCATTTGAGGATGGCTTCTTTCAGATAAAATATTTGAATGTTGCTAGAAATGATTTAATGTATATGAGAATATTTTAGTAGCATTGTTTTGCACGTGTTATTTTTACTGATCTAGAAATATATAAATACCTGTAATCTTTTATTTGAGTTTTGTTTGAAATTGTTTTTTTTTTTTTTGTTTTTATGGAATGCCTGTAATAATAGAATTGCTGACCTAATTTTTCAGTAACATTAAAAAAAAATATTTCCTTATATTTACATGTAAATAACCATACAGAAAGTGCCTTATATGTTCCTTACATGTTTTTTGGAAGTACATTGATTTTTGTTTTTCAATTAATGATTATTTTTTCAATATGTTTGGTTATTGCCTGCTTTTAATTTGTTGTGTAATTGTAAAATCTTTTTTTTATTTTTCCTGTTTGTTACAGTTTGTAGTGGATGGTGATAATTTTAAGGTCTGATTTTTAAATATGTATTAAATATATTTCTTTGGGGAAGGGGTGTTCATGCAGGCTTGTTTGAATGCAAGCATGTGAGCAAAATTAATGTTGAAATTGAATGATTGCTTTTAATAATGTTATCCCATTTTCTTATAACATTCTCTTTAATTCATTCCATTGATCTCTTTTTCCAGAGTAGTACATTTGATGATAAAATATAATTTTCATTCCTATGCAGAAATTCAATATATGTTTTTACTCTAAACATTTTGTTTTATTATACTGTTACATATTTTAAGATTTATTTAATTATAAAACAAAGGTTTAAGATTATCTATGTATGAACCTTTCAAATGGACATTACACAAATAAAATGATCACCATTCCTAAACTGAGGAGCAATTAGAGTCACTTCACAATTTACTATTTGCTAAGATAACCTTCAATCAAGTTTATAAGTTCAAATGCACAGATTTGCTTGAAAATTCCTAAACTTATTTAAATAATGTAAAATCTTAATAAATAATTCTTAGTAATTCTATTAAAAATACTTGTACACTGTATTTTCTTATGATTAATATGGTTCATGTTTAAATTTGTCTTTCTTGTCATTTGAATTTTCTTGTTTAAAAGAAACAAACTCCAGAAAATTAAGTGCTGTAGAGGTATTTGATTGTTGATGCTGCTCTCAGGGCATATGTTCCTGTTTACTGGGCATATATCTTCCATAAGGTGATCAAAGTTCAAGCCTATCTTGTTGAATAAGGTAAATAGAGTTCAGTTTACCCACCCATTCACTAGCTTGAGATGATCAAACTATGTGCTATTTTAAAAGCATTTAGAGATATTATGAAGCACTAATAAAAATCATCAAGATTATTTATATTTGAAACATAAGACAAATTGTGAGGACTACTAAAATTTATCTGAACCAATTGTTTCCCCTAGGTATTGTGTACTGCACTGTTTAATGTTTAGTTTATTCAGTATTTGGTGACTCTTCATAATTATTAACAGAAAGAAGAAAAAAATTAATGATTTTAAAAAATGAATGCTAATTCTAAGTTTTGTTAATTATTTTATTGTTAATAGCAAATCAATTTGATCTCTCCAATTGTCTACTTATGTATTGTCAGTATGCAATGAACTGACTGGGCTCAAGAAACGTTTTCTTTATACTCTTTTTATTGTTTAAACAAATTCTCTTAAAGTATGAATAGATGACATACTTTTGATTTGAGTCCATTGTTTATGTATCAGTTAAGTCAGGAAAATAAGAAAAACATTGCTGATTTCATTGCAAGATCTAAACTGATAGTTTAGATGTTTGGAAAAAATAAAGAACAGGAAATCTGAAAGACATTTTAGAAATCTAGAGATATTTAAAATTTTTTACTATCGTAAATGAAAACTTCATCAGAAATATTTCCATTGAAATACATCAGTGTAATTATATTGTTCTTATATTTCTTTTTGTCCTGAAGCAAACATAACTGTAATGTAAAGGCATTAATGCTTGAAGAATAATTTTGTCTGTTAACCAATTTTTGGTTGTACTTTTGCCTTATGGTAATAAATTTTAGAGTATAAACTTTTGTATGACATTCTCTGCCAATAGATGGCATTTTTTGCCTTGCCTGTTACATTAAAAACATAAGTTGTGATTTAGTTAACTTTTATTTTCTGCTATAATCCATTCAGAATAAAATACTTTGTTAAAATTTTAAATGGGTGGGTGATTGAAGGGAACCCCATAAAGTTCGGCTAGTGTTAAGGAGCTAGCATGAATTTAATCATAGAAAAACATTTGTCAAACTTGTAAGCAGTATAGAATAAAACTTGACAAAAAATAGAAGACTATTATTGAAATATATTCAATAAAATAGTCATCTTTTACAAAGCTTTTATTTATTAACATCTATTTTATTTGTGGGTGAGTGGACTTGTGAAAGTGTGTGTGTGTGTGGGGGGGGGGAGATGCAGAGATTGTTATTGTTTAGAGACAGGGGCTTTCTTTTTTTTATCTTACTGATTATATAAGATCAAGAGCAGTAATTTATTTATTTTTTTTTTAATTTTAAAAATTACAGTTGATATTTACATTAATTTTAAAAATTGTCTGTTGTAATATTTGAAAGTGACTAATATATAAATTAAACATTGCATAAAATATTTGTTTAACCATTATGCTGTTCATTTTCTCATTTCTTAAGAAGTGGATGGTGTAGTAAAGAAAGTTTTATAGAAGTTTTGAATCTTAAGTGCTGCCATTATGATGTAATTGAAATAAACTTTTAAAAATATTTTTTTAAAATTTAGTGTATGTGACTTACATTAATTTGTCATTAAATGGCTATTACTAGTTTTGTCTGATGACCAATTCATGTTGGCTTTTTCAAAAATATATATATTTTTTTTAATTCACAAGATTAACCTAGTTTCAGTGTTGATGTTTCTGTTATTTAATATTTAAAATTTTAGTATTAAAAAAAATTCTTTTGCTATTGAAATTGTTTGAAAAAACTTTTGTGTATAAATGATTGTCTTCACCTTATAGATTTCTAATGTATAGGAGTAATAAACATTTATTACATTTCCAATATAGCCACATTGTAAGTATACATACATTATCTAATGAGTTTTGTATATTATGTCATTTGACACGCCTGGTAACTTTAATTGAAAATTTTGAAACTGATGTACCCAAAAGGTGGTAAATGAAGTAGAGGGACAGAGACACACACACATCCAAAGTATTTACTATTGTTCAAGCAAACCTTTGTTATTTTGTTTTTGTTTTAAAAAAAAATTGAGGTGATGTACATAACTTTTTTTCTCAGATTTCTTGTGATAATAAAAGTTTATTTTATTATGTACAAACATTGTTTGTAAAATGACCTTAAGGTTTGTGAATATTTTGATTTGGTAGTTCAAAGAGATAATGTAATGATTTATGGTCCTGAGCACCCATTTGTTTTCGTATTTACCTGAGTGCAATGGGTAACCACACAAGCATTAAAGTTCACTTGCAGATTGGGACAAACATATGAGCTAGAAAATGGCTGACTTTTGTCTAATTTAAAATAAATTGTAAGAGAAATAAAACAGTACAAAACAAAATCCAACCATTTATAATGGACTGCTTTTTATATTAAAAGATTTTTGTTAAACACATTATTTTGATTATTTTGCCATGTCAAGCCCTGAGTTTGTGCTTGACACAGATGAGCATTGGATTATATTTGTTAAATCTCCATTTCAGGCTTCATTGTTATTTACTGGTAAGTGTGTTATTGGTGACAGTTAATGTTTGTAATGAGAATTATCATAAAGAGTTTTAGTCTGTTTTATATAGCTTAAATAGGTTGGTTGTTTTCTTAAACTTTAATTTGATAAAGCTTGGCAACATAAACAGATTGTTGACTTTTTTTATTCATTTATTTATTCATAAAAATGGAGCTGCAGCTAACAAAACTCAGTAATATGCTTAAATTCAGAATATTATTTTCTAAATAAAACTGTGCTTTTCTTTATTATTATAATGGTTTAAAGTGGATTAATAATAAAATAATAAATATCCATCAGGAAATTGATTTCTGATTTATCATTATTAAGAAATTTCAGTTCTACTAGCATAGCATTGTTTATGTTTATGTTTACTAGATTGGGATGCAAGATTGTACTGAAACTTCATTCTCTCAGCTCAGAGATAATCCTAAACAAAAAGTACAAAAGACACTGATCATAGCACACTTAATTCAGAGTATTCTGAAGGCACAAAACTTACCAGTATAGAACACCTTTATTCAATATTCAAAAAAATTACTTGCCCAAAAAATATCCACATTATTCAGAGTAGCTTGGCCTTAACAATCATGACCTACATTTGTATAAAGTAAATATCATTCTTTTGGTTAAAATAATATAACCAACCCAATTATGTGCAGCAACACATAATGCAAAATTAAATTAAGTGTTGCAAGCTGCATATTTACAGATGTGAAATAAAATATACATTAGTGGGACTGAAATGAAAAAAAGAGAGAAAAGCATTGTTTTCTGGCTAAAAAAAAAAAAAATAGATATTTTTGTGTAAGTAGTTTTGGTGTGTTTGTATAAGAATTCTAAAGACAGTTTGTTCCAGGTCATGAAATTAGAAAAAAAAATATTGACCATATGTTTTGGCTTTCATTTTGGGTATATTATTAAGGATACAAGAAATAAAAGAAAATACAGATGCCTATCTCATCTGGAGAGTATATATGAGTGAGTATGGATAGATACTTAACTAAAGTCAATCGGTGAATTGCAGCAGTGGGAAACCTTGTGCCTGCTTCAAAGTTGAACAAACAACCAATATAAAGACTAAAGAAGAGGAGCAGACTTTTGGAGTCACCGGCTGTTAGAGTCATCTGAACAGCTTTTTTAAATTTATGCAGTTGACACTATGATAAACCAGAGCTACAATAATCAAATATTGACAACAGTTCAAACGCACAAAGTTTTGTGTCTTAAGAAATATTTTAAAATAGAGCATGCCTTTTATAATGCATGTATATTACTCGGACTTGCTGATGATGAGAAAGTAGAGTACAACAATTAGCTTAACTTTACACCCAAAACACATTATACATTAATGAAATTGTCTTTAGGTAGAATAAACCCACGCACCCTTCCATTTGCTTATATTACCAGCTGTGGGTGGAGGTGGAGGATATGTTTGCAGCCACAGCAGAGGAAGACTGTCTTTAAGTTACTGTGAGATGGCAAAGTGTTATATAGGAGTGAGTGATTTCAAAGAGTGATTTGAAAGGGAACATAAAACCGCAACAAACAGCAACCATAGACCATCCCTTCTGGTGGGGAAGGATGAGCAATGCCAGTAAATTTACCTACCTGCCAGCCAGAAGCTGTTGTTTTCTATGTCTTGGCTGTTAAATGTTCAGTCATCTTTAAAGATAGTAGTTTAGTTTGAATAGTCTTCCTACTTTTTTTGACAGAGTTTGGGACCATTCACAGTGAGTTGGTTTATTTTAGTTCACCGTTAATTAGCAACAGCTTCAGAATCAAGAAAGAAAAAATAAGTTCTTGATGAATGTAGACCATTTCAAGCAAGGTATACATACCTTATATTTTATTATAATGAAGAACAATAATGCTAAAATCAATGTAAACTGACATTTTAGCTGTGCTTGAAAATATATACATTTTTGACTTTACTGGTGTTAGTCTATTAGCATTACTCTCTTATTTGTGAATTCACCTTCAAGGCAGACTTGTAACCACATCAAGACTGAATGTTACTTTGGTCAATTTTAATCTGCATAGGAGGGGTAGATACAATTACAATCGATTATAAATAAAATGCATTCATCCCGTGACCATGTCATGCATAATCCAATGTTGCTTTTAACTTGAAGCATGCTGAAAAGTATAATTCACAAGTAAATCTTAATTTAGCATTTAATCTTAGCCAAAGTGACTCTGGTGAAATAAATTTGACTATTCCTAAACTTAATAATTATACATTGTTGCCAATGTTAATGTGACCTAACCTTGGCACTTATGATGATTTTAATTCAGGTGGAAAATATGCTAGAAGTTACTGATGCAATCCAAACCAGTTCCAAGGCGGATAAGTAGTTTTTCTGACTAACAGTCTTACACTTGTTCATAACAACTTCATCCAATGGGGATGGACTAAATATAGAAAGTTCCATATTCTAATAACTTTGATTTTGACCTAACTCAAGCCCAGTCACAAAAGGCGATCGTTAGCTTATGATAAGTTAACTGACTGATAAAGGAAGATTGTACTTAGAATATTTTGTACATGTTTGCTATTGAATCTATGATTTGAATTTGAGAATGCTTATGTAAATGAACCATTATGTCTATGTTCACTAACTTGTCTACGTTGTACACTATACTTGTGAATTTTGATTGATGCTATATTTCTTATGCTGCATATGCATCAGGATAATGAATATTATTGTTGCAGGATTTGCAAGTTGAGAATGTGTGTAACAGAGAGAGGAGTTGACATATGCCTGAAATTTATTGCTGCCTTAATTTGACTTTTGCAAAAAGAAGAATGCCTTTTTTTTTTGTTGTTGTAAAGTTGTATCAACTTGTGTGACTTCTGTACTCTACCAGATCACATTGGTGTGTGTATCCAACGTTATCAACGAACTTATCGGTAAATGTGTTACTGTAAGATGATTCCTGTTAATTCTGTTCAAGAGCCATATGATGGAAATTGAAGTTTGAGTTTGGTCTCAAGAATTCACAAAGACTTGAGTGGCGTACATGAATATTTTAGAACACACCGCGTGATGTGCTTTGATAGCGTATATGAAGTTCTGGATGATTTTCCATGGTATGCTTGTGAGTGCATCAAAGATTTTGGAACAGTTGTGTAACGTGCCTAGAAGGGGTACATTGGACCATCACCTAATAAGAAAGAGACCTGTTGCAAACCGCGTAATCGTGAACACATCCCAGCGAAAGGTGCCATTATTGAAAAGGTTATACATATATTATACATGTATATTAATTTGACTGTTGATGGAATTACTAGGATGAACTGAACGAGTGTCTTGCATTAATCAAATATTGTTGTGAAGTGATGTAATTGTCAACACTCTTTTGATTATATTCATAGGTTATATATTTGATTGTTGATTTAATAAATGTATTATCTTTCTTGCATATATATTAAATACTTATGTTGGAGTAATAGTTGGTGGATGGGGGCTCGTTAAATATAAATTATAAATAAAAGGCATATTTTAATTACTTCGTTAGTAATAAGTTTCCAATTCCAGAACATTATGCGACTGTATAAAGAGTAGCGTTTTACGACACCCTTATTATAATCTGCCAAGCGAGACCTGTTGGTCTAGTGGGAGAATTATTAATAACTATAAATTAAGATTCTCGATTAATTGTAATTAGTTATGTGTTATTAATTAATAAATAATAACCATAACGAGTGAAGGGTGCCCAGAGGTGTCACAGCGACTCTAAGTCTATTAAAATTCTATGAATCTGTTTATCTTTTTTATTATTATTATTCTTTTGAGGTTCGTATACTTTTCCTCTCGCAACTATGACGTAACATTCTAAATGCGGTCGAGAATCAAGATGGAAACGAGGCGCAATATCTAATATGGCGTCTAATAATGTTTGGCGGTCGTTTCAATTTCTGTATTCGACATGAAACAAAAAAAAAACAACCAGCAGTCAAGTGATATTTTATTTTCATTCTCTGAAAGGAGGCGTGAGGCTTTTTTTTGTTGTTGTTGGATTCTTTAATACTATTTTTTTAAAAACTGAGATAAAGCGATATAATTTTTACGAACATGTAGGGGGCCTATACATTTCTGGCCTCGAAGTTTATTACTTTATTAGCATTAGTTTGTTAGATTACTCTCTTATTCGTGAATGCAACTACAAGGCAAATGCCCGTACATCGGAAGTTTTATCAGCGTTTGATAATATTTGTAGCTTATGATTTGATTGTGATTGATCAGCAGCACGAATTAATATAATAAATATTAACAAAATAACACATCAGGAACACTTCAACACTATAATAATTATTTGGCTTAACAACATATTAAAATTTTTAAAATATAATAATAATGGCATTCAAATAAAGTAAAACTAAGGAAAGTATGCTACATAAAAGTATATTTTTAAATTTCATTTTCAGTCTTTGAGTTTGAATCAATGAATGTGACTTTGTGCATTTTAGAACTAATATTTATTTTGTCATATATTGTAATTTTAAAAATCACAAGTTACTGAATTGTAACCTGGTTTATTTTTAACTCTATTATTTACTTGTATTGTGCTTTGGAATGGTTGTTACTAGTATTTTGTCACATTTTAATTATAATAATATGGTTTTAGCAGACATTAAAAAAACAAATACACTCCACCATTGTTTTATGTATATTATAAATTCTTAATCATTGATTAAAACTTATATAAAAGTGCACAAACCAAAAAATGCAACATTATCAAAAATAAAAATTTGATTTAAAATATTTTTTATACCTAACAAAATATGTGCTCAGTATTTATTACTGTAGTGTTAGTGTTACACCTAAAACAGTAAAACTAATGGTATTTTGATTTTTTAAAACTCAAATTATTTTATATGTAATCTATTTTAAATAAATGCTATGACTTTTTGTCTTAGATGTAATCTTGGATTTGGTTCTGTTTTATGAAAGTTTAAAAAAAATATATAATCAAATAATGATAAGTATTAAATTACTAATGAGATAAACTACTCATCCTTAATAGTTAATGAAAACTGGACTAAAGTAAAAGAGAGCTGATATAAGCATATGAAAGTGAGTTATTATTAATACACATGGAAAACATAATAAAAAACTCATGAAAAGTGAGCTTATACTATTACACTGGACATGCTTCAATGCCTCTGCTATGGCAGATGATGCTAATCGAGATACAAATGAATTCCTGTATCGTGAGGTACAACGCCTGGCAAAAGAAAAGGAAGAGCTTGAAGATAAAATAAAGAAAAATAAAGAAAAGCATCTTTTGGAGCAGAAGATAAAAGAATTGAGATCTTCTGTGAGTTCTCTAAAGTCAGGTGAGAATTCTGCTTCTCGAGGAGACCCACTCATATCTCCTAGAAGAACAATAACTCAAAATAATGAAGATGAAGAGGATTTAGAGTCTTCACTTCAGGAGAGTCATGACAACCTCCGTGTTTTACAAAATCAGCTTTTCTCAACACCATCATCAGGCACTAAAGGAAGCATAAAGGGTCATAGATCTGTTAGTGGAAAAGCCAAAGATCTGTCAACTGACTCCAGCTCAGACAATGATGGAGGTGAGTGATTTCAAAATTTTAATAAAAATTTCTTTTCTTGATTCCAGTTTAGACACTAAGACAGTGATAAAGGAGAGTGTTCATGAAATTTGTATTTTGTTCAGACAGAGGTATTTATAATTGTTAGTGTAATTTAGCATTGATTGCTTCAGCTCAGGCAATTGAATTACTATTTTGTATTTACTAATTAGTGTTAGTGTATACATAAGCAAATTTTAGTTCCAGCCACTGGTGTAACTACTGCCCCTCCAGTGCTTGGAGGCCTTTTAGTTTTAGGAGACAGGGTCCAATATTTCCTCCTTCAAAAAAGAATTGTACTTGAAATTTGAAAAATATACACATGATCGAGTGTCAATGTTAGTGGGTGCACAGCAAGATGATTTTCTGTGGAGCAGTGTATGTATGCATGTGGAAGAGGGGTGGGGGTTAGATTTTTTCAAGGGGGCACTGGTTTCAAAGTTATGCTACTGGTTCTAGCTTGGTAAAGGATGGAGTATTTACAAAACAGTTATCACAAATAATGTATGTTGTGCAGTTCTTGCAAATTTTATAATTGAGGTTTAGTAGTATATTGGGAAATGCATTTTACTTTAGTTTTTAAATAATAAAAATAGTTTTTATTTTATTTTTAACTGTTTATTTATCACTTTGGTATCAATATTTCCAAATTATAAAAAAATATGAATTGTCTTGAAAAATGGATTGTACATGATAATTCTTCCTGTAGGCAGACTTTTTTTTTTTAATAGTTGCACAGTTTCTGTTTGGTCATTCTCTCAATGAGTGTACCACATTTGAAATGAGTTGTCTTAGAAATAAACATTCAAATATACTATATTTATAATCTGTATATTTAGAATTAATATGAGAGATACAAAATCATACATGAAATAGTTGTATGAAATGAATTTGTGTTTATTTATTTTGTAATTATTTGTAATACAAATTCATTTGGAACTGAAATGGCATCTTTTTTGTGACATGCTTACAATTACATGCTTTTAATTTTCATTGTTATAATATTAATAAATCCAACAAACTTAGCACATCAAGGTTTTCTTATAAAATATAAGTGATAATACATTAAAGCAACATCCTAGATTCCTAATCCTACATCCATTTTATCTTGAAAGAAATATTATTTTCAATCGGCTCCCCATTCCCACACCTCCTTTCCACTTAAATCAGATCCAAAGCTTATTCTTTTTGAACATTGACATGTCATACATAAATGCCATGTGCTATTTAAACAATTGATGCAGTTGAAATATTCAGATGCTAATGTTTTTCAAATTTATTTATTGTATTCAGAAATATTCAGCTTCAAGAAAACTATTTTGTCTTTGTTTCTGTTTTAGCATGTGACAAGGAAAATAATATATTTGTAAATATAAATAATTACATTTACAATAATATTGTGAACTATATTTTTCAAAGGTGCCATTTTGCAGAAAGATTATTCTCATGCCAATTTGTCTTGATGTGATGAATTTAAGTACCAAATAAGAAAAATAGTTTTCATTTCCATTAAAATCACATTGTTACGAAAGGAATGGCAGGAAAATTTTGGAATTATTGACATTTCAAAAAAACAGCTAAGAATTCTGAATATCTCATTATGATTATTATTATATTTTGATTAAATTGATTAACATCATAAATACTAAAATAGCTTACATAATTTATGTATATATCCAAATGGTTTCTTTTGCATTTTAACTTAGCCGGTGTGTGTTTCAAACCTGAGCTTGTAAGGGTAAGAAAACTTTTGAATTACATTCGAGAATATAATTTATAAACATCATGAAAGACATGATTAGGCTTATTATATATTAAAAAATATAATCTTTAAATAGACAATTTGTTTATTACTAAATATTATTATTAATATTAACTTCACAATCACAGCAAAATAACTTAGCCCGTTTTATCATTTATGTTTAGTTGGGGGGGAAAAGAGTTTCTTTTATGATGGATATTTTTTTTGTCATCAGTGAATAAGGTTTCTACATGACAAAGTTATACTTTTATAACCCATTTCAAATATTATACATATTCAGATTAGGTTAATAAACTAGTTTAATAAGAAAATATATTCATTGTATTGAGAAAATTATAATGGCTTATTTAAAAAAAAAAATCTAGTAAACTAAAACACAGCTTTACTCAATTACTGTCAAAGTTTTCAGCAGAAACATATGCTTTAAAGGTATTTTAAACTCCTATAACAATTAACATATATTATATATTTTTATATATTTTTTCTTTTCTTATGTTTACTTTATGCCCTGTTGTAGACTTTAACATTAAAAATATTTTTTGCATTTTACATTAAAATGTATAATATTACTAGTAGTTGTAGTACTTGTACCAGAGAATGACTTTGTTACTTACTTTTAATGTTTTTTTTCACTATATAAATTAATACATTTTGAATTCTTATGAAGAAAGAATAAATATTGGAATCAACTTAATCCATTCTCTTTTTTTTTTTTTAGCCTAAAGTAGCAAAGATATATATATATATAAACTATAAAGAAAGAAGAAGATGAGAATTTAACTTTTACCAGTATTAGATTTGAGTGAACTAGAATTTTAAATTTTTTTAATTTGTATTTTTAAGCTATAGCATTCCAATTCTATTGTTAATTTGTATTTATTATATGAATTTATGTATGTTTTTCTAATATAGATTGTGGTTGTTATGTTTGTATTTGTTGGCTATGTTTCAACAAACTGTTGTTTTCAATTTTCTTTCTGTGATACATCATACAGATGATGTGATGAGTCAGCGCTGCAAACGAGCAATTCAAGACAACCGTGATATACTGGTAGAAAACATGATTGCTGATGACATTTTCAATGACTTAATTTCTCGCAAGATCCTTACATCAGCTGATGTATCACGTATAAAAGTGAGCTGTTTTTTTCACCCCAACATAATATAGTTTATGACTTGCATAAAATATAAATATATATCTGTTGGAGGTTTCGCTGCATCAGTAGCTCTCTGTTAAGTAATATATGTCAAATTGAAACCACCCAACCTACTCATTTTCAGTTTTATAAGAGACTGATGGAGATATGAAATTGTGAAGTGATTGGAGAGTTACTCTTTCTGCAGGTATCATTAAGCTGGCCAATTACCCTTGTGCATTTTGTAAGTCATTGGGATACCTTCTCAACTTATCACTTATTTATTAATTGAAGAGTGAGAAATGAAACATGTTTCTAAAAATAACAATAAAAGCACTATCATGAGTGTCATGTTTTTTTTGTTTTTTAAAAAAATTATTTGTATGCTACTTAAGAATTTTTTTATATTGACATAAATCATATTGATATTCTCTCACTCCCATCCACCACAATGTAACATTCTTGGTATAAATAGCTTTAGTAGTTTTAACAATTTTTTTTTATATATATAAGTGACATTTATCTTAGTATTGATTTGTTTTCCATCTCTACCAGCACAAAGTAATTCCAGTTTCTTGACTAGAACTTTTATTTAATGTAATGATTTTGCTATACCAGTATTTGTCCTCCCCTCTTTCCACCATAAATAAAGCTACTATGGTCAAAAGGTAGGCCATTATAAAATATGTAAAATTTTCAGAAAGGTCTGTTCTTTTAGTTCAGAATCACCATAGTATTATTAGATTTTTTATGCAAATACTTTGTCTTCTGTGCTATGGTGACTCTATCTTTTGATCAATGAGAGCAAAGATAATGAAGGTAAGAAAAGGGAAGTAATTGCTTAAAGGCTCAAGTCAATGCTGTCCCAAAAAGGACACATATTTAAGAATATATTCCAATAAATTACTTACAATCAGTCCTAATTGTTTTTTTCTTCAGAATTAAACTGCAAATTGAACAAAAATAGTTTTGAATTTTTTTTATACATCAGCATCCAGATACTGAGGGGGGAAAATGGTAGACAACCTCTTTCTTTTTCAGACAGTTAGCATGTATGTGGCTTGTCAACAAACATTTCATGTCACAGTAAATTTATTTGACTATAGCAGTATAGGTAGAGATGCTTATTTTTATTATCTGAGTTTTGCTGAGCATATTTTCCAGTTGTTTATTAACGTGTTTGCTTCCAACAGGAGCGCAACACAAGGGAGGCAATTAATGAAGAATTATTGGACAACCTGTGCCGCCGTTCAGATAGAGCATTTCGGGTTTTTGTTCAGTCACTCAGGAAAACTCTGCAGGAACATCTTGCAAACAGACTTGAACCATCTTCTAGTGCCCGAAGGAAAAAAAGAAAAAGACAAGCAGGTGAGAGTAGAGCTTATGATGAATTTTTCTTTTCTATGTTTGATATTTATTTCATTTGCTTCATATGTATTTTTCTTAAATTTTCAGAAATTCTGATCACAGAGTATTTTTAAATGTAGTCAAACATTTATGTTACATTTCAAGAGAAGTACAAATAAAATAAAATGATAAAAAAAACTCAAATTATGGAGAACTTGTGCAACATTGTAATTGGGGGAATATGTTAAATTATGAAAGCTTTACATTCATCAATATATGCACTATGCAAAATGAGTCTAAAATTAGCTCTTTTTTAAATGTTTCATTTTTGAATGTTTATAGTGCTACTCTTAACTATTCAGGTGCCTTCAAATATGACACTAGTATCGGACATAATATTCATGGAATTCCATGATTGAGCAGATTCATTTCCATGGTTTCCAAAAATTTCTAAGGAAAATTAAAATAATAAAAGTGTTTAGAAGCACTGAAAAGCTTTCTTTAGAGTAACATTTCTCATTTGGTTTGAATTCACAGGCAGCCACTTCATCAGTGGGAACCACCATCTTTTGCATTCAGTGATATGAGGGCACACATTTCAATATATATTGTCTACCACTATGTATCATTTTAAGTGATAATAACAGCAATTTGACTTCAGGTAAAATTAGATAATAAACATATTTTCAAGATTTAGGAATAATTTCATTTGAATAAAACTTTGTGAAAAAGACGTAATGTATGTAACTCTCAATCAATTTATTTGTTTGGAAATAAGAAGATATTTGGATAATATATATAACTTAGAAGTTTGATATTCTGATTTGCTTGCTAATAATAGCAAAAGGCATTTCCAAGAAAAATTTGGATATATTCTTGAATAGGTGTCTAATTAATTAATCAGGCAATGCAGCATTAATATTTAACATTGTAGCAGAAGGATTGAAGAGCACCAATCTTGACTCAGGTATTTAAATCCCAAGCCATTTGTGTGAGAATAGATACAGGACTAAAATGGGAGGGTATTTAAATCCCAAGCCATTTGTGTGAGAATAGATACAGGACTAAAATGGGAGGGTATTTAAATCCCAAGCCATTTGTGTGAGAATAGATACAGGACTAAAATGGGAGGGTATTTAAATCCCAACCCATTTGTGTGAGAATAGATACAGGACTAAAATGGGAGGGTATTTAAATCCCAACCCATTTGTGTGAGAATAGATACAGGACTAAAATGGGAGGGTATTTAAATCCCAAGCCATTTGTGTGAGAATAGATACAGGACTAAAATGGGAGGGTATTTAAATCCCAAGCCATTTGTGTGAGAATAGATACAGGACTAAAATGGGAGGGTATTTAAATCCCAAGCCATTTGTGTGAGAATAGATACAGGACTAAAATGGGAGGGTATTTAAATCCCAAGCCATTTGTGTGAGAATAGATACAGGACTAAAATGGGAGGGTATTTAAATCCCAAGCCATTTGTGTGAGAATAGATACAGGACTAAAATGGGAGGGTATTTAAATCCCAAGCCATTTGTGTGAGAATAGATACAGGACTAAAATGGGAGGGTATTTAAATCCCAACCCATTTGTGTGAGAATAGATACAGGACTAAAATGGGAGGGTATTTAAATCCCAACCCATTTGTGTGAGAATAGATACAGGACTAAAATGGGAGGGTATTTAAATCCCAACCCATTTGTGTGAGAATAGATACAGGACTAAAATGGGAGGGTATTTAAATCCCAAGCCATTTGTGTGAGAATAGATACAGGACTAAAATGGGAGGGTATTTAAATCCCAACCCATTTGTTTGAGAATAGATACAGGACTAAAATGGGAGGGTATTTAACTAGACAGCTGCCATTGAAATAAAAGTGAATGGAGACTGGGGCTGTCCCTTTTCCAAAAATTTACTGTTTTTGATCTTAGAAACAGAGGAGATGTCTTGACTGTTTTATTTCATCCACCAAGATACAGAAGAGATGTCTTGACTGTTTTATCTCACCCACCAAGATACAGAAAAGGTGTCTTGACTGTTTTATCTCACCTGCCAAGATAAAAGAGGAGGTGTCTTGACTGTTTTATCTCACCCTCCAAGTGCATAGGGATCATCTTATCAAATCATCTTGCAGCGTGAGAAATAATAAATATGTTCATCCATTTTGACTTGTTATAGAAATGCATTGCAGAACAGCTTTATGACAGCAGTGGTTGGGAAGATTCCTTTTGTATTTAGATTCATAGAGATATGTCTATTTTTATTTGTCTGTGGCACAATGCAGTACTTAACACCACCACCCCTTCCATGATTCTTTACACAATTAGATATTTTTTCTTGCTTTCTTACTTGTATTATTTGTCCTTGAATTATTGGAAGAAAATAATTCTATAATTCTCTTATATGAATCTGGTTGTATGATTGGAAACAGGTATTTTTGTAAGTAAAATAAAGGTTTTTTTTTAAATACACATAAGCCCTTTTTGCCTTCCTTCTATCCCTAATGTATTGCTTGATGGTACAAAGAGCATATAACCCCTTTTAGTGGCAGTTAACTTGTTGAGTACTTTCATTCTAGTCTCTCTACTAGGGGCTTAGATTTAATCCTGGCTTGTATTTTAGTGAAAGCATGGATAGTTCTAATAAAGCTCATCAGGTAAGCTATTAAGTATTCAGGACAAAACTTGTATTTTATAAAAAATGTCTTGTATGTTTGTGTGCAGATTTGTTGGATTTTTTTTAGGGGTAGTGTGTGTGTGTGTGTGTGTGTTTGTGTGAGAGAGAGATATTCGATAAGAAAAGTTTTTATATGTAACACCCGTGAGTTCAATGTATTATTTTGTTTGTTCACTGCAGTCTGCCGACATGCATATCCTCTGTTATTTAGTTAATGTTTTGTGTGCGCGCATCGTAGTGTGTGCTGATGCATCTGTGTGTGTGTGTGTGTGTGCATGAATGTGTGTATAGCATTTATTGTTTTTATAAGTAGGACCATGGCTGGGTCTACAAATTAGGTCACGACCACTCCCTTTGTTTTATGAATCTGGTTTAAGTATTGATTTTGGATAAATGACATGATAAGATGACAGGTACAGGGAATGTGAGTGACAGGTGTTGATTTGGTTTGGGTGCCCCAACAGCACACATCCGCCCTTTATGACATTTTTTCCCAGGCTGTATACCTTTAAACAGGGTGACAGAACTCTGCAACAATACCTACCGACCTACCACCCCCAAAAAGACAGACAGTACAGACAAGAAAGACAAAGGACCAACCATGTAGACTGCAGAGAATCAGCAGAGACCCTTGGTCTTAGGCCTTAGGCCATGTCCATATTAGATTAGGGTTGAATTGGACTTAAGATTTAGATAGAGAGTTCAAAGGCAGTTAGAAAGAAATAGAGAAATATGAAGTAATTTGAATAGATGTAAGAGGCATTAGTATTGTGTTGGTGCTGGACTTACATACAGTTTATTGGTGTGTACTTTGACATTTGCTGTTTGTCATTTACCAGTTTGGCTGCTGTGGTTCCTGTTAGTTCAGAAACGGGTGTTTTATAAAATAAAACGATCGCTAATAAAAGAACCTGTGTGTCTCATTTGATTGATTTGTATATATATATATATATATATATATATATATATATATATATATATATATATAAAACAAATGCAGTGTACAATGATTATTAAATACCATTTTATATGTGTGTACCAGCTAATTATTGTCCTGGTTAACAAAAAACAAAAATCAAATTGATATTCATTGAAGAGTGTTAAAAGTGGTTAATGTTGCAAGCATTTTTTCTAACTGTACCTCAACACTGTTCATAAATCTTCTCTTAGGTGAACTTAATATAAATATTGATTGCGATGATGTGACACCAGCCAAGAGTAGCCAGCGACTGCAACGTGAAGCTAGAATGACGCCACAGACTACCAGTAAAGCCCAGTGTTCATGTCAGGAAGTGGAAGAACAAATTTTACAGATGGCGAAAGATGCATACCGTAACATTCGAAGGCGGGATGCAACACCGGCTTCGTTTGAACAATTCAGAAAAGAACTGCAGCAAACTAATACAATAATCAAAGGTACCATGCTGAATATAAAGCACTGTCTGGACATGTTGGTGACTGTAGAGATAGTGGGTGTGGGTATGACAGTGAATACAAGACAGTGCCTTAGTATAATGATGAGTATAGTGTGGCTAGGTATGATAGTGAATATAGACAAATATATACATCTTGGTATGATGGTGAATAGAAAGTAGTGTCTTGGTATTTTCTTGAATGTAGAGATTATGGTGAGAGTCTAGCATATTGTTATACATATATTGACAAATATATGAGCAGTATGACAATAGCTAGTTTTGAAAATTCAATAATGCAGTGTCCTAACAAAATCAACCTGGTATCAATGTCTTGATGCCTCTGACTCTAGTATCATCTCTGGCTTTGATAGTCTGAACCCAGTTTCTGGCTCTGATTGTCCTTAGTCCAATAAGAAGACAATAAGCAGATATCTTCAAAAGTCCTGCTTCTCTCAGCAGATCTCACAGAAAATTATGATAGAACACACTCCAGTTATGCAGTACAAATCCTAGCTAGGCAATAAAGTGTAATGATGATGAAAACATCACCCAGCACAGCACTGATATGATCTCAGTGCCTGTTCAGTAAAGTGTCATTTTAGTTGCCCCCTGCATGCGTACCTCTCTTTTTACCTGTCATTCTGAATATATCATCACTCCTGTCTTCTCTGGTGTCTGCTCTCACTTCAAAATTGCAGACTATATAAAAAATCCAAAACCACAATTCTTCATGTACAAAAGTCAAGGGACTAATTTCTCATTTGAAAACTGTCATGCACTGTTATTTTCTTAAACACTTTAAAATTCTTACAGCCCAAAGATTATAATTTCTTTTGTTTAATAAAGAGGGTGTCCTCTCTTACTCAACTTTGAACACACCAGCAAAGAATTGGAAAAGATCTTTTTCAGGCATAGTCATTTTTCACTTAGCATTCTATAAGAACTATCTAATAAATTTCCATTGCTCAGACTCTTTTTATTGCTAAAGGCACTCTGAGTTTTTTCACTTTGTAAAAGCATAGTAGTAGTTAAAGGTACTATGATCACTAGAAAAAAATATTCAATACAACCTACATAAAGATACTATAAATAATGAAATCATAAAATATATATTTAATTCAATACAGGAATGAATCAGTTACACAGAGTAAAGGGATTGACTGCATTTGTTTGTGACATCCCTGAGGATACATTAGAATATGATGTAATTGCATGATGATAGCTGTAGAGAGTGACATTTTGAATTTGTTGTGGTCTGATGATGTGTGTAGAACTAGAATATGTCTAAGCGTGATAATGAATGTAGAGCTTAGTATGATGGGTGTAGAACATATCATGGCATAATAATGAATATACAGGATATTGTCTTGGTGTGATAATGAACATAAAGTATGATGTCTGGGTATGATGAATATCAAGCATTACACTAAGAATTTGTTAGGGCATAATGATGAATACAGTGAATGATGTTCGGATACAGTGATAAATATCAATCATTATGTATTGGCATTGTCATGAGTGTAGAGCATAATGTCTTGATATTGATGAGTATGATGTCTTGGTATGTTAATTAAATTGTCATGATATAATGGTTGCAGCTCGTGTTTTAAAAAAATAACAGCAGTCACTAACTAGTCAATAGTGAGTCAAAGTGCAGTCATTCACTAAGGAGACACTGTTTTAACAATATAATATAGACTATGATGCATAGTGTTGTTAAATGTATTTCTACATTTTTAAAAGTCTGTGTAAATACCTAAGTGTACAAATTATAATATTTATTTTTTTAACTTCAAAAAATGTTTTTCTTTCTCACATATTATAAATGAGCATTATTTTGAAATGTATACAAGTCTTACATTATGATTGATTAGGTTTACTTTCTGTGACTTATTTATTTTTCGGTTAATTCTCGTATTATTTGATTGCTGTTTATAATGCTTAAGGAAAAACTTTTGATAAAAGTTGATTATATGTGTAGCTTCAAATCCCATAGTCCATTAACTTGCGTTTATTTCAGATTCTATGGAAATTATGCACACCTTGAAAATACTTTGTCGCCATGGAGATTTAATTGGAATTTCTGAGGGCAGCATCCAGCTTTCCATGAGATGTCACTCTGCTGCTGCAGCCAGAGAATTATGGAAAATGTACACATCTGGGGCAATGCTGAAACTAATACAGCATGGTTTTGTAACAAGTGTGCTACGAAGAAAGTGTCGAGCAAAAGAAATACTTCTTAAAGTTAGAATGCTGGAGGAAGAGTATCTTCTCTGCATACAAGAGCTTGGTAATGTTCTCACCTGAAACCAATTTCTTGATATTTTGCTCAATGATTTTTCTCCTCATACATACTCAGATGGTTGTAAGGTGAATACAGAAATTTTCTAAGAAAAATGTTTTTTCTGTTATTAATTAGATGATCCCTTCCAGCTGCCCAGGGTTTTTCCCCATCCCATACTTTGCTTTTATAATACTTAATAAGGATATCACTCTTTCAAAGGGACACACTATTGGTGTAAGTTCTTTATCCTTTATCTCCCTTTGGAAGTGTATTTGGAGCCCTTCTTAAACTTTCGCTTTTGTATGTATGTACAAAGTATGACTCCTTTGTGTATGCTCATCTGGTAAGTTTTCAACAACAAAAATATTTTACTTTGAAAAATTTCTTTTTATACTGGTTAAGGTCACACATTTGAAAACTACATGTAATATGTATTTTATTACTGTTGCAGATGACCACTGTAATGAATATGATGCATCAGCTCTTTCTAAACCACAAGTAAGAAATTAAAATTTATTACAGGCTGTTCTTTGTTAATTAGAACTGTAGTTCAGTTGTTTCAGTTTAGTCAGGCAGAATCAGGTCTGGCTGAAAATTGCCACCTCAGATTCAGATAGGACTATTACTACTAGTTTTAATACCTTGTATAGAAACCAGCTTTGCTGCTCAGATATGCAAACTCCTACATGCAGTAGTTTTTTGTAAAAGTAGTTAATATTTCACTATCTTATCATTTTAAGTTGAAGAAGCCAAGAATTTTCCAATAGTGACTAAAGCTGTTTTGAATTGCTTCAAGATGCAAATAAGAAATAACATTAAATGCTCTAGAGCTTATTTTTAAAAAATAATATTAGCTGCAAAGCCTATGTGAATTTCATTTTGCTATTTAAGAAAAGGAGAAAACAGCCTCACAGGCGTTTTATGCAATATTTATGTTCTTTTATCAAATTATTATAATTAAATTTGTATAATAGCATGACTTTAAAAAAATCAAAAATTTTCTTCACTAAGTTATATAAATCTAGTCACCCTTATAAAATTGTTCCAATCTCTAGTTCAGTCAGAAATAAGTGTCTGGTGCCAAGTCTTGGATGATGAGTAGAAAGTTACTGTTGAATGATAGATAATACATCTATAAAATTATACTCATTGCTCCTACAGGAGTTTCTAAATCTTTACTGCTGCTAGAATCAATGAATATCAGTGTCACTCACATTAAATTTTGTCAGATACATTGACTTTTGGGTGTTATTTTTGATAGCTCATTGTATCTTTTGAAAAGTACTGCAGCTAGAATGATTGTTGGAGCATCAAGAACCTATATATCGCTCAACTTCTCCATAGTTGTTATTGGCTATAATTTTATAGCAGATTAAAACTCAATATGTCTTCACTTTGCTATCCTTCACTGCCAGGTTTTGGCTCATTAGCTTACCTCTGATTTCACACATCACACAATGACTTGCTGGAAGCTTGCGCTCATCATTAAATTTATGCATTTTCAATGCCAGAAACAAAATGTAAGCCAAATGTGGTCAAAATTTATTTGCTCTGTGTCCAGCCACCTGAAATGTATTGCCTCTTAAGACACAAGGATTGTAACAGGGCTCTCAAGACATCTATGAAATCAGCAAGAACTATGCTGGTCTTCTATGTCAATATAAACTGTGCATTTGTGAATCTGCTTTATTTACTTTTGTGTCTGTTTACCGATACATTTATTTTTTTCATGTCTTTCTATCTATGGACTCACCAGTTTTATATTATCTTTAATCTTATGGCTTGAGTAGTTTCTTTGTGAGAATATTTTTGTTGCTTTTTATGTGTAATCACTGAATTTTATTATTATAATTCAGCCTCTTTCTTCGACTTCTGTTTGACTGTCGGTTGTGATCCAAGGTTTCGGAATCTTACCAAGATTCTGGGAGATCCAAGGTTTTACAGCAGAGGTGGGCACTTCCGAGGAGCACTGCTTTGAGTAGTAGAGTGAGTCTGTGGTTTCCAGGGAGTTTATTCAGATAGCCTTCCAATTCTGATTTTATGTTCCCCAAGGCTCCTATCACTATAGGTATCACTTCTGCTTTTACATTCCACAGTCTCTGAATTTCTAATCTAAGGTCTTGGTATTTTTCTATTTTTTTCTCCTTCTTTTGTTTTTATGTTTCTATCACTTGGAACAGCGACATCAATGATTGTTGCTGTTCTGTTAGGCTTATTGAGAACTACAATGTCTGGTCTTCATGCAGGAATCACCTGATCTGTTCTTATCTCGAAGTCCCACAGTACTCTGACTTTTTCTGTTTCTGTGACTGCTTCTGGTTGGTGTGTCTTGATCTTTCTGGGGTTTAAACTAAAAATGCATCTTTGCTAGTTCAAAAGTAAAACAAACACAATTATTATTCATTTCCTTTTCATTTACTTTATAAAAATAATTGTATAAATAATTTTACATTGATTCAAAAGCAGGTACCCATTAAAGTACTGTCATAAATAATGGCTGGGAAGTACTTAAGAATTTTATCTGGCAGACTAAGACTTTGAAACCTTTCTAGGAAATTTTTGATGTTTTGGACTCTGACACCAAGATTCTCATTTATATAAAATGCAAATATCACTGGGCCTGATTTGTAAAATGTCTACTAATGAGTATCTAAATTAGAATCTGTCATGATCTGATTTCATTTATATTGATACTGCATCAGTGTAATTCATAAATGATACACAAGTATGATATGAGATCATTTATATTGATACTACATCAGTGTAATTCATAAATGGTACACAAGTATGATACAGTTGGAGATAATCATTTATCAAGACTTCTTCATTTGCTTTATAGATGCAAAGGTTGCAGTATTGTAAAGATAAGCCATTGTTTGATAACAAAATTCCTCATGGGGATCCAAACCTTGACACAAGACCAAGATTGCGGCAGGCCTTTCAAGAAATGTGAGTACCTGTCGGATTAGATTAATACACTGTTATTGCCAAGGGAGAATTTTGATACATGAGCATTATGTTTGTTACGGGAAAAGCATGGAGCCAAAATTAAATTTTTTATTTCACGGTCTGCACGAGACCACTAACCAATAAGGGGAGTAACTGTGGTTCACTGTAACACATATGTAACTTTAAAATTTGTTCACCAAATTTCACTTAGCCCAGGCAGATGTGTGTAGATATAGTATGTGTATCATTTCATGCATAAATATATATATTTAAGGAGAATTATATGTATTGGATGAATGTAGTATATTCATAGGCGTATATGCGTGGATGATGCTTGTTTACGAGCCAAATAGGAAATATTAACTTTAATTTTTGCCTTAGCTAGTGAAATGCGTGCAGATAAATCACGTGCATCAGTAAATTAAAATCACAAGATGCAAATCTTCTAGAACCTTCTGGAGTTCTCGGAAAAAATCAGGCAGTAGGATGATAAAGAGGAGAGACCAATTGATATACCCAAGACTGTTGTCACATCAGTTTGCATTGAACCTATACTATATGTAGAAAAATGATATAAAATAAAGGGTAGTCTGACATATGACCAGATCGACTTCCGATCATTCTGTTGGAACCATGATGTCATGTCATTAAGTTGATGACTAGCTGTAGTGTGAACTAAGCTTGCATTGTGGAGGCATCAGCAGCTAGTAGTGTGGAAAGAGGAAACCTAGAAGTATCAACTAGTAGTGTGGAAAGAGGAAACCTAGAACTCATACTAGAAGTATTTACTAGTGGTGTGGAAAGAGGAAACCTAGAACTCATACTAGAAGTATTGACTAGTAGTGTGGAAAGAGGAAACCTAGAAGTATTGACTAGTAGTGTGGAAAGAGGAAACCTAGAAGTATCAACTAGTAGTGTAGAAAGAGGAAACCTAGAACTCATGCTAGAAGTATTGACTAGTAGTGTGGAAAGAGGAAACCTAGAACTCATACTAGAAGTATTGACTAGTGGTGTGGAAAGAGGAAACCTAGAACTCATACTAGAAGTATTGACTAGTAGTGTGGAAAGAGGAAACCTAAAAGTATTGACTAGTAGTGTGGAAAAAGGAAACCTAGAAGTATTGACTAGTAGTGTGGAAAAAGGAAACCTAGAAGTATTGACTAGTAGTGTGGAAAGAGGAAACCTAGAAGTATTGAATAGTAGTGGGAAAAGGAAACCTAGAAGTATTGACTAGTAGTGTGGAAAGAGGAAACCTAGAAGTATTGACTAGTAGTGTGGAAAGAGGAAACCTAGAAGTATTGACTAATAGTGTGGAAAGATGAAGATAAAAGGTCTTGGCTAGTAGTGTGAAAAGAGGAATCTAACAACTGGGGTGGAGGGGTAGTGCTTCGAATAATTGACAGTAATAATAATTTATTAATATTAATAACTTATTAATATTAATAACTAATATTAGAAAATAAAGTATACGCATATATTACTAATTAATCTGTAATGAGTGACCAAGTTATGTCACAATATACACATTTTTTTTTAAAATGCAGCACGCTTCAGTAATTTATCATGATGAGTTGTTAGGAGTATCCAAATTCTTTATTGATGTTCATAAAATTATTTGTAATAAGTACTCAGTGTCTAACTATGTAACTAATTATATGGCCATTATAAAAGTTAAAACTAATTAAAAACAGACTCACCTGACATGAGAGTACATAACAGGAGTTGCCATGTTTAACTCCAGCTACATGACTGTGATGGTAGAATATAGCTAAATAAAAGGTTTAGGTGTGAAGAGAGGACAGTTTGAATACCAAACAACACTTCTATAATAAATAAAATACAGTACACATAGAATTATGCTCACTCAGTTGATATTTCAGTTAAGTAAACAAATCATAGGACTACTTTCTGTACATTTTATCTAAGTTTCTTTTAAAATATTTTTGATTTGCAGAACAGAGAACCATCATGTCTGCTTATCACCTTATCATCCACTCCAACGTCCACCATCCTCTTCCAAATCGTATTCATTGTCAAGAAAGCACAGGAAAAGGAAGTCCCCATTTTATAACTTGAGGTTTCGAGCCAGTGAATTGAACAAAAAGACTGTGTTGGGCTGACTTCCAAGGAAATGGTGTGCTTGTTAGTGTGTGTGTGTATGTGTGTTTGCATATTTTTATCATTTATTTAAATACTTATCATGCAATTGCATCTCATCTCAGAAATGTTTTTGGGCATAATGTTTTGTGCAAAGTAGTGGTTATTTACTGAAAGAGATCAAAATAGTTGTGCACAAATTGCACAACTGGACCGTTTCCTCTGTCACCAACATTATTTCCTATTAGAAGTGTTTTTGATTTTAACTTTTTGAGCCAAGCAATTTAGTGAAAGAGATCAAAGATTGTTGTGCACCAAGTGCATCAGTAGTATTTCATATTAATGTGTATGTATAAACATGATTAATTTACGACTGAAAGTTAAAATCCACATCAGATTAATGTGTTTGTATAAACATGATTAATTTACGACTGAAAGTTAAAATCCACATCAGATTAATGCCACAGTTCTTATATAGCTTTATATGCAATATTTTTCTTAATTCCTTTTGTTAAGTTTTATATAATGGATTTTGTAGCATTTGTTTTTGGTGTTGCTCTTATAAATGCTGTCAAAAGGAGGGATATGTCAAATATGTTTCCAAATGGCCTCTTAAAAGAACAAAGTGAAATGGAATATTTGCAAATGACCTCAACCAATATATATAATTTCAAAGTCCCAATGGGTATTGCAGTAAACATTATCCAAAGAACATGCTTCTGCAAGATTTTTTGTTACCCATGTACACAAGCAAGCTTTGGCTGAAAAGTCACTCTTTTATATTTATATGAAAGTATGATACTTGACAAAAGAAAACCGAGCTCTCTCGTGCTTAACTGCAGCCAGAACAAAGAAACAGCCTTGACTGGACCAGTCCAGAGCATTTTAGATATGTTGTGTGGTCATGCGACAGTTTCATGCATGGTTGAGTTATGACCTATAAAAGTTGTTGTTACTGAAACTTGCCTTAAAGTTTAGAAATGTTGACATTACAGAAATGTCTGGTGTTTATAAATATATATATATTTGAAGTGGATTCTTGATTATTTAAGATTTAGACAGTTGTCCTTAGGCATTGTATGTGGTTGCAGAGAGCTATAAAAAAAATTTAAGTTTATTTCACTTATTTCAATACAGTTTTATTTTTATTGTGTTTTTTTATTGCAATAATAGTCATTCAGCACTATGTCCCAAAACTCCTGTTGACGGCACTGGAAGCAGGTCACACATTTGTCTGTAAAGCTAAATAGTTTTAAAGGTAATTTTTATGATCCACAGACTTGGTTTGAGTATAAGTAGAGGATAATCAGATAAATGTACAGTAGAAGAGCTCAGAGTTACATGAATGTCAATTAGCAAAACCAAGGGCCCATGCCATTTCTAAGAGGGAGGTAAACAAAATATAGAGCTTTCTGAGCAAATGATGTGGATAGTTTTTCCTTAAATGTCTCTAGTATCATTTTTCAGCATAGGCAGACATTTTAGACAAGACGGGGCTGCATATTTCAAGATTCCTGAAGGGTTACAGCTCTCTCCCACATTGCTTTATTGGTTGCTTTGGTTCTTTTTTTCTATCTCCCAAGGTAATGAAATCTGTATTTTCTTCTCTTTTTGTTAGTTGACTGACACCATTTTTTTTATGTGCCACCTCAACCCACCCTGGATACTGCATTTCAACCATAATTTGAACACAGGGGCTTGCAGCTTCTTTTTCATTCCAGAAAGACACAAAGAATCCCAGAAGAGTGTACATTATTTAGGTGACTGATGTAATTTGGTGTATGTGTAAGTGGGGTTGGGAGCAAACATTCTACCTCCTGTGGAAGTTCAGCCTGGTCCTATTACAAACATTTCACAGCAGCTGGAACACACAATGTATTGCTCTTGTAGATTCTTCACTAACACCTTGCCATCATGTTTACAATCCTACTCTCACTGGAGAACTGATACTTACCAGGGTACTCTCAGACCAGATAAAGGCACATTTTGGGCGTAGGAAATCTCTTTGTAACAAGTCTGAATGTTTCCATCACTGTATTCATGACACAAGAGAACACCCAAGGACTGATTGATATTCTGAACATAAGGACCCTGAAGCCTAATCCCCTGGCAGAATAGCATGCAAATAATACCATTGGTCATCTTGAAGTGAGGATGGGTAGAACAAATGCTGCCTAAACAACAAGAATTTAAAACAGATTTTTACAGCCCTCATTGTAGTAGCCTCAACATCAGATTGCAATGAAGTGCACATTTTTGTGGGATCCTACAAAAATTACTTACTTTAATGATGAATCAATTAGTAACAGATCCATTTATCTGGCAAAAAACAGGCTTTCTGTTCAGGGCATACATTCAGTTATCTTCCTTTCAGCACATTCAATAAATGATAATGTTTCTTCAGTGCTGGACTTTGAAAAAGTATCTCTCAAATCATGTAGAAGAGTAAAATTAGTCTTTTTTTTTTTTTTTTTAATAGAAATGTGGTTCCAGAGGTTTAAGGGAGTATTGAAAGGAATCAGCCCATGGGACCTGCTGCTGTGAATTTTTTTTAAATATTCTGTTCTCTTGAGCCACAGACGACACAATTTAAAATTTCAAATTTGGCTTCATAGATTGAGGAGTATGTTGGATGCCACAAAATTGTCTTTAGACTTGATATCATGTTGTGGGCTAAGGCCACTATATGTAAAATAAATTTTGTAATTTATGTACATTCTAGCAAGCAGTCTGTCTACTGCTAAACTTTGGAGCCTTACAAAATGCTTGGATCTTTTATTTCAAAAGTTCCATTAGAAATGCCACAGTTTTGTATAATTTCAATGTTTACATTATTTGTTTCAAAGTGATTTTTAAAAAAACAACATTTACCACATATTCTGTTAGTAGTAAGAATGATCTGTAAATGTACAGATATTTTTTTTATAGAGATCTATTTGTTGTTATCATCCTGCAAGTTTTATGCCAAGGCATATGATATGTTAGGTGTTTTATGCCCAAGGCAAATGATCTGATAGGCATTTTATACCCAAGGCATTGTGATCTGTTGGGTATTTATGCCAAGGCATATGGTCTGTTGGGTATTTGTGCTCGAGACATGATCTGTTGGGTATTTTTGCCCAGGACATATGATCTATTGGATAGTAATGGCCAAAAAATATGGTCTGTTGGGTATTTATGCCCAAGGAATATGGTCTCTTGTGTATTTATCCCCAATCACATGATCTGTTGAGTATTTATGCCCAAGGCATATGATCTGTTAGGTACTTATGCCCAAGGCATATGATCTGTTAAGTATTGATGCCTGAGTCACATGATTTGTTGGGTATTTATGCCTAAGGCAGATGATCTGTTAGGTATTTACGCCAAGATGTGTGATCCGACAGGTATTTTATGCCCAAGACACATGATCTAATAGGTATTTATGCTGCATACTGTTGGACAATATACACACTCTTGCCAGAACAAATACATGTCATGCGCTACATTCTTGTTGAACAAATTATTAGTTATGAAGCAGACCTAATGATCTTTTATTAATACATATTAAACATACATATATTTTTTTTAATCATATTGGTCAGTTCATTTAAAAGCAGAACTGAGCTTGACTTCTGTCGATGGTAATTTTTATTAAAATGAATTTGAATGAAATAGAATATTTTTTTATACCATTTCATATTTGTTTTATTATTTTTTTATTTGTAATTAAGGGTGGTAAATAAGTAGTTGAAACCATTGACCACCTGTTCATGCCATAGATGAAAATTTAAATTTCTATTGTGATTTCTTATTAATTGGGTCATCAAACTTCCACATATACAAATCATTTTAAAATTAATGTACTTTTAAAGTTTAAATTGCTTCTGTTTTAAGAGCAAAATATTTATCAGCTGGGATTTTTAAAAAAAAAATAAAACCATTATTTGCATTTATTTTGTCAGAATATTTATTTTTGCAGAACATTTTTCTTTTTTGTTCTTTCAACCACATTAATTATTAATAATTTCATTTTTCAAATTAAAACAAACAGTACAGTACTATTTATGCCTGTAAATAAGTGTTCCTAACAAGTTAGAATGATTAATATTTATTTTAAAACATATAACTTTGCAGTGAAAATGTGAAATGGTTGTTACATAAAATTTAATAAAAATGGGAAAATATGAATTGTTTGTTGCATGCAACTGAATACATTAAGTGATGTGTAGTCAGTGATATCTTACTAAATGTATTTTCCTTCTGGCCAGCTAACATGAAAATCCAATATTAATAATTTGAGTCAAACAATACAGTCAGTTTGTAACTTTCACAATGTATCTTTTGTTGAAAATATTTCTGTAACACTTTATTAGTCAGATCTATTTATATATGATGGAACTTGCATATTTACTAGCATTGCCAATTACATTTGCCATCTTCATTTTTATTTTCAGACATGATAATTAGGGTATCCTCTTGTGTAAATGTTTGAGTATGGGATATGTGTGAAAGATATACCATATACTTGCATCACTAATTAGCTTCTCACCCAAAATGTAAAAACTGAAAATAATATAAAATTAAGTTAAAAACGTGTTCATTTGCACGAATCAAAATCAGAACCAAAGAAAAACAAGTGTATTACATAATTCGAACATACAAAATATTTAATGAGGAACAATTATTGATTTTTTTATTATTCATATCTTTTATTTGAGATTTTGAAATAAACATTGACTAGATTTAGAAGGATGTGGCTATATAGCCATTACGCCATTCTCTAGAGCCATATTATCAGTGCTATCCTCTCTCTCACACTCTTGAACATACAAGAGTCGTTAAGTGTCTGGGGCCTCTTCTGCTTGCATCTCAAAACTATATACAATATATGAGCGATATTTGCATCGAGGACTGGACAAAGTCTGGAAATCTACTTTTTACCGGTTCGCAATTGCCATAATATCAATTTGGAAACTAAAAATTTATAACCTTATACTTGAATGTATTTGGTGAACTGGATCTGGACCGCAAGCCGAATGTTGTGGAGTTATTCTTTCACAATGATCGCACGCTGCTTGTAGCTCCAGCAGTGATTATAATTATAGGTCTTTGTCGCCGCTGTACCCTGGGGTGACTTTGTAATAATAATTATATCAAATATGTGTAATTAGTTATGATACAAGACATCTACAAGTGCTCATGCAGAGTATGGGTCACCACTGGTTGTTTGTGGGTATCTGCAACTGTTACACCAAGTTTGGCTCCGCCCCCACTCAGATCTCAGCTGAGAATCGATGTTTATGAATAAATATATATAACGATTATAAATAGACGAACAGAGGACAAGACGTAATTTCACTAACAAATACCTTTAAAATAATAACAAGAAATTTAATACAGAAAAAGTTAAGATAAAAATTATAGGTACAAAGTCATCAACCACAATTTTGCTACACTGGAGTCACTTTTTGATGGGGACTTAGCTTATGCCCTGGAATGACGTCACAGTAGTGTAGACTTGAATATGACACAATGTCCCAATCAAGCCAGGGACAAAATCACATTAAACAGACAGTTTATACCAGCCACCAAGGCAGTCAGTAGCTGAAAAGAAAAAACCCTGAAACACAAACAATTGCAGAGTCTAAGTGTCCAGGCAATTGCTCTATTAATAAAATACTAAGTTTGGCATAAGCCTCTGAAAGAAATGTTAACATGTTCAAAATAAAACAACATATAACATCCTAATAAGACCTAACCATTCATACAATACAAAGACGTTTTACCTTATGCAGTCAAGGGTTTTGCTCTCATATACCACCCCCTAGGGAAGGACTCTCCCAGTTGCCATCCAAAGACAATTTCAGGAACGAGTGAAGATAAAATTTCGTTATGGGTCTTTTATCACCCTTGGGATCACACCTGCGTCTATTAGATACGCTTTCGATCTGACCAATTACTTAGCGCTAATACGGATTATGCCTTCCTAACGACTTCTAAACGCACACACTGACCTAACTAGCTAACAACGCTTCCCATTATATACCAAAACATACACACTTGCCGCAAAAATAGCTAGCTAGCTTATTGGCCATTGATCACGCAACTTATACAACAAACACTTGATCACCTATCTGCCACAAACACCGGTCAATAAATCTACCACCTTGCATGACTCATTAGTTCAGGACCTCACTTCTAAACCAACATGACACAATAAGCACACTGCTGCTCATACAATAATGTTCAATTTAATTGCAACAATGAAAGTTTATATAAAAATGTATGGGAAAATTCCCCATCATACAACAGTCTTACTATTTCATTAAGAGGCAAGAAAAGAACTGTAGGTCATGCTATTTCAGTAAATTATAGTCAAGAAAAGAACCACAGGTCATGCTATTTCAGTAAATTATAAAGGCAAGAAAAGAAATGTAGGTCATTCTATTTCAGTGAAAGGCAAGAAAAGAAGTATAGATCATACTGAGTGTATTCAGTCAGAAGTGTTGTGGAACGCCCTGTGCTGTAATGTCCTGTTTTATATAATAACCAGTGCTGTAATGGCTGTAGAATGTCCAGTGATGTTCAGCTAAGTTGTAGATTTACTAATTTTCAAAGAGCTTGAGGTGTGTGTTGGGGGTGGGTGGGTAAGTATGGGGATGACACTTTCTTTTTTCTATTTACAAATGTTTGTTTCTTTTACTAATTGACTGTTGAGACAAGGGGTAGGGGCAGTTGAAGTGATTACATTAACAAAATTAAATTTCTTGCAGTTTTCTTTCATAACGTACACCAATGTTATTTTCGACAGCATAACTGATTCATTAACAGTAATTAAATCCTGTCGACAATTTTCTTCCATTGCGCACGCACCATTCATACTTGCGTCATGTGTGGAACTAGAAGCTGATTTCGTTAGCTGCTGGTAGAACTGGGTGAGTGTCGCGTGCACAAACTCGGTCTACATTATGCCTAATTTTATACATTATGAACTCACTTCTTGCACACGGCCAGATTTTGACCTACAAATCCGAGATTATTCCCGGGGCACTGTGTCCTAATATGTCACGTGACCCACCAGTTTCAGTCTAGATTCTGACACACGGTACAACAGTGTACAGATGTGTTGATTTAACTTTGCCAAAGTCCCTACCGTACACATTAGATTAATGCGCCACTTTTACCACTGAGTTAACAAAGTAGTAAGCTAACTTTCTATCACAGGTACCTTCGGAAATAGGCACGAGTTAAATTGTAAGTTCAAAGTGTCTACAAGCAATTGTGCCACGTCTTCCTTGTGTTGTTGAGTCAGTGTTACAACTTTGTTCTTTTTAACCAACGTATTTTCTTTCAAAAGCAGCTTAAATTCAGGTAATGTCTTCAAATGATTTTTCTTGTTTTTGTTAGCTGGCGGCAAAGAATTATTAAAATCATGTTATTTCACCAGCAGACCTTATGCGTTTCTTAAAATATATTTTAATAATGTTCGTTTTAAATAATATTCAGCCAGTAAACTTTAGAAGAAAACAATAAAAATATTATATAAAAAAACACACCACAATATTTTTAAAACAAAATATATCGTATTTGTCAAGCCGCCAAAATAAGACTGACCAAAAACTGCAAAAAATAATTGTGTACATCGTTTGGATCTGCTGCAAGTGAAGATAAATTATCGGCTATATAATTACAAATAGCTGGTTTTATTTGTTTAGCTAGTAGTAGCCACGTGTTCATTGCCCTCACTCAAACTGACTTAAAAGTACGGAATTGTCACAAACGCTAAATAATCCAGTGTTTAGCATGTTAATAGTACTACTGCTAATCTGTGTGCGCGCGCGTGTTTATATATATTCTACATACATGTGCACTGAATGGTCATGAACATTTTAGAAGGGTTGGTAAATTATGTCATGTGACATACTTGCTTTCTCTCTCTCACACACTCAACAACAATTTATCAATGACTTCAGAAATCAGTACTTGCCGAGTGGCTACAGTTCAAGTTATCTGTAGGTCAATACCTCTAAATATCAGAAGCGGGGAGTTGGGGGCGGCTTACTGCTGAACATGCCCACGCTAACAAAACCGAGCTTTCACAAGAGTGAGGTCGGTATGCTTACATCTGTACTGGTCCCGTTGATAAGGTGGTTCTAAAAGTTGACTACGATATTTTCATTCTGATTAAAAAATAAGAGAAAACGCTTAGTAATAAAACAATCATAAAATTGTCTCGTGTGATCAAAATTTAAAAGTAAAATTACAGGGTGGGAGGAGGCATACAGGTCGGAGCCGCAGTTATAAAGAGATTTGTGGTATGATGCGAGTCCATTTCTGTCTTTAATCCAGAGACTTTGCTATATTTCCAGGGACTGTCGGTAGGGAGTTTTCTCCACATTCGCTTGCTCCATTCCAGGTCAGTATCTTAGGAGCTTAGCTAGCATTTTGTCAGTTCTTTATTTTTTTTATAAAAAAAAAAATATGCAAGCATTTTTACTTTCGAGAGTTGCAGTGTACCGGTTGAAACAATGCTAATTGACACCAGTGGTGTAAGCGGCAGCTCATTGCCATCAAAGTGGAATTTGTGTCTGGCGTCTGCTGATGATTTACACTACACATCAGGTCCTAACTTAAGTCACTCACTCAGTGTTATTTGCAATCTTCTGGTTTGATTTTGATTTCACGTTCGGCCGCTTTCAACTTTTGTTGATTCCACAGAAGGCTGTAAGCGTCAAGAGAGATTTGTGTACAGGGAGAAATGTACTATGGGGGGGGGGGGAGAGAGAGGAACGCTACTCTAGGTGCCATTCTGTAAATGTTAGGTTAAAACAAATCGGATTTCACTTTTGATCGTATGAAGAGAAAACATTTTAACAGTAACATGTAAGCATTTCGTTGTTCCTTCTTTTTGTTTCTCTCTCCCCAATATGTAATTAGCATTTAATGTTAGCATCTCGTGGCAAACAAAATGAAATTTATGATTGGGTGACGACAGGTAAAGAACTCCATCCTCTATCACCCCTTAATATCACTCATTCACTATTGTACTTAGTTTTTGTTTAAGTGACGACAGGTAAAGAACTCCATCCTCAATCACCCCTTAATATCACTCATTCACTATTGTACTTAGTTTTTGTTTGAGTGACGACAGTGTCCGTTTTCAACTTTTGATGATTTGCAGATGAACATATATGAGATGTATGTGTTAAACACACTGACACACCTGATGAGAATAAAGATAATACTGACACACCGAATACTTGTCGCCTGAAAGTTCCAGAGAAAAAATGGCTCGGTTTATTTGATTTTACTTATTGATTGGAGTGGCTGACACGTCACTCGTCATCGAAGTTAACGAGCAAAACGTGCGATTGTTATCGTCTTTTTTTTTTTTTTTTGGGGGGGGGGTCCTTTAGGCGTGTGCGCGTGAAATGTGGGAGGAGAGAAAGACAGTGTCCGGTTATGTTTCACCACCCTGTCGCTATATCATACTCCCAAGTATCAATATTAGATTATCGTTTGTGACCTATCTTTCCACTAGTATGCCAAAGATTCGGGCATACCGACAGTTAAATCAGATGACGTGCCCAAGCTGGTAACGTTATCTCCCCCTTTTTATTAGTTAATGATTATAATATTATTCCACCGGCTCAGCCCCCATACCAAATTTAGCCAACGATTACAAATTATATAACGTGGGTGAAGATAATAAAGTAAAATTTAATAACAATAATTGTAATAGAAAGACGTCAATTTCAATCACAGAATATCCGAGAGTTCATCTATCCTGCCCTGCCCGATTATTCGTATAAAGTTTGTATTTGACTGATCAGTTCTTTTGAAGAGAGCACACTTAACTAGAGTCTTATGAAACTTGCAACAGTTCACAGCGTCCATGACAGAAGTGACGTCACATTGCGTTTGTCTCCCAGGTATGACCAACTCGGTGTCGAATAGGTGTGCTAGATGTTGTTGTCAGAGGATCCAGAGACCAGTATATCTTCAGACCCGGAACTGGCTGTAATGAACAACATTCTTCTATAGCAACCTATAAGCATGAATAATAATTTGGGTTTCATTGCGACAGCAATAGACTAATCTTTACAAGTTCATCACAACTCTTTAGCTACATGCTAACTTACAATGCATAAATTCAGTAAAATATTTATAAGTGACTAATAGTGATTCTACTCTTACAGTTGCATAAATTTGTATATACAAGACATCCATCAAGTGGTTTACAGCAATATTCATTAGACAATCACTTGATCTCTATTTAGCTCTACCGGCTACAAATAGTTTAACAGTGTGTGAGCATGGTGTATACACGTGCTTATGACGTCACAACATTCCTACATAAATGTAATCATTGCTAATGCCACTTAGCTTCTGTGAGAGGAATTACATTAGTTCACACAATCATTTAACAAATCAAATAAATATTTCACACAACATTCTATCCATAATATATACAATAATTTAGAGAAGTCAATTATATTTACCACTCTCGTAATTCATGCTCGGTATCAAGGTAGGCAAGAAATTGACCACTGGACATGTGGGTGCGGTGAACGTGCGTCTCTGAACATGGGTCATTGATACATATATGAATGGTCTCTAGGTCAGCTAGCAGATTTTACCACATCATGACACGGAATGAGAATAACTAAATATGGGCATCTCGTATCTGGCTAGCAGTTCCCCCATCCTGCCATCCCCCCTTTACCCTCTGTAACCTTCACCCTTTCGAGTGACCTACATTTTAATAGGTCGTAAGCACCTATTGCACTACAGGTATGCAACCTAGCTAACGGTACAATACTTCTCATATAACAATTGGAAAATACTAAGTTAGAAAATTTTTTTAGTTAATCGGCATAATTTGCCTAGAACTTCTCTGACAGACAGTACAAGAGTTGAATCTTGTGTTAATTTACCTAGAACTTCTCTGACAGACAGTACAAGAGTTAATCGGCATAATTTACCTAGAACTCTGACAGACAGTACAAGAGTTAATCGGCATAATTTACCTAGAACTCTGACAGACAGTACAAGAGTTAATCGGCATAATTTGCCTAGAACTTCTCTGACAGACAGTACAAGAGTTGAATCTTGTGTTAATCAATCCCTCCTTCACTTGCTGAGAAACTTAACTCAATCTTTCATCCATTTTCCGAAAACACGGGAAGAAAATATGTACAGAAATATAACTCATCACGAAAGTCTAGTCCGATGATAGAAACATAGCATTTAAAAGTCTAGCTCCCAAGCGCCCCCCCCCCCCCAATCCCTATGACATGAATAAACATAGACGGGACAAGTTAAAAAAACATAGCATTTAAGTCTAGCTCCCAAGGCCCCCCCCCCCCCCCCAATCCCTATGACATGAATAAACATAGACGGGACAAGTTAAAATTCGGTACTAAATTGTTAACAGCAGAATTTAATAAACAATAGGATAAAATAAAATAGAGATAAAATGTCTAGGTGAATTATACGTATTTATAACTTGTAGTCACCATAGAGTGTTTACTACACAAGAAATTGTCTTTTCAAAGTGGTTAAAACTTATCTTCCGCTCTGGTGACTGAAATGGAACTCGCCTGTGGCTGTTAAAAGCGTAGCGTTCCCTTGTCATCTATTATTATTTCATTTTATTTCAGATATTATTATTATTCAGCCTCTTTAAACGACTTTCGTTTGACTGTCGGTTGTGATCCAAGGTCTTGGAATCTTACAAAGATTCTGGGAGATCCAAGGTTTTACGGAGGATGTGGGTACTTCCGAGGAGCAGTGCTTTGAGTATTGGGGCGAGTCTGTGTTTTCCAGGGAGTTTATTCAGGTAGCCTTCCAATTCAGGTGTTAGGTTCCCCAAGGCTCCTATCTCTATAGGTATTTGATTTTACATTCCACAGTCTCTGAATTTCTAATCTGAGGTCTTTGGTATTTTTCTATTCTTTTTATTTGTTTTTATGTTTCTATCAGCGACATCAATTATTGTTACTGTTCTGTTGGACACTACAGTGTCTGGTCTTCGTGCAGGAATCACACGATCTGTTCTTATCTCGAAGTCCCACAGTATTTTGACTTCTTCTGCTTCTGGTTGGTGCATCCATGCTCTTTCTGTGTTTTTTTATGCCATAGTTCTCACACAGATTTCTATGTATGTGTTTTGCCCCTTCGTTGGCGTCGTTTGGTGTATTCTGTTCCAGCCAGAACCTGACATACAGATAATATGTATTCTGTTGTCTCATCCATGGATTTGCAGAGGAGTCTACATTTGGAATCATTTGAGATTTTCATGATTTCCGTTCTATGAGATTTGGTGTTGAGTGCTTGATCTTGTGTAGGTGTTATGAGTGCTTCTGTTTCTGCTTTCAATCCTGCCTCTTTCAACCATTTGTACTTTGATTGCTTTGGTGATATTTCGTCGGCTTGTCGTACATACTGGCCATGGAGAGGTTTCTGGCTCCAGGTATGTGCTAGTACATGCTTCGTTATTTTCTTCCATGTTTCTTTGTCTGTTTCTGGGGGTTGGAATAGTCCACTCATCTTTACTGCTTCTATCAGTGGATCATCTTTGTTGTTATTCCGGATATAGTCCACAAGACCAGTGACTTCATTCTTTTAGCCAAGGGGCAATATGTCGACTCGAAGTGTACACGGTCGAAAATAGCAGTAAACTGTCCTTTGATACTTTTATGTGATTGTGAGAGCCATAATCAAGACATCACTCCGTCACATAACCCATTCCGTTGTCTTGACGTCATCTTTGTGCGCATCTGAGCAAAGCTCCGAGACATAACAATAGGGTCATTAGGTGCAGACAAGTTAACCACGCATAACTCACAAATGGCGAGTGAGTCCAGAGTCATTATTCAAGGAGTTTTTCTGTCACCTCACAGTGACTGTCAGTAATCACTAAATAAATCAGTGGTCGCCCCTGATAAACGTTCACTTCAACTGCCTAGCGGATTCACATGCTGTTCGTTGATTATGTTATTCATCACCAACGGATATGCAGGTCCGTTCTATGACATTTTTGGAAACCGGTGGACTCCTTTTCACGGCCAAATCGAGCCTCACAAAAAGGGCACACGAAAGGTCTCGGTCTTGCAAATTAGGGTAGGACCCTGCCAGCTCTGGACATGGGTTCGTAGCTGATCTCCCATCTCATAATTATGTGGATTGACTGCTCTACACCATGAAATGGCCATGACATATGTAAGATGAAAAGGACTTAAACGCATTAAATTTCAACGTTGTAACAGTTAAAAGTAGATGGAGTTTGGAACATTTCCGAAATAATACTTTAATCCTGTAATGATTTTAACGGACTTACTTTAGATTTAGTATGGCTTATTAGACTTATTCAGATTGCTATATAACTTAAGAATTATGGGTAGTTAATTGGAAAGAATAAATTGTTGGCCGCTGTTCGGGCACATTTGTACCCAGAAAATCAACGGGGTACCTTTACACCCTCCATCAAGGCAATATATTCCCATCCCTGCCCTTCCACAACACATCTCTCTCCTCAGCACTCGCTTGAGAAATCAACGCAATCGTGAAACTCAAACGGCGATTTATCTTTTTCACTTTATTTCAAGTGTTACGCCATTCCTCATGTCAGTCAATTTTTTATTTATTCATATTTCTCTCTCACTGCAAACATTTATTTCTTATATATTGCCATTTTGCAAGCAAATTCATCTTCTTTTGAAAATATTTAGTTTTATGTAATTTATACAAAGATTTTAATTAATGTGTACATATTATAAAGCACTTACAGTTTTTGTAAGCTGAAGCCTTATTTAATTATTATTATTATTCATATTTTTTTTAATATTGAAAAACTGTAAACAAAAACAAATTTTAGCAACCTGTTACCGATGAGTTCCTTTTATGATTTGTAACTTTATTATAGGTCTCTTGTCTGTCATCTTGACATGGTGAATTAATCTTGATCAAATAATGTTATATAGATCTCAGAATGCCAATTGTGCATGTGCTGGACAGAAAGGGGAGAGCAATCAAGCTAGTGTACTTTGACAGAATTTTCTTCCCAGTTCCGCCATTGGTGGACGATCTTGAGACACACTTGAGACACATCCGAGAACTTGATGTCAGGGATGATGACATTCTGATTTGCGCTTATCCAAAATGTGGTACGTGACGTGCTGCATTGCTTATAAATGGTTTAATGTGTTGTATTGCTTGTAAATTTTTTGACGTATTGCACTGTTTGTAAATGTTGCGACGTATTGCATTGTTTGTAAATGGTGTGACGTGTTGCATTGCATGTAAATGGTGGGACATATTGCATTGCTTGTAAATGGTGTGACGTATTGCATATTTTGTAAATGGTGCGACGTGCTGCTTGTGTTGAATTGCTTGTAAATGGTGTGATGCTTTGCTTGTAGTTCATTGCTTGTAAATGTTCTTGTAATGCATTACTTTTAAATGGTGTGACGTGTTGCACTGCTTCTAAATGATGTGACGTTTTGATGTGTTTGTAAATGATGTGACGTTTTGATGTGTTTGTAAATGGTGTGACGTGTTGCTTATAGTGTATTGTTTGTAAATGATGTGACGTGTTGCATGTAGTGTACTGCTTGTAAATGGTATGAAATGTTGCTTGTAGTGCATTGTTTGTAAATGGAGTGACATGTTGCTAGTAGTGCATTGCTTGTAAATGATGTAATGTGTTGCATTGCTTGCAAATGATGCTTGTAAATAATGTGCTGCATTGCTTGTATATAGTGTGTTGTTTTGGTGCATTGCTTGTATATAGTGTGTTGTTTTGGTGCATTGCTTGTATATAGTGTGTTGTTTTGGTGCATTGCTTGTATATAGTGTGTTGTTTTGGTGCATTGCTTGTATATGGTGTGTTGTTTTGGTGCATTGCTTGTATATGGTGTGTTGTTTTGGTGCATTGCTTGTATATGGTGTGTTGTTTTGGTGCATTGCTTGTATATGGTGTGTTGTTTTGGTGCATTGCTTGTATATAGTGTGTTGTTTTGGTGCATTGCTTGTATATGGTGTGTTGTTTTGGTGCATTGCTTGTATATGGTGTGTTGTTTTGGTGCATTGCTTGTATATGGTGTGTTGTTTTGGTGCATTGCTTGTATATAGTGTGTTGTTTTGGTGCATTGCTTGTATATGGTGTGTTGTTTTGGTGCATTGCTTGTATATGGTGTGTTGTTTTGGTGCATTGCTTGGTTATAGTGTGTTATTTTGGTGCATTGCTTGGTTATAGTGTGTTGTTTTGGTGCATTGCTTGGTTATAATTTATGCTTCCAACTAACTTCAATGCAAAATATTGTGACAGTGCAAATTTGTAACCAAATAATCTCAAACTTTTGAAGTATTAGAATAAAATATCTTAAGAATCAATGTTTTTAAGATACTCTCAGTTTTATCATTTATGTCAGGTAATGACAATGTATCTGAGAGAACATAGTCATGGTAAACTGAAACTAGTTGGGATGGGAGGTTGTAGTAATGTAAACTTAATTGTGGCTAGAGTGGTTCCCCAACTCCCCCCCCCCCCCCCCGGAATTATTCATAAATCCCCAAAGGATCCTGCATAAAGCTCACTTGACACTATTTATTTCAATACAAGGTCTTACCCTATTTAAATAAACTGATTTACCAAGAATTTTATTCATTAAACTTAATAAATTTACTCTTTGGAAACATCTGCACCTGTATTATTGGCACTAGCTCCCTGCGATTTGATCATCTGAGTTATATTGACTTTGTCCTGCTGGTTTAAAGGTACACACTGGGTCTGGGAAATAGTACAGATGCTGCGCAAGGGTGAGACTGGCTACGATCCACGATCCAAAGAGTCAATGATGATTGATTTCATGCCCAAGAGCACCCTGGATTCTCTCCCCTCACCACGCACACTTAACTCCCACTTACTCTTTCGCTATTTGCCGGAGCAGATTGCACAGAAGAAAAACAAAGTGATTTTGATCAATAGGTAAGGAAACCAATCTGTTCTAATTAGCTGACAAAAAAATATCTGACCAAACAATTGTGATTTTATAATATTTCTTGCATGTAACAAGTGAGCAAGCAAGCAAGTGCTAGGTGGATACTGTAACATACTTGATCAAACTGATGGCATTGTGTGACATTTCTTGCAATCAAATCTGTCCTGTAGAATAACTAAAGTTTTAATACATAAATTACTAGTTTTCCTTGTGAATTAAACTACATTAATTTATGGAGGCTGAAACTCAAGTCAATTTCTGAACCATTATGTGTTTGTAAAAACACACACACTCCCCTCCCCTCCCCAGTAATTCAACAGTTTTGAGGTCTCTGTCATGTATCACATACTTTGGGGTCCACATCAAATAATTGTAAAATTAAGGAAAATATATATGTGTCAAAGATTATCTTTGTTGTAAGTCAAATATATACTTCTTAATTGAAGATTAATTGATATTTTATTTTTTTTTGCAAATCTTAAAATCTTTTTAAATATCTTGAAAATTTTGGGGTCCAACACTCTAGTTCATGTAAAGACATTATTTTGTGGTTCCACCATATAAAAATTGTGCACACATTAACTGTTAAAGATGCAAAGTGAGGTCACAACTTAGGGGTCCACTGCTTCATAATGTGTGTTTGTGTGAATAAGAATAATTCATACTATTATTGATTTTCTAAAATGTGTGTAAAATTATTCTGGCCATTTCAAAACTACAAGATTCAAGAAATATGTGTAGAAATACAAATGGATCTCAAAATGCAAATATTAAAAGAAGTAGTAAATTATGTGCAAACCATACATCTCTGCCAGTAATTATAATTGACCATATCTTCATCAGTATGTTAGCCATCCGTCTCCCTTCATTAATATGTTAACCATCTGTCTCCCTTCATCAGTAAGCTGACCAGCCATCTTCCATCATCAGGATGTTAACCATCTGTCTCTCAAAATCAGTATGATAACCATCCATCTCTCATTCTTCCCTTCATCATTATGCTATGTACCTCTCTGTCAACCACCCCTTCAACTGTAAATTTACCAGCACCCATATGCTCCTTTTGCAGAGACCCTCGTGATGTCTGTGTGTCATGGTACAATCATGCATGCGGACTAAAAGAAATAGCAGCTTACACAGGGGAGTTCTCAGATCTCTTGCCACTGTTTCTGGAGGGCATAAGTAAGTGAAAATGTACACAAACACTAGAAAATGTATTAAGTTCACAAATCTGAAAATGCTCATGGCATCTCAAATAATCATCTTCAGCAAAAACAAACAAAAATACTATTTATTTTTCTGACCAAACAAATGCAAACACTTTTAATATTTCTTGGTAAGTAAATGACCTACTTTTGTATCTATTTCTGAAATATATATCACTAAAGGCACACTTTGTAATCTATCAGCAAAACTGGTCACCCAGGAGAGTCTGACATGGTTACAATGTTACAAACCAACACAACTCACCTGTAAGCTGACTCACACAAACAAAGCTGTATAAACGGGATCAGATAATTTTTCTCTGACCCATGAATTAACGTACAATCAAACTGTTCTTTTCATAAGCACACCAGTCACCAAGGAGTCAAATAGTTCCTTTCACTGGCACATTAATCAGCTAAACTGCTCCTGTCATTAGTACAACAATCAGTAAACTGTTTCTTTCATTGTTATATTTATCAGCTAAAGTGTTCTTTTCAGTAACACATGAATCAGTTAAGTGTCAAGCTGTTCCTTAGCATGTGAATTAGTTAAAGTGTCAAACTATTCAATAGTACATGAATCAAACTGTTCCTTTAACTAGCATAGGTGTCAGCTAAGTGGTATCACTTTAATAATTAAAATAATTTATTCGTTATATAGGCTATCATTATAATAACTAAATCATTTATAACTGGTCTGCTATACATGTCACCAGTATAATAATTAATTTATCATCTTATGTGCATTTTCTCCCAGCTGCGTACGATTCCTGGTTTGATTACACCAATGACTGGGAAAACGTGGTAAAAAATAATCCAGACATTCCAGTACTAAATCTGTACTTTGAAGACATGAAAAAGGTAGAGTGGAATTACAATAAGTATTATATGACAAGTTTGTAAAACAAATGAAGCAATGCCCTGACTTTAGGAGAATGTATTTTGACTTTAAATTAAAAACTGAATCAATTATTTTGAGTTTTGTAATTTTTAATGAGAGATGATGAACTCACTACTTAATCATGGCATTTCTGCAAACAATCATTTTAGATATATTAAATGATCAACATGTTGAGCTTTCATTAACTTTTAAAACATTTTGTAAATGGATGAGTTATAATAGAACCAGCTAAAGATGTCTCTTGGCCAGCATTGCTCATTTGGTGAAATAAATTCATAACAGAAATCCTTTTGCATTTACAGCTTATGATTTGATCCAGAAGTGTAGAAAATTGCTTCATATAATTAATTTTCCTTGCTAACATACTACTTAACAATAAGTATCAAAATAATACAATTGTATATATTTATGGTAGTGATAATTCAATTACAACTCAATCAGCTGATGTATCTGTACCAGCTGACCTCACGGACTAAGTACTAGCAATGCAGGAAAATGATAGTGGCTCAGACCACAGTATGGTCATGGTTGCTGGCATTTTTCTAACCATTGAATATACTTATGATCGATGCTGTGAGGCATTCATTTTAATCTACTTAATACTACTACTATAATTGAAATGTAGTCACTTGGAAAAGATTTCCAAAAAATTTTGAAAAATACTAACTCAGGAGTCCTGCCACTGAGAGCCAAGAAAACACTAGAATGCAAAAGTACGATAAGACAATTTCAAACTTTGACTCAGATTAGAATTTAATTTGTTTAGTAAAATTAAACTGTTTTACAAATACATACCTCATTACAGTGAATGTGGAATGAATGAGTTTTTCTTAGTTGAAAACAATATTTGTATAAGTGATAAGATTCTCTGCAACACTTGTACAAGGCTCAGATTATCTTGTATTTTGTTACTAAGAAAATTAGTTGAGCCCCAAACCCAAGAGAGAAGCAACAGTTGTAATCTGTTTAAATTATTTTGAGCCTTGCTAACTAAGAAAATTAGGTGAGCCAAAAAACACATCAGTTGTACAATGTTCCAATTATCTTGTGTTTATCTTGTGTTTGTTACTAAGAAAATTAGGCAAGCCAAAAAAAAAATCAAAACAACAACAGTAACAAATTAATCTCAGGTTTTTCTTTCTACTGAATTGCAGGATCCAAAGACAGCTGTACAACAGATTGCCAGGTTTCTAGACCTCAATGTTTCTAATGAGCTATGCCAGACTATTGCTGAAGCTTGTGACTTTAGCAATCTGAGGCAAGCAAACATCCAAGAGAAAACAGATCCACTACAGCATACATGGAAAGAGGATCATCCTGGCATCTACAGAAAAGGTATTGAGCCATCTAGACTATGGAAGAGGATATCTTGAATGACTATAATGATGATAAAATTGATATAATTAATAATTCCATTAAAGTAACCTCACATGCCATTGTTGTAACTCACGATATACAATTATTTAACAAATAATGATTACCCTGGTCTTTATCCATCATAGCACATTTACTAAGTACACAGGGAATAATTACCAACAATTAAGACAATACAAATTACAATACATCGAGACCCCTACACTACCAATCAGATATGATTAACAAATGAACTAATAAACAGTTAAGATAAAAAACAATTACAGTTTAATAATTCTCACCACTAGCAGCCTAGTTAGAGACTTGCTTACACCAATAGTAGTTTCGAGTAACAATTAAAAACAAAAAAAATTACTAATTAATTATGTACTGAATAAAGAAGTATTTCTCTAAACCAAAATAATGCTTGCTGTACACTCCATTTTCCACTTGCAATTTTCTCTGTTAAAAGAGTAGTTCAACTATAACAATTATTTATTCTTTCTACACTGATTTTGTTATCTAAGAGTTTGTGCCCACATGTTTTGATAACTAATGACAGTCCATCAGGTGTCTGGAGCAGCCATTTCCTCTCTATTGTGAAGTATGGTTCTTGTAAACAGTGTCAAGTGGTTTATCCATGGTTGTCTCAGTTCTGTGTGTAGTGTGTTTTGAACAGCAGACTTACTTTTTTTTGCTTTCAGCCACTGAAGCGTTCACTCAGTTCCCTTTAAATATAATTTTGACTTTAAAGTTTCAAGCTGATTGCTCAGTCTCCCAAGTCTCAAAGTTAGCAATACTCGATATTCCTGTTTAATTAACCCTTTCACTTATAGAACTATTTTAACATTTTGATAGCTATAGTTGGTCTCTTTAAACCAGGTATTCAGATGCATTATCAGTAATTTGTATCCAGATTTTTAAAAAAATTTCTAACGTAGAGTAGGATAGTGTATGAATAACAGTTTTTGCATTTTCATTAAAAAAATTAACATAATGGGTGCATGGGGGTAGATAATAAGAGAAATGTACACATTTACCATTATTGTACTGTTCTTAAACATTTGTTTCTATGATCCCAAATACATTACCTTTAAAAAGATGTAAAGCACTAAATAATTATAAACCTTAGAATAACTATGTACTAAAAATAACTAAACTTATTATTTTTGATAACTAATAGAAAGTGCTTACCCAACATTTCCATTATCTTTGAATCAATATTTATTTCTTACCCTGTATTGACTGCGGTGGTGGACATCCAAACATATTTGGTTCATCTTTGCTGGAACTCATATTCAATATCAAAGAGTGAAAGGGTTATTAAACAATGTCTATGTATGGATTCTAAATCAACATTATTTTTTGTTCTAGGATATCTCTCATTATTTCTAATGTTGCTAGAGAAACAACTGTTAAAATTTTAACTGTTCATCTCTCAATCTGTAATGCATAAACCAATGCATTTCAATGAAGACACATAAAATAAATAATATATAAATATAATTAACTTTCTTCTTAAAATAAAAACTTTCTGGCTTGCTCAGACTGTATAGCACTTTCAATACTGAAATGGTTCTGGCACTCAAGAGTTTTATTTATATTACTGTGCTTGATATCTTACTTTCATATTAAATGGTCTAGAACAGTGGTCCCCAACCTTTTCATCGCCGCGGACCGGTCAACGCTTGATAATTTTGCCGCGGACCGGTCAACGCTTGATAATTTTACCGCGGCCCGATGATGTGGGGGGACGTTGATTGTTTATATTTTAGATTGTTTTGATTTAATAATTTTAATTTAATTGTATTTAAACGTGCCTTCAAATTAAAATACAGTTACACCAAAAAATGAATAGGTAAAGTGATTTAACATTTAACTCACTAGAACGCTAAATCAGAGAGAACCCTGAGCTTGTTTCTTTGCAACGAGACGGTTCCATCTGGGGGTAATAGGAGACAATTACACCCGAAGTGAGTTGCTTATGTCCATCCGTTGTTTTGTTTTGCTTGCTGTCACTGCAGAAAACCCCGCTTCACACAAATAGGTTTCGGAAATGGCAATACGGATTTAAGTGCTGTGGTGGCCGTTGTTGTATTGGCAGGTGAGGGGGTTTTCAGAGCCCAAGATAATACCACATCGTCTGTACTTAGTGTGTATGTGCGCCCAGGATGTTCACTCACCACCCTGTAATGTTCACCAGTGGTGTTGTTGTTGTCGTTGGCACTGTTGTTGTTGATGTCCCCGGTAGCCGTTGGACTGTATGTAGGTGGGTGTTGGCGGCAAGCATTAGTTGAATTAGATCCGCAATGGGGTGGTTATAATATCCCCACTGCATGTGATGTTGCTCACTGTGCTGCCACCGTTGTTGTTGTTGTTGTCGGCGGTGGTTGTTGTCGCAGCGCTGCCGTTGTTGTTGTGGATTCTGTTGTTGTGGCTGTAGTAGATGATACTGTTGTTGTCGTCTGATGTGTTGTGGCGGGCACCTTCTTTTTGATTTGGGGCTCCGTTCTGTAGTGTTTCCTTGTGTGTCTGTTGTGGTTGTCTTTGTTGCAGTCCCTGGTGGTGACTCTGGCTGTGGATTGGGGGCAGTTGGTTTAGTCGTTGTTGTTGTTTCTTATGGTGTAGTTGGAGCGTTGTCGACTTCTGTTTCGGTCTTTGCGTCAGTTGTCTTCACTTCTTTTTCTGTTTGTATTTTTCTTTCTTGCGTCTTGATATGTACCGTTTGTGTGCTGGAGATTTTTTGGCGTTTCTTCTTATTTTCGGTGGTAGTTGTTTTAATAGAGCTTGTAGTTTCCTTATTATCTGTTGTGGGTTTTTGGAGTTTGCGAGAATGCCTGGCTGATTTCTTGTTTTGCTGTTTGAGTTGAATTCACTTTGGCTGTAGGTGGAATTTTCCAGATGATGTTGGTGTTTATTCCACTTTCTCTTGTAGTGGCTTGTAGAGTTTGGGTGGAAACGTGGCTTTTTCCTTTGACTGTTTGAGTTGTGCCGTCTTCCTGTGTGGGTTTTCGCATTGTTTCCTCCTTTTCCGTTTGTGAAGAGCGTGTTTTTGTTGTCGGCGTTATTTTCCAGAAGATGTCTGTCTGTGTTTCACAGTCTGTTGATGTAGTTTTTTTTTCGTGTTGCCTTGTCAGGTGCTTGTTTAAAATCTTATGGAGACCAATTGCGGTTAAGATGGCTTGTTGTCTAGTGTAAGTTCATCTTCTGTTTTTGTGTGGAAGAGGGTCAACAGCAAATTAGTGAACGCATTTTTTAGTTCAACGTTTTTAGTTTCTAGTGTGAAGGTGAAGGGAGTAACTTTTCGTATGCCCCCATTTTCGGTTGGTTTGCTGATTTCACAGCAGTATTTTGTCCAGTCTTCTCCTTTGTACTTCTTAATGTTTGCATCTCTTCAAGCCCTTTTGCCGTATCTGTCTCAGCTGGGCTATGCGCTCGTTTGTGAAACAGAAAGGGCCGTCCGCATCTTCTGTGACTGACTCAGAATCGCGTAAAATGTCACTAGGTGGAGTGGACAGTAGTGGCATTTTTTCCAGCCCTGAAAAGGGCTGAGTCTTAGTGCTGGTTTGTCTGGTGTGGCGCTTTGACATGACTCTCCTCCCGGCGGTCCAATGGATGGAGTGCGTTCGTCGGTGGTCCGAAGCGAAGTGTGTTGGTGTGGTTGGGAAGTAGAGCTCGAATTCTTTAAAAGCAAAGACATATGATCGTGCACCAACTGGGAGAATTAATGCTCAGACTCAATCTCGTCCATGGAAAGTCGCACAAAAGTAAAAATAAAATTGAGGGGCCCTGTACCATTTGGTCCGCGGACCGGTACCATATGGTCCACGGACCGGTACCGGTCCGCGGACCGGGGGTTGGGGACCACTGGTCTAGAATATTGAATTTCTAAGTTAAGCCTTTCTTGCTTTTAATCTCAGTGGTAATCTTTCACCTTTAACTATGTGTTTTCCAAGCTCTCTGTCTTTCTGAGTTTTGTGGCATGTGTGTGCCTCAAGTAAAGAGACAAATGCACTGTTATTTCCAATTCAGTGTTTAACAACCACTGTCTTCATAATCCTTCTGTTCCTCATTTAAATAGTTAATCATTCAAAATATAATATATTTAATAAATTGAAAATAATTTATCAATGATAGAAATCAAAGTTTCATTACATAGAGTTACAGACTAATACACAGTTAATTTACACAATTTAACTCACCTTTTATCATTTCTATTTTTAAATGTATTTTTGTTTTCATTATTAGTTTTTAATGATAACAAATGAAAAGGCCTCCATTGTATATGTAATAATTTTTTTTTCTATAAGGCGAAACTGGAGATTGGAAAAATTGGTTCACTGTGGCTGAGTCAGAGATGCTTGATGCTGTATTTTATAAGAAAATGGCCAATTCTGCAGTGTTTAGCAGATACAAGACAGGGTGCTCCTGACTGCCATTAGTATAATCTTTCTATAAAGATATGCATCTGGAACTACTGGAATTGTCTCAGACAAGTTTAATAGTCACATATTTTTCTGTTATTAAGATATGGTAATTTAGCATTTGCAAGCCTAAGCATTTGCATTTCTTTTTACATTATCATTAAAATATGTTATTATTAATATTGTGTCCTATTTGTAGCCTTTATTATCACTGTCATCCCTTTAAATATTGCGAAATCGATAGTAGGCACCTACCTTGTATGTTCACTGCATTGTTTGTATGAATGTTTTCCCAAACACATATACTGTATGCATAGATAATCTTGTTTCACTGATACATAAAGTATGCAAACTGTTGTGTTTTTAATGGGCAATAGGTTCTATTGACAAAGCTTAGAGCAAAGGTCATCTGTTGAATATTAAACTCCTTTCTCCCAGAAAATTAAGACAAAAAAAAGTATCTTTTAAAAAAAATATCTGTAATGTTAGTTTATTTGTCAAACATTGCAAGAGTGAATGTCTTTTGTATTTTTTAATCTTCTGACAATTAAGATTAAAAATACAATTCATGTAGATTACTGTAAACAAACCTCAAAGTGCTTACAGTTGATGACAGTAATATTTCATTCGCATTCAGTAGTATAGAAACAAAAAGTAAAATGAAAAACAAAACACATCAAACAACAGCTGCCTAATAACTGTTAGCTATATTGCATAAAATATTAAATATGTAATAACTATTATCTAAATCTCTAAAGATCAAAGTTTTCTTTTTATTTTAGAAGTATAAATGACCAAACATCTACAACTTCATTATTATTAATAATCACAATTATTTTTTTCTTTGAATTTCATCTAATCTGTATAGCATGTCAACTGCAAGTTAATTAAAGTTTCATTTACATGAATGATCAAAAAGAAGAAAATAATTGCTCAGAAGCAATTAATTGTTTTGAGGGTCATATAGTTTTTTTTTAAAAAAAACTTAGTAAAAAAACAATAATAACTCAACCATATGGAATATAAATAAAACTGATACATACTTCACATATATCTTACATATATTCATTTAGCATAGCAGAGTTAAAGAATAATGTAACTCAACCCTACAATATATAATTACCAGTATATGTAAAGCTGATAAAGTGCTTCACATATCTTTCATGTACACATGTAACATAGCATAGTTAATGAACTTAACTCAACCCTATGAAATATAATTATATGTAAATTTGATAAAAGACTTCACCTTTTTTTGTATACCTGCATGTGCAAGTCTGATACACTGCTGTACACAAATGACCATGATCAAACACTAATACTGTGGCCCATTCCGAAGTCCATAAAACATGAGTGCATTTATCGTGCAGTTTATTCAGCTAAACCATGGACAATGATGCTACAATTTCTCCCTGCATAGACAAAATACCAACAACTTTAGATCTTTAATTTAAACATTTACTGACTGTCTCCCCTCTTCCCAATGAACAGTTTTCTTCAATCAAATTTAAAAGCAGCTGTAAAATCAGAAACTAGAAATTCAAACCAGTTTCATTTAACTGTGATTTTGCAATCACTCCTTATACAAAATTCACTCTATATCCAAATATTAATTATCTACAAAATTCACTCTATATCCAAATATTAATTATCTACAAAATTCACTCTATATCCAAATATTAATTATCTACAAAATTCACTCTGTATCCAAATATTAATTATCTTTTTATCAACCAGAAACAAAAAAGCTTCACATACTTGGGTCATATTTTGGAAGAATACCAAACTGTTCGATAATTAAATCAGAATCAAAAGTGTAGCTTTTCGTTAACCTCAAAATGAAGTGATTGGCTATATTCTTATTTTAATTTTGACACATTCAGGCACCAAACTAAGCAGAATTTTACCTATATTATTCTTGAAAAGGAAACACAAAAACTTACACTTCCATTTTTAGTCTGCTAACAATGTCAAGGACAGCAGCAACGAAAGATTCATGTTGCTGTGGTGCATCCATGATAATAGACCGAACTTTGGACATGTAGTACTCAATGGTGTCCACTGTTGGATATTCATTAGTACCTGTTAAAAATAGCTCACTACTGTACATGTATAAGAACTACATAATATTATCATGTATTATTCATTAGTGTCTGTTAAAAAACCAACACACTACTGTACATGCATAAGAACTACATAATTTTGTCATGTATTATTCATTAGTACCTGTTAAAAACACAGCACCTACTGTACATGCATAAGAACTACATAATTTTATCATGTATTATTTATTAGTATCCATTAAAAACACAACAATACACTAATGTATATGTATAAAATTACATGGTTTTGTCATGTAATACTAATGAGCATCTGTTAAATAGACAAATATACACTAATGTATATGCATAACAACTACACAATTTTGTCACGAGTATTCATTAGTACCTGTTTAAAATACAATACACCCATAACAACATAATATTGCCATGAAGTATTAAATGGTGACTGTTTAGATTTATCAGTACTTAATAAACCAGTAATAAAATACAACAGGTCTTGGGTTACAAACAAATTCATTCTTAAGGCCGTTATACTGGTTTGGTATGAAAGGTGGAATTTGTATATAAATGTTCTTATCCATTAATGTAACATTAACAAAAATAACATTCTTGTGCCTCAGCATCAGTGTAAGTTTGCTATTCATCTGCAACTGAGCTAGTTGACCATATAGTAATGTAGTAATAATGATGGATTGCTATTATAATTACATGTAGGCCTACATGTAACTGAAATTTGATTTAAAACTGAAAATTAATGAGTCATATTGGCTTGTTCATATTGGTAGATTGCCAAATGGCAAGACTGCCAATACCCAACTGTATTTTATATGCAAAACAATTACTCTTTGGTACTGAAAGATGACAGTTTGAATTAATTAGTACCTCTTAAATACACAACCATTTCTACAAGCATGACAGCTACACAGTTTGGTTACATAGTATTGAATGGTGACTGAAATAGTATTGTATAGTGAATGAATTTATTAGTACCTCTTAAACACAACATATATTGTTTTGCCTGCATAACTGCTTAGTTTGATCAAATAGTATTGTATAGCGAATTAATTTATTAATACCTCTTAAACACAGTATTTATTGTTTTGCATGCATGATAAATGCTTAGTTTGATCAAATAGTATTGTATAGCGAATTAATTTATTAATACTGTACCTCTTAAATACAGTATATATTGTTTTGCATGCATGATAAATGCTTAGTTATGACCGGGGAGGAAATGAACTGAATATTCTCCACGTAGAATATAGAATTAGACTTGTGTTTTGGTCACACTCAATTCGTCGTGGCAGCCTTTAAAGCTTGTCCTTACTATTCTACGTTTGGATCCGAACCTTGGGCAATAGCTGGCCACCAGGGGAATGAGCTGAAGGGACCAGGATTGCGCCGAGAGAAGAATATTCCACGCCACTCACGTATCGGAGCTGCTGCTGCTGCTGTAGACAGCCCTCCGTTGATAGATTTTGGATCTTGGACCGTCGCAGAAGACGGGTGTCCGTTGATGGATTTTGGATCTTGGACCGTCGCAGAAGACAGGTGTCCGTTGATAGATTTTGGATCTTGGAACCGTCGCAGAAGACAGGTGTCTGTGAGCTCCATTTTGGTACTGTCGTGGAAGACAGCCATCCATTGATAGATTTTGGATCTTGGAACCGTCGCAGAAGACAGGTGTCCGTGAGCTCCGTTTTGTTACTGTCGTGGAAGACAGCCGTCCGTGTTCTTCGTCATAGAACCGGGGACCCCAGCGTTAGGCAACGTGGGACGAGTATTGGCAAGTCGCAAGTTTGTTTGTACGTACGTACTGCACTCTCCGTGAACCGAGTTTTCATCGCCAAGCATGCTATTTTTCAGAGGACAGAAACTGTAACGTTTTGTGTTTGCCAGCGTGTACACGGCAGTTGTGACTATTTCGTTTTTTTTTTGTGCTGTGTGTTCCTGCGTCGACGATTAGGAAAAATTTATTAAGAGGTGCATTACTAGGTAGGTTAGTTAGCATATAAACATTTTTATATTTTACATGAACATTTAACTTTGACTTTTACTAAATGGATAATGGTTGCGGTTATGGCCGCAGTTCTAAGTGAAAATTAACATTCGTTGACGTTGGGTTTTTCACCCACTATTTAAAGATAATTTACTCTTAAGGTTAAATATTTTTTCTGCGGTCATTACCGCTGGTTGTGCTGTAGTGGGGTTACGCCCAAAGTAATTTTGCGCCACTCGATTTTGGCAGAAGTAGTGAAAACGGTCATCACCGTTTATTGTTTGATTATTGTAGTTTATTCATCATATTTTTTTAAATTATTTTTTTCATTTTCCATCGCTCATGTTTCCCCGTCCCATGGATGCCGTGTGTGGATGTTACCGAATGAACGACTAACACCGTGTGAGAGTTAAGCCAGTTTTCCATTTTAAAATCCTTTTTAAAAATTAAATTCTTTGTTAACTCTTTCTGAAGAGTTGGGCTTCCTTTCTCGGGTTTTGAAAGTGTATGTTGGTGCGGTTGTTTGTTTGTTCGTTCCGTACGTCCCTCACACGACATTCACACGCCTGCTCACACACACTCACGCCGGCTTTTCACATTTTACCCCACATCTCAGAATAAAGCTAATCCTAACCCCCACAAGACTATTCGTGGTGTCTGAGTGTGAGAATGATCATCAACATCTGATCGTTCGATGTGATCCCGGCAAGTCGCGGCTACTGGGTCTGACCCCCCCTACCCACCGAGGAGGAGATAGGGGCCAGCAACAATCCAGCAAACGCACACCACCGCGACAGTAGGCAATTTAAAAAATGTCGAGAGCTTTTCAAAGACTTTTTAAGAGCTGAGCATTATGATATTCAAGGTCCACCAGCATTTACACTAATGTTCAAGATTACAAAATTTGTTTTTGACATTATGTTTTTGTTGCAAACAAATTAAGAAATTTAATATCAATATACAATACTTTAGCACACTGAATTCTTGTTTGCAGTGCAAGACTGTGCAGTTTTGAAATGAAATAACTTTTAAAATTAAAGTTTATCAAAATTCATAAAACTTTTACCCATTTTAGGTGAGTGAAATATGAATACATAAGCTTATTTGGTGAAAACTACTTTTAACAGTTATATAAATAAAATAAATGAGAAAAATATTTCTGGTCAATTTTATGTGCCTGTACTTGTCTTTTAATGCTTATTACAGACATAATTTTGAATTTTTACACATCTGCACTTATTGTAAGAGTATATAAATATATCAATAAAAAAGAACATAAGTTTTCCAATGAATTAGTATTATACACAAGTAAAAATATTAAATATGACAGAATGATGGTGGATTTAAGAGACGCGTATCATTACTGCCAGCCTATAATAACATCAAAATTTGCAAACCTTGGAATGAAGAACACATTTGGTGAACCACAGCATAAACAGAGAATAAGATAATCTGAGTAAATAAAAGTACTCTTTATCTATTCTAAAGTTGTGAAAAATTAAAATTTATTATGATGAATGTAGAATTGTCTGCGTGTAAGTTGGAAGAACAGTTAATCAGTATAATGACAAACATAATTTTTTTTATTTTTATATTTGTTTACAATTTAAAAACGTTCACTGAACATATTCCAATATTCAACAATGCAACAAATCAAACTGCTAAAAGCTTTTATCTTGAAAGACATATCTTCAAACAGGAAAACAAGTCTTAGGATTTCCCATTGTTGACTATTTTTTAACGTTTAGGCTCATAAAGTGCTTCCAACAATTATTCATCAATATCAGAAATAACCAGACATCCCTACCCCCTTCCTCAGCAGACCAGAAGATCAATGATCCAAAAGCAGAAGATTCTATGCGGAATCGGCATTTTAATAGAAATACCAATAATATAAAATAAATGCAATATAATAACAAATAATGTGAATTTTTTAAACTATGATTTGTCTACTTTTTTGTCTAGTCTCCATTCCAATGTTTTATTTTCAACTAATTTTTGTCATGCCACCAAGTGTCCAACAAGTATCGAGGGCCTATTCTGCTTGTGTCTCAAAACTATATAAGAATGAGTGATATTTGCATCGAGGACTGGACAAAGTCTGGAAATCTACTTTTCACGGAGTTGCAATTGCCTTAATGTGGTCTTAGAGAGAAAATAAATAGGGTAATTTCTTAATTTGGAAACTAAAATTTATAACTATATACTTGAATGTATTTGAAAGGCAAGAAAAGAACTAAAGGTCATGTTATTTCAGTACATGTAATTTATAAATGCAAGAAAAGAACTATAGGCCATAACATTTCAGTAAACGGCAAAAAAAGAACCATAGGTCATGCTATTTCAGTAAAAGGCAAGAAAAGAACTGTAGATCATACTGAGTTTTATTCAGTCAGAAGTGTTGTGGAATGCCCAGTGCTGTAATGTCTGTAGAGTGTCCAGAGCTGTTCAGCTAAGTTGCAGATTTACTCATTTTCAAAGAGCTTGGGGTTGGGTGGGTGTTAATGGTATGGAAATGACACTTTTTTTTTTCTCTTTACAAATGGTTTTCTAATTGGTTGTCTGACTGCTTGGACAAGGGGTGTCGGCGATTGAAGTGGTTACATTAATTAAATTTCTTGCAGACATTTTTCTTTTATAAACGTACATCAATTTTATTTTCGACAGTGTAACTGATTCATTAACAGTAATTAAACCCTGCAAACAATTTTCTTCCATTGCGCATGCACCATTCCTACGTGCGTCATGTGTGGAACTAGAAGCTGATTTCGTTAGCTGCTGGTAGAACTGGGTGAGTGTCGTGTGCACAAACTGTCTACATTATGAACTCACTTCTTGCACACGGCTCTTCAGTCCTGATCCGAGTTTATTCCTGGGGCACTGTGTCCTAATATGTCACGTGACCCACCAGTTCCAGTCTAGATTCTGAAAAACGGGAAAACAGTGTACAGATGTGTTGATTTAATTTTGCTAAAGTTCCTACCGTACACATCGGATTAATGCGCCACTTTTACCACTGAGTTAACAAAGTTGTAAGCTAACTTTCTATCACAGTTACCAGCGGAAATAGGCACGAGTTAAATTGTAAGTTCTAAGTGTTTAAAACAATTGTGCAACGTCTTCTTTGTGTTGTTGACTGTCACAATCAGTGTTACAACTTTGTTCTTTTTATCAACATATTTTCTTTTATTAGCAGCTTAAATTCAGGTAATTCTCTTCAAATGATTTTTCTTCTTTTTGTTAGCTGGCGGCAAAGAATGATTAAAATAATGTTATTTCACCAGCAGACCTTATGCTTTTCTTAAAATATATTTTAAATAATGTTCGTGTTAAATAATATTCAGCCATTAAACTCTGGAAGAAAACAAATAGCCTAATGGCATTCTATGTACGTAATATTTTATATTATTTAAAAAAATATAAATAATTTCTTATTTTAAAAAACAAAATATATCGTATTTGACAAGCCCCCAAAATAAGACTGACCAAAAACTGCAAAAAGTAATTTTGTACATCGTTTGGATCTGCTGCAAATGAAGATAAATTATCGGCTATATAATTACAAATATCTGGTTTTATTTGTTTAGCTAGTAGTAACCACGTGTCCATTGCCCTCACTCATACTGATTTAACAGAACGGAATTGTCACAAACGTTAAAATAATCTAGTGTTTAGCATGTTACTACTACTACTCTGCTAATCTGTGTGCGCGCGCGTTATTTATATATATTCTATATATGTGTACTGAATGGTTATGAACATTTTAGAAGGGTTGTCATGTCAAGTGACTTACTTGCTTTCTCTCTCTCTCACAAACACACTCAACAATTTATCAATGACTTCAGAAATCAGTGAATGCCGAGTGGCTACAGTTCAAGTTATCTGTAGGTCAATATCTCTGAATATCAGGTGGAAGGTGTGGGGCGGAGAGTTGAGAATATGCCTGAAATTGATAATGCAGTCTAAACCAGTTGCAAGTGGATGAGCAGTTTTATTATCCAATGGTTAAGATTTATGAGAAGAGATGAGCCAATGGACTGAAATCAAAAGTTTACATGCTGTAGAGATTTCTATTGTTTAATCACTTGAATTTGGTGTAGCAAGAAGTCTGGTCATGAAAGGTGGCCATTAGCTTAATGGTGAGTTAACTAACTGATTGAGAAAGAATGGACTTATAGAAATATTTCGTGCATTTTTTGCTACTGATATGTTATACTTGCATTTTACTTAGAGATACCTTTTGTGAGTAGACTATTATTTCTACAGATTGTGTACTATGCTTATATGTAGTATGCTAAACACTTGACATTATTTCTAGTGAACCTGTTCATAAACTATTACACTGTATTTATTATGCTGTGTGCATGTATCGGGCTAATAAATAATGTTGTATGAAACTATAAGTTGCCACTTGAATGTAAGAAAGAATGGAGTTAAAAAGGAATAGACTGGAAATTTAGTTTGCTCCCTGGGAAAAGCAGCCTTTCCCTGTATTATCTGAATCTCCTGGTTTACTGATTTATAAATGGCTATGACCATGGTAGACGTGAGAAGTATCTACTGCATGTGTAAATGTAAAGAATACACTACACTCTGTTGATGGCAAGGTATGCTAACTACATGAGCAATTTCTGGTACAAGGAAGTTACTGGAAATTGCTACAATTGTTGTTCTGCTTGAGGGGAGTGAGTACAGTGAAGGAGCTCCCAGGTAACCTTGAATGAATAGCAGCGAATCAGTACTCTACAAAGTGAGGAGGGAATTGCAAGGGATTGACAGTAATAACTGAACAATAAACTTGTGGCTTTGTTACAAAAAAAGCACACAAAAGACTATTGAAACATCTCCTAAACCAGGTTATGTACAAACTATTATTGCTTATATCTAATAACTCCATTTCTGTTCTCTGATAAGAACAATCCTGTGATTTGTATTGACACAAAATTGTTGAATTGTGTTTTAGGACATAAGACTATATAGATATTAAAATTATTCGAACCTGGTTTTGTTGAAATATACTGTCAAGTAATCTTTTTCATTGTATTTGTTATATGTATATTTGATTGTTGATTTAATAAATTTATTGACATTCTTACACATATTGATAGCCTTATGTTGGAGAAGAATGTGGGTGGATGGGGGCTCGCTAAATATAGATTAAAGACGAATTTATCCCTTTAGCAAATTTTCCACTTACGGAAACATTGTATGAGGGTAAATATTTGTCTTGTGGGAGAGAGAAAACGTTTACATCGCCCGCACATCCGCCAAGTCAGAGAGACTAGTGGTGTCTGCTGGAGAATTTTTAATGACATAAATTAAAACTCTTATCACTTGTAATTAGTTATGAGCAATTAATTAATAAATAATAATAATAGCCATTAAGCGGCGTTGACGTCAAACATTCTAATAACTAGGAGGAGAGCCAATGTTTGGCTAACACCTGAACAGTACAAATGACAAGATTTGTAATGATTGTATGAATAAAGAAACAGTATTGACTCTATGAACGACAAATTTGTAAGACTGTACAAATTATAAGCTATGTAATGACTGTACAAACGACAAGCTATGTAATGACTGTACAAACGACAAGCTATGTAATGACTGTACAAACGACAAGCTATGTAATGACTGTACAAACAAGCTATGTAATGATTGTACAAACGACAAGCTATGTAATGACTGTACAAACGACAAGCTATGTAATGACTGTACAAACGACAAGCTTTGTAATGACTGTACAAACGACAAGCTATGTAATGACTCTACAAACGACAAGCTTTTCTGTCATCTCACAGTGACTGTCAGTAATCACTAAATAAATCAGTGGTCGCCCCTGTTAAGCGTTCACTTCAACTGCCTAGCATATTCAGATGCTGTTCTTTGATTATGTTATTCATCACCAACGCATAAACCAGTCCGCTCTATGACATTTTTGGAACCCGATGGACTCCTTTTCACGGCCAAATCGAGCCTCACAAAAAGGGCACACGAAAGGTCTAGTGATGGAGGCATTCGCCAGGCAAGCGCACTAAATATGTTCAACGCCTTTTTTATTTTTAGAAAGGTGCACAGGCACAAAAATCGCAACGTGTATTTTAATTTATTCGTCTCTTGTTCATTTCAGCATAGTGTACTTTTGTTAGGTTTCGCCCCCCCTCCCTCCCGAGCAGGCCTACTGTGTGCGGACATCCTCCCGGGGATCGAGCAGCAGTGTGCTAGTACGGTGACAACCTGCCAGAAGTTCAGTTCCTGCGAACGAACCAAAATTCTTACTTTGGTAGGACACGAAGTAAGCACCATTCCCATTATGGACTGAATTATTGTTTGTATTAATTAGCACTGCCCTTTCAACATGCTATTTGTGGGTGGGTGGGTGTAAAATAATTTTACATTCTAATGTATGGTATAAGAGAGGAATTGTGACTACATAATATTATTTGTCAAAAGCTCTGCTTTTTACTGGTGACAAAATGTCTGCTCTTTGATAGTTTCAGATGGGAGATATTATGTAGAACTCTCGCTCAGTTGACCCGAGTTCGAGCGTAGGTCATGTGAAAAGGAGGTTTTGCACTTTTCCGCTAGTGTAACTTCTCCGAAGTTATTGTTATATTTTATCGACGAAAATATCGTGTAGAACGTTCATGTATTTTTACTAATGATTGTTGTTTGAAGCTAAAGCATATCTCTTCCAGAGAAGGTTATGTAGTACTAGTATTAATTCACGCCATATGTATAGATGATCTTTATGTATTTTAAAACCATTTGTAGCAAGTGAAGTTAAATGGGAGAGTGAGAGTGAGATGATTATTCTATGCGAATTAATGTAAACCATTCATTAGTTATGCTTGTATCTATTGAGATTAATGTAATGGAAATATTATTGTTTCATTTCTAAATATTTCTCCATGACGAGATTTTGTAAAGTATAAGTTAGCCGTAGCTAACGTTTAATGATGTGAAAAATGTAAGACTAGAGTTGTCTATTGCTGTCGTCACAAAGCCTTGACGCTGTTTGTATTTATCAGTGGCTATAGAGAGAAGCATTGTTATTTCAGTAATTTTCTTTCCTCATTGGTTGTATGTATGTCTTGACTTACTGAGTTGATCTTCATATTACTTTGGAGACACACTCCTCATTTCGGTCGTAATCTGATGGTCATCAACGTTACGTCATTGATAAGGATGGAGGTACTGCACAGGGAATAACGTTAACAACTCTATTCGACGATTACTAGCTAAATGTTGGACCACACTAAATCCATAATCGACCAGATAAACAATCTTGATTTATTTGATAAAGGCGGGACTGTATAGCCAGAGATATGTGGATATTATAATTCATAATTAATCAAAGGGAAAGATAACGTTGCCAACTCAATGCACTTCAGCTAAGTTGTCTGTCGCTATGTTAGATGAATAAAGGTCCCGAAGATTGGTCTGGCATAGGGATTGAATGTTAAAATTAGGACACCTGGCTGTTGTCAGTATTAGAATATAATAACTTGATGATTAACAATTTTGAGTCTGGTACTGCTATAGGGACGTTAAATATAACTGGGCACGTGACAAGTAGGTAATGTGTTTCTTGTGAATACATTCTCAAATGAGTTGACCTACATTATTGAGCAATGCACTTTTATATGGCCAGATTAAGATTCTTGTAGACCCTTAGCACTATCTTTCTAGAGGGCCTTTGTGGGACACATTTTTGTTGTTGTTGTTGATTATGTGGCGGTAGTATTTCTGAATAAGCACTTTAGGACTAATGTACTCAGTTCCATGGAACATAATCCAGTAACTCGATTTGATTGCTGCCACCACCAAAGAAACATAAGTCAGTGCACGTCATGTACCGATCGGTGAGTGGTCTTGTCACGTCCTCACAGACAAGGGTGGAGACACATCGCTACAGACAGACCGGGTTGCAAATTAGGGTAGGACCCTGCCAACCCTGGACATAGGTTCTTAGCTGATCTCCCATCTCATAATTATGTGGATTGACTGCTCTACACCATGAAACGGCCTAATGGCCATGACAGGTGTGAGATGAAAAAGACTTAAACGCATCTGATTAAATTTCAACGTTGTAACAGTCAAAAGTAGATGGAGTTTGGAACATTTCCGAAATAATACATTAATCCTGTAATGATTTTAACGGACTGACTTCAGATTAAGTATGGTTTATTAGGCTCATTCAGATTGCTATATAACTTAAGAATTATGGGTAGTTAATTGGAAAGAGTAGATTGTGTTGGCCGCTGTTCGGGCACATTTGTACCCAGAAAATCAACGGGGTACCTTTACGTCCTCCATCAAGGCAATATATTCTTTCCAATCTCTCTCCTCAGCAATCGCTTGATATTCTTTCCAATCTCTCTCCTCAGCAATCGCTTGATATTCTTTCCAATCTCTCTCTTCAGCAATCGCTTGATATTCTTTCCAATCTCTCTCCTCAGCAATCGCTTGAGAAATCAACGCAAATCGTGAAATTCAAACGGCGATTTATCTTTTTCACTTTATTTCAAGTGTTACACCATTCCTCATGTCAGTCACATTATTTATTCATATTTCTCTCTCACTGCAAACATTTATTTCTTATATATTGCCATTTTGCAAGCAAATTAATCTTCTTTTGAAAATATTTAGTTTTATGTAATTTATATAAAGACTTTTAATTTATGTGTACATATTATAAAGCACTTACAGGTTTTGTAAGCTGAAGCGTTGAAGCCTTGTTTTTAATTTTTATTATTATTCATATATTTTTCAATATTGAAAAATTGTAAACAAAAACAAATTTTAGCATCCTGTTACCGATGAGTTCCTTTTATGATTTGTAACTTTATTATTGGTCTCTTGTCTGTCATCTTGACATGGCGAATTAATCTTGATCAAATGATGTATAGATCTCAGAATGCCAATTGTGCATGTGCTGGACAGAAAGGGGAGAGCAATCAAGCTAGTGTACTTGGACAGAATTTTCTTCCCACTTCCGCCATTGGTGGACGATCTTGAGACACACTTGAGACACATCCGTGAACTTGATGTCAGGGATGATGACATTCTGATTTGCGCTTATCCAAAATGTGGTACGTGACGTACTGCATTGCTTGTAAATGTTGTGACGTGTTGTATTGCTTGTAAATGTTGTGACGTATTGCATTGTTTGTAAATGGTGTAACGTGTTGCATTGCTTGTAAATGTTGCGACGTATTGCATTGCTTGTAAATTTTGCGACGTATTGCATTGCTTGTAAATGTTGCGACGTATCGCATTGCTTGTAAATGTTGCGACGTATTGCATTGCTTGTATATGTTGCGACCTATTGTATTGTTTGTAAATGCTGTGACGTGTTGCATTGCTTGTAAATGGTGTGATGTATTGCATTGTTTGTAAATGGTGTGACGTATTGCATTGTTTGTAAATGGTGTGATGTGTTGCATTGCTTGTAAATGGTGTGATGTATTGCATTGTTTGTAAATGGTGTGATGTGTTGCATTGCTTGTAAATGGTGTGATGTATTGCATAGTTTGTAAATGTTGCGACGTGCTGCTTGTGTTGAATTGCTTGTAAATGTGTGCCATGTTCTTGTAATGTATTACTTGTAAATGGTGTGGCGTGTTGCATTGCTTGTAAATGATGTGACGTTTTGATTTGTTTGAAAATGGTGTAACATGTTGCATTGCTTGTAAATATTGCGACGTGCTGCTTTTGTTGCATTGCTTGTAAATGATGTGACATGTTGCATTATTTGTAAATGGTGTGACGTGTTGCATTGCTTGTAAATGGTGCGACTTGTTACATGTGGTCCATGACTTATGATGCATTGCTTGTAAATGATGATTGTGTTGAATTTCTTGTAAATAGTGTGAGGTATTGCATTGCTTGTAAATGTTGTAATGTGTTGCTTTGCTTATAAATGATGTGATGAGTTGCATTGTTTGCAAATAGTGTGACGTGTTGCTTGCTGTGCATTGCTTGAAATGATGTGATGTGTTGCATTGCTTGTAAATGATTGTGGTGCATTGCTTGTAAATGATGTGATGTGTTGCATTGCTTGTAAATGATTGTGTTGCTTTGCTTATAAATGATGTGATGAGTTGCATTGTTTGCAAATAGTGTGACGTGTTGCTTGCTGTGCATTGCTTGAAATGATGTGATGTGTTGCATTGCTTGTAAATGATTGTGGTGCATTGCTTGTAAATGATGTAACGTGTTGCTTTGCTTGTAAATGATGCTTGTATTGTATTGTTTCTAAATGATGTAATATGTTGCATTGCTTGTAAATGATGTGATGTGTTGCATTGCTTGTATTTGATAAGATATGGTGCATTGTTTCTAAATGATGTAATATATTACATTGCTTGTAAATGATGCGATGTGTTGCATTGCTTGTAAATGATATGATGTGTTGCATTGCTTGTAAATGATATGTATGTGTTGCACTGCTTGTAAATGATGTAATGTGTTGCATTGCATTGCTTGTAAATGATATGTATGTGTTGCATTGCTTGTAAATGATGTAATGTGTTGCATTGCTTGTAAATGATATGTATGTGTTGCATTGCTTGTAAATGATATGTATGTGTTGCACTGCTTGTAAATGATGTAATGTGTTGCATTGCTTGTAAATGATATGTATGTGTTGCATTGTTTGTAAATGATGTAATGTGTTGCATTGCTTGTAAATGATATGTATGTGTTGCTTTGCTTGTAAATGATATGTATGTGTTGCATTCCTTGCAAATGATGTGATATATTGCATTGCTTGTAATGATGCTTGTGGTGCATTGTTTGAAATGATATGTATGTGTTGCATTGCTTGTAATGATGCTTGTGGTGCATTGTTTGAAATATGTATGTGTTGCATTGCTTGTAAATGATATGTATGTGTTGCATTGCTTGTAAATGATATGTATGTGTTGCATTGCTTGCAAATGATGTAATGTGTTGCATTGGTTGTAAATGATGCTAGTTGCATTGGTTGTAAATCATGTGATGTGTTGCATTGCTTACAAATGATGTGATTTGGTGCATTGCTTGTAAATGATGCTTGTTGCATTGCTTGTAAATGATGTGATGTGTTGCATTGCTTGTAAATGGTGTGATGTATTGCATGTGGTCCATGACTTGTGATGTGTTGCATTGCTTTTGGTGCGACATGTTGCATTGCTTGTATATGGTGTGATGTGTTGTTGTGGTGCATATCTTGGTTATGATTTATGCTTCCAAAATCTGATGCAGTCTACATCCTAATTTTATTTACTAACTTTAATGCAAAATATTGTGACACTGCAAATAATCTCAAACTTTTGAAGTATTAGAGTAAAATATCTTAAGAATCAGTGTTTTTATGATACTATCAGTTGTATCATTATGTCAGTTAATGACAATGTATCTGAGAGAACATAGTCATGGTAAACTGAAACTAGTCAGGATGGGAGGTTGTAGTAATGTAAACTCAATTGTGGCTAGAGTGGTTCCCCACCCCCACCCCCAACTACTCATAAATCCCAAAGGATCCTGCATAAAACTCATTTGATACTATTTATTTCAATACAAGGTCTTACCCTATTTAAATAAACTGATTTTTATTCATTAACTTAATAAATATACCCTTTTTTTAGAAACATATCTGCACCTGTATCATTGGTATTAGTTCCCTGCAATTTGATCATCTGAGTTATATTGACTTTGTGCTAATGGTTTAAAGGTACACACTGGGTCTGGGAAATAGTACAGATGCTGCGCAAGGGTGAGGCTTCCTATGATCCACGATCCAAAGAGTCAATGATGATTGATTTCATGCCCAAGAGCACCCTGGATTCTCTTCCCTCACCACGCACACTTAACTCCCACTTACTCTTTCGCTATTTGCCGGAGCAGATTGCACAGAAGAAAAACAAATTGATTTTGATCAATAGGTAAGGAAAGCAATCTGTTCTAATTAGCTGACAAAAAAATATCTGACCAAACACAGTTATGATTTTATAATATTTTTTGCATGTAACAAGTGAGCAAGCAAGCAAGTGCTAGGTGGATACTGTAACATACTTGATCAAACTGATGGCATTGTGTGACATTTCTTGCAATCAAATCTGTCCTGTAGAATAGCTAAAATTTTATTACATTATATAAATTACCAGTCTTCTTTGCAATCATTAGTTTGTCCTGTAGAATAACTAAAGTTTTAATACATAAATTACTAGTTTTCCTTGTGGATCAAACTATACTAATTTGAAACTCAAGTCAGTCTATGAACCATTATGTGTTTGTAAACACACACACACACTCCTCCCCCCCCCCCCTCCCGTAATTCGACAGTTTTGATGTCTCTGTCATGTATCATGTACTTTGGGGTCCACATCAAATAATTGTAAAATTAAGAAAAATATGCATGTATGTCAAAGATTATCTTTGTTGTAATCAAATAATACTTCTTAATTGAAGAGGGTGATATTTTATTTTTTTTGCAAAATTTTAAATATCTTGAAAATTTTGGGGTCCAACAATCTTATTCATGTAAAGACATTATTGTGGGGTCCCACCATATAAGGAATTGTGCACAAGCTAACTGTTAAAGATGCAAACTGAGGTCACATCTTGATGGTCCACTGCTTTATAATGTGTTTGTGTGAATAAGAATAGTTCATACTATTATTGATGTTTTAAAACTTACATTCTAAAATGTGTGTAAAATTATTTTGGAAATTTCAAAACAACAAGATTAAAAAAATATGAGTAGAAATACAAATGAATTTCAAAATTCAAACATTAAAGGAAGTAGCAAATTAAAATACATACAGTAACAATAAAAAATTTTCTTTGCTGATAATGAAGCTGAAAGTTAGGTGTATTTTTGCCACCATTCCTCATTTGCTTAAATGCTCTATAACACAATAAATTAAAGATTCTAACAAATTTAATTTGAATATTAAAATATTATAATTTATATAATAAAAATTGATAATGTCTGCTTTCCATTACTAATTAATACATACAAACAATTTAGTTTTATTTCAATTTACCACTGGATTATTATGCTAGCAATGAAAGAATCAATGAAAGAAGATATTAACAAAACAGTTAATGTACTCAGCAAGGTAACAGTAACAATTCTTATTTATAAGCCATATGATATTTCTTTCTTTGAATTTTTCAAATCAGATAGTTAATTTGTGTATCTCCATAATGAGAAAGACAATGAAAGGAATAATTACAAAAATTAATGCTTGAAGACCAAGTAAAGAGCGTGTGAATATGAATGTTTATGAATACTTGGACGAACAGACAAATGCAATAAAACAATACAAACACGCCCCTTTCAAAAACTGAATAATGAGTTTTTCAGAAAGTATGACAGTAAACAGTACCGCCAACATGAAATAATTCACACAAAACGTGGATTAACCACCATACTTCAGTTTGTTTTTCATATCAATAATGATTGTCCCGGTAAAAATAAAATGTTCTTATTCTTAAATCTATGGCAAATATTCTAAACGTGCTTATCAAAACTTGCTTCTATTTTTCTACTTACTGATAATGTGAATGTTCAAAGGGCGGGGGGAGACACAAAGTCATAGCGCCAATCATGACGTTAATTATTCAAATCGCTGTTCTAGACCTCCTGTGTGTGGGCTGGGTCTGGTAGTCTTGACTGTCACCATAGTAGCAGCGGTCGCTATTTTTGCAGGCCTCTGGTAGTCAGCTGGGCTCAACAACCTCCTGGTACTATCACCATACTTCGTCGAGTGAATGTGACCTCATGCTCATGAATGTGATAACTTCTCCACCTGTACTCTGGTCTGAGAAGAATCCGCTCCTTCAAACATGGAATAGAATGTTCCAGGATGGAGCCCAGACAGAGAGTACTGAATGACCTGTCTGTCTATGACGGTGTGCAAAGGACATTACACATAAGGCTGTCTTGAAGCATTGAATTTTTCACTTTTGCCACAATGTAATTATAAACGTGTTGCCTCAATGTTTATGATACTCGGCGTTTGACAGATGAGAAGGATGAGGAAAAGAGATATTTCCAACTTTCCCTAGTTTCTGTTATACAAAATCTCACCACAAAAATATTGCTCTTTATGAAGTTACTGTCTTCATGTCACTTTCACAAAAAGTTCCGTTCTCATGTTCAGCCATAATACTTTCACAAAACTATACTTGGTATTCCTATTATAATTTCGTTTGATGTTCCTAAATCATGGAGAGAGAATTTTACTGTCACCGGTGTTAAATGCCATGCTGCATGACCTTTGCCATGCAGCGGGCATGAATCTCAAAGTCTTTTCTGTTGTTTCTGCTGTCTTGGTGTTTTTCGATTCTCTCTCTCTCATTTCTAACCCTTCAGTTTCTCCTTTTATCCTTTCCTTCAAAATTCTAAGGAGATTCAGTGGTCTTGTGATTTTCTTTCATTGGTGCATGTGATGTATAATGCACATACTCTACCTAGACAAACCTTTGGCTTTCCCTAAGAGCACACTAGCTAGCTTTCCTACTTTAACATTTGCTTGTAAACAAGAATACACAAATGCACATGCATTTGTGAATATAATTGCATTCATTATATAAATTCACCCTAATATATATATATCTTTAATCTTGATATGAAACACATATTTTACTGTCTACACAAGTCAGTCCTAAACTAAATGAAATTTGGTGAACATAAAACATTTCATATTTATATACATGCGTTAGCGCATAATTATGTGAGCTCTTACGATCAAGCCTTTTGTCAGTGGGTTGTTCCCCTTTGACCACAGTGGCCTAGTGCAAACAGTGAAATAAAAATATAATTTTGGCTCCATGCTTTTCTCGTGACAGATAGGGTGATAAGAGATATAATTAAGCCAGCTGAATTTAGATAATATCAATCTATTTTTAGCTAGCTGTTCATTACACATTAATATCATTATTATAAATATTAGTTTATATCTTTTAATTTTATTTTTCTGCAAAAGCTTCTTTATGCAGCAATGCACATAATTTAAAAAAAGCAAATTAATTCTGGTAGAACTAGAACAGTAGGAATTTAGAGACCAGTCAAGTGATGGGCTCTATCTTGGAGTCAATAAAAACAAATATACAAAATATAGTATTAAAAAAATATAAGAGAAATGTAAAATAATCTCTATATATTTAAAATTCTGTGATAAATTGATCTTTGATATTTTTCAATGTTCTCCTTCTCAAAGCCATTTCTATGTCCAGAGCAACAATTATTTCTTTTTTCCCCTGGAACCTTGCCTGTGGTAATGTTGTGAGAAAAATGATGTAAAACTGCTGATTTTTCATCACTATTCTCATTGTTCTTGTTGATTTAGTGTTTGAACAGATACTTAAGGATATTGTACAGTTTTATAGTGCTGACAACCGTTTGCATAACTTGCTCATGGTTTGCTTCTTCCCCTTCTGTGTTCTTGTGAAAGAGGATCCAGAGTAATTCATTGAAAGCATTGTTGAGTGCTTTGTTTTCTGTTTGTAGCGCAAGGTCATGTGGTGAGGTTGGAAATGTGTAGGTGGTTCCATTAGTTGTTAGTTTGGACATCATAAAGTACATAGTCAGTGATTAGATCACCATCAGCTTGCAGTTCTTCTTGCATCTTTATTAAGAAGTCGCAGGAGAGAGTGGTCATACAGTTTTTTGGACCCCATTGCTGAAGGTGTGTGTTAGGTTATGGACCTAAAAAATGCAAACTTACAGATACATACTTACATTTGTGTGTGTGTGTGTGTGTGTGTTATATGTTGGTAAAATTCTCTTATCATAAACTGATTGGGTCACACTTAATTAATAAGTGATTAAAAGTTTCACTTGCAATAATTAGATAAATGTTACTTTATTTCACCAGACAAATTTTATACACAGATTGTATATTGGAAAATGGATTGACTTAGTTTCGTTTGAACTTTCTTTTAAAACTTTTCTTGCAAATAATGTTAGGTGATTTCGTTTTCTAGTATAGTTACATACTTTAATATAATACATAGAGATTTTAAAGGATTCCACCCTCAAATTGTTCCTTTTATTCATCTACTTGTCTAACCGTCCATCCCTTCATCAGTGTGCCAATAATTATAATCTATCTCTAGCCCACACCTTCATTGGTATGCTAACCATACATCTCTGCCCACCACTTCATCAGTAAGCTAATTGACCATATCTTCATCAGTATGTTAGCCATCAATCTCCATTCATCAGAATGTTAACCATCTGTCTCTCTTCATCATGTTAACCATCTCTCTTCATCAGTTTGTTAGCCATCCGTCTCCCTTCATTAATATGTGAACCATCTACCTCCCTTCATCAGTAAGCTGACCATCCATCTTCCATCATCAGGATGTAAACCGTCTTTCAAAATCAGCATGATAACCATCTATCTCTCATTCTTCCCTTCATCATTATGCTAACTACCTCTCTGTCAACCACCCCTTCAACTGTAAATTTACCAGCACCCATATGCTCCTTTTGCAGAGACCCTCGTGATGTCTGTGTGTCATGGTACAATCATGCATGCGGACTAAAAGAAATAGCAGGTTACATGGGGGAGTTCTCAGATATCCTGCCACTGTTTCTGGAGGGCATAAGTATGTGAAAATGTACACAAACATGAGAAAATGTATTAAGTTCACAAAGCTGAAAATGTTCATGGCATCTCAAATAATGTTCTTCAGCAAAAACAAACAAAAATACTATTTATTTTTCTGACCAAACAAATGCAAACACTTTTAATATTTCTTGGTAAGTACATGACCTACTTTTGTATCTATTTCTGAAATAATTTTATATATCACTAAAAGGCACACTTTGTAATCTATCAGCAAAACTAGTCATTCAGGAGAGTCCGATGTGGTTACGATGTTACAAACCAACACACCTCAACTGTTATGTTTATCAGCTAAAGTGTTCTTTTCATTAACACATGAATCAGTTAAGTGTCAAGCTGTTCCTTAGCATGTGAATTAGTTAAGTGTCAAACTGTTCTTTTAACTAGCATAGGTGTCAGCTAAGTGGTATCATTTAAATTAATTGAATAGAATGTGTTTATGATTAAAACATTATTACTGGTCTGTTATAGATGCTATCATTATAATAATGAAATCATTTATAACTGGTCTGTTATACACGTCACCAGTATAATAATTCATTTGTCATCTTATGTGATTTTCCCCCAGCTGTATACGATTCCTGGTTTGATTACACCAATGACTGGGAAAACGTGGTAAAAAATAATCCAGACATTCCAGTACTAAATCTGTACTTTGAAGACATGAAAAAGGTAGAGTGGAATTACAATAAATATTATATGACAAGTTTGTAAAACAAATGAAGAAGTGTGTTGACTTTAGGAGAATGTATTTTTACTTTTAAATTAAAAACTGAATCAATTATTTCCAGTTTTGTAATGTTTAATGAGAGATGATGAACTCACTACTTAATCATGGCATTTCTGCAAACAATCATTTTAGATATATTAAATGATCAACATGCTGAGTTTTCATGAACTTTTACAAAACTTTGTAAATGGATGAGTTAGAAACAGCTAAAGATGTATAGCACTTGTCTCTTGGCTAGCATTGCTCATTTGGTGAAAAAAATTCATAACAGAAATCCTATGTAACAAGAATGTCATTATTTTGCATTTAAAGCTTATGATTTGACCCAGAAGTGTAGAAAATTACTTCATATAACTAATTTTTCTTGTTAAAATACTACTTAACAATAAGTATAAAAACAATACAGTCCTATGTATTTATGTAGTTACAATTCAATTACAACTCAATCAGCTGATGTATCTGTACCAGCTGACCTCAAGGTCAAGGTACTAGCAATGCAGGAAAATGATAGTGGCTCAGACCACAGCGTGGTCATGGTTGCTGGAGTTTTTCTAACCACTGAATATACTTATGATCGATGCTGTGAAGCATTCATTTTAATCTGCTTAATTAATACTACTGTGTATACATTTAGAAAAGATTTTTAGAAAATTTTGACAAATATACTCAAGAGTCCTGCCACTGAGGGCCAAGAAGACACTAGAACACACAAGTACATTAAGACAATTTCAAACTTTGACTCAGATTAGAATTTAACTTGTTTAATAAAATTAAACTGGTGTGCAAATATATACCTCATTTCAGTGAATGTGGAACGAATGAGATTTTCTTAGTTGAAAACAATATTTGTATGAGTAATAAGATTTTCTGCAACAGTTGTACAATGTTCAGATTATCTTGTATTTTGTTACTAAGAAAATTAGGCAAGAACAAAACCCAACAATTGTACAATGTTCAAATTATCTTGTATCTTGTTACTAAGAAAATTAGGCGAGTCCCAAAACCCAAGAGAGCACAACAGCTGTATACTGTTCAAATTATTTTGTGCCTCGACTAACTAAGAAAATAAGGTGATCCAAAAAACCCAACAGTTGTACAATGTTCAAATTATATTGTGTTTGTTACTAAGAAAATTAGGCAAGCCAAAAAAAAATCAAAACAACAACAGTAACAAATTAATCTCAGGATTTTCTTTCTACTGAATTGCAGGATCCAAAGACAGCTGTACAACAGATTGCCAAGTTTCTAGACCTCAATGTTTCTAATGAGCTATGCCAGACTATTGCTGAAGCTTGTGACTTTGGCAATCTGAGGCAAGCAAACATCCAAGAGAAAACAGATCCACTACAGCATTTATATAAAGAGGATTATCATGGCATCTACAGAAAAGGTACTGAGCCATCTAGACTATGGGAGAGGATATCTTGAATAACTGTAATGATGATATAATTGATACAATTAATAATTCCATTAAAGTAACCTCATATGCCATTGTTGTAACTCACGACATACAATTATTTAACAAATAATGATTACTCTGGTCTTTATCCATCATAGCACATTTACAAAGCACAGGGAATAATTACCAACAATTAAGACAATACAAATTACAATACATTGAGATCCCTACACTACAAATAGGATATGATTAACAAATGAACTAATAAACAGTTAAGATAAAAAACAATTACAGTTTAAGAATAAATGGTTTGTCATTGTGAATATAGACATGGGAAGCAATCCTTGAATGCATAAGTTGAAGAAAATTTTTGATCACTAAAGAATAGCTAATTCGTATTCATCAATAATAGCAGACACTTCATGTTATGTTCTGTATACAGCCATTTGATTAGGGGGAGATACCTATATTTTAATTAGCTGACTATAACATTTAGTATATTTATTGTTTGTGTTTTGGCAAACCAAGTCTTATGCATCACTATAAATATCCAAGAGAGAAAGGGTTATTAAACAGTGACTATGTATGGATTCTAAATCTACAATTTTCTCTGTTCTAGGATATCTCTCATGATTTCTAATGTTGCTAGAGAAACAACTGTTAAAATTTTAATTGTTCATCTCTCAATCTGTAATGCATAAACCAATATATTTCAAAAAGGCAAATAAAATAAATAAAAATTAAAATAAATAATATATAAATATAATGAACTTTCTTAAAATAAAAACTTTCTGGCTTGCTCAAACTTTATAGCACTTTCAATACTGAAATGGTTCTGGCACTCAAGAGTTTTATTTATATTACTGTGCTTGATATCTTGCTTTCATATTAAATGGTCTAGAATATTGAATTTCTAAGTTAAGCCTTTCCTGCTTTTAATCTCAGTGGTAATCTTTCACCTTTAACTATGTGTTTTCCAAGCTCTCTGTGGAGTTTTGTGACAGGTATGTGCCTCAAGTAAAGAGACAAATGCACTGTCATTTCCAATTCAGTGTTTAACAACCAGTCTTCATAATCCTTCTGTTCCTCATTTAAATAGTTAATCATTCAAAATAAAATATATATAATAAATTGAAAATAATTTATCAATGATAGAAATCCAAGTTTCATTACATAGAGTTACAGACCAATACACAGTAAATTTACACAATTTAACTCACCTTTTATTATTTTTATTTTTAAAGTATTTTTACGTTCATTAGTTTTTAATGATAACAAATGAAAAGGCCACCAATGTATATGTAATAATATTTCTTTTCTATAAGGCGAGACTGGAGATTGGAAAAATTGGTTCACAGTGGCTGAGTCAGAGAAGCTTGATGCTGTATTTTATAAGAAAATGGCCAATTCTGCAGTGTTTAGCAGATACAAGACAGGGTGCTCCTGAATTCCATTAGTATGATCTTTCTACAGAGAGATATGCATCTGGAACTACTGGAATTGTCTCCGACAAGTGTTCATAGTCACATATTTTTCTGTTATTAAGATATGGTAACTTAGCATTTGCAAACCTGAGCATATGCATTTCTTTTTACATTATCATTAAAATATATTATTAGTAGTATTGTGTCCTATTTCTAGCCTTTATTATCACTGTCATCCCTTTAAATATTGCTGCATCAATAGTAGGCACCTACCTTGTATGTTCACTGCATCGAAGTAGAGATAACTTTTCTAATGTTGCACCAAACACATATATGTATATATAATCTTGTTTACTGATACACAAAGCATGCAAATTGGTGTGTTGTTAATGGGCAATGGGTTCTATTGACAAAAATTAGTGGAAAGATCATCTGTTGAATATTAAACTCCTTTCTCCCAGAAAATTAAGGCAAAAAAAATTTCTTTTAAAAAGAAAAATCTGTAATGTCAGTTTATTTGTCAAACAGTGAATGTTTTTTGTATTTTTCAATCTTCTGACAATTAAGATTAAAAATACAATTCATGTACATTACAGTAAACAAACCTCAAAGTTCTTACAGTTGATGACAGTAATATTTCATTCGCATTCAGTAGTATACAAACAAAAAGTAAAATGACAAACAAAACACATCAAACAACAGCTGCCTAATAACTGTTAGCTATATTGCATAAAATATTAAATATGTAATAACTATTAAATCTCTAAAAGATCAAAGTTTTCTTTTTATTTTAGAAGTATAAATGACCAAACATCTACAACTTCATTATTATTAATAATCACAATTATTTTTTTCTTTGAATTTCATCTAATCTGTATAGCATGTCAACTGCAAGTTAATTAAAGTTTCATTTACATGAATGATCAAAAAGAAAAAAAAAATTACTCAGAAGCAATTAATTGTTTTGAGGGTCATATTGTTTTTGTTTTTTTTTTAAAGCCTAGTAAAAAAACAATAATAACTCAACCATATGGAATATAAATAAAACTGATACATACTTCACACATATCTTACACATATTCATGTAGCATAGCATAGTTAAAGAATAATGTAACTCAACCCTAGAGTATATAATTATATGTAAAGCTGATAAAATGCTTCACATATCTTTCATGTACACACATGTAACATAGCACAGTTAATGAACTTAACCCTATGAAATATAATTATATGTAAATTTGATAAAAGACTTCACCTTTTTTTGTATACTTGCATATGCAAGTATGATACTTTGATGTACACAAATGACCATGATCAAACACTAATACTGTGGCCCATTCCGAAGTCCATAAAACATGAGTGCAATTATTGTGCAGTTTATTCAGCTAATCCATGGATGATGATGCTACAATTTCTCCCTGCATAGACAAAATACCAACAACTTTAGATCTTTAATTTAAACATTTACTGAGTGTCTCCCCTCTTCCCAATGAACAGTTTTCTTCAATCAAATTTAAAAGCAGATGTAAAATCAGAAACTAGAAATTCAAACCAGTTTCATTTAACTGTGATTTTGCAATCACTGCTTATACAAAATTCACTCTATATCCAAATATTAATTATCTACAAAATTCACTCTATATCCAAATATTAATTATCTACAAAATTCACTCTATATCCAAATATTAATTATCTACAAAATTCACTCTATATCCAAATATTAATTATCTACAAAATTCACTCTATATCCAAATATTAATTATCTACAAAATTCACTCTATATCCAAATATTAATTATCTACAAAATTCACTCTATATCCAAATATTAATTATCAACAAAATTCACTCTATATCCAAATATTAATTATCTACAAAATTCACTCTATATCCAAATATTAATTATCTACAAAATTCACTCTATATCCAAATATTAATTATCTACAAAATTCACTCTATATCCAAATATTAATTATCTACAAAATTCACTCTATATCCAAATATTAATTATCTACAAAATTCACTCTATATCCAAATATTAATTATCAACAAAATTCACTCTATATCCAAATATTAATTATCTACAAAATTCACTCTATATCCAAATATTAATTATCTACAAAATTCACTCTATATCCAAATATTAATTATCTACAAAATTCACTCTATATCCAAATATTAATTATCTACAAAATTCACTCTATATCCAAATATTAATTATCTACAAAATTCACTCTATATCCAAATATTAATTATCTACAAAATTCACTCTATATCCAAATATTAATTATCTACAAAATTCACTCTATATCCAAATATTAATTATCTACAAAATTCACTCTATATCCAAATATTAATTATCAACCAGAAACAAAAAAGCTTCTCATACTTGGGTCATATTTTGGAAGAATACCAAACTGTTCGATAATTAAATCAGAATCAAAGTGTAGCTTTTCGTTAACCTCAAAATGAAGTGATTGGCTATATTCTTATTTTAATTTTGACACATTCAGGCACCAAACTAAGCAGAATTTTACCTATATTATTCTTGAAAAGGAAACACAAAAACTTACACTTCCATTTTTAGTCTGCTAACAATGTCAAGGACAGCAGCAACGAAAGATTCATGTTGCTGTGGTGCATCCATGATAATAGACCGAACTTTGGACATGTAGTACTCAATGGTGTCCACTGTTGGATATTCATTAGTACCTGTTAAAAACACAACACACTACTGTACATGCATAAGAACTACATAATTTTATCATGTATTATTCATTAGTACCTGTTAAAAACACAACACACTACTGTACATGCATAAGAACTACATAATTTTGTCATGTATTATTCATTAGTACCTGTTAAAAACACAACACACTATTGTACATGCATAAGAACTACATAATTTTGTCATGTATTATTCATTAGTACCTGTTAAAAACACAACACACTACTGTACATGCATAAGAACTACATAATTTTGTCATGTATTATTTATTAGTATCCATTAAAAACACAACAATACACTAATGTATATGTATAAAATTACATGGTTTTATCATGTAATACTAATGAGCATCTGTTAAATACACAAATATACACTAAAATGTATATGCATAACAACTACATAATTTTGTCATGTACTATTCATTAGTACCTCTTATAATACACCCATCACAACATAATATTGCCATGGAGTATTTCAATGGCAACTGTTTAGACTTATCAGTACTTAATAAAACAGCAATAAACTACAGCCAGGTCTTGGTATGAAAGGTGGAATTTGGATATAAATGTTCATATCCATTAATGTAACATTAACAAAAATAACATTCTTGTGCCTCAGCATCAGTGTAAGATTGCTATTCATCTACATCTGAGCTAGTTGACCATACAGTAATGTAGTAATAATGATGGATTGCTATTATAATTACATGTACATGTAACTGAAATTTGATTTAAAACTGAAAATTAATGGGTCATATTGGCTTGTTCATATTGGTAGATTGCCAAATGACAAGACTGCCAAGACCCAACTGTATTTTATATGCACAACAATTACTCTTTGGTACTGAAAGATGAGAGTTTGAATGAATTAGTACCTCTTAAATACACAACCATTTCTACAAGCATGACAGCTACACAGTTTGATTATGTAGTATTGAATGGTGACTGAAATAGTATTGTATAGCGAATGAATTTATTAGTACCTCTTAAACACAACATATATTGTTTTGCATGCATGATAAATGCTTAGTTTGATCATATAATATTGTATAGCAAATTAATTTATTAATACCTCTTAAACACAGTATATATTGTTTTGCATGCATGATAAATGCTTAGTTTGATCAAATAGTATTGTATAGCGAATTAATTTATTAATACCTCTTAAACACAGTATATATTGTTTTGCATGCATGATAAATGCTTAGTTTGATCATATAATATTGTATAGCAAATTAATTTATTAATACCTCTTAAACACAGTATATATTGTTTTGCATGCATGATAAATGCTTAGTTTGATCAAATAGTATTGTATAGCGAATTAATTTATTAATACCTCTTAAACACAGTATATATTGTTTTGCATGCATGATAAATGCTTAGTTTGATCATATAATATTGTATAGCAAATTAATTTATTAATACCTCTTAAACACAGTATATATTGTTTTGCATGCATGATAAATGCTTAGTTTGATCATATAATATTGTATAGCAAATTAATTTATTAATACCTCTTAAACACAGTATATATTGTTTTGCATGCATGATAAATGCTTAGTTTGATCATATAATATTGTATAGTGAATGGTTTTATTAGTACCTGCTAAACACAACATATATTATTCTGCATACACGCTAACTACATAGTTTGCTTATGCAGCATTCAATGGTGACTGTTCAGATTCAATATCACCTGCTCAAAACCCCATTACATTTCACTATCACCTGTAACACTCCTTCTCAAAACCCTATTACATTTCAGTATCACCTGTGACACTCCTACTCAAAACCCTATTACATTTCAGTATCACCTGTGACACTCCTACTCAAAACCCTATTACATTTCAGTATCACCTGTAACACTCCTGCTTAACATTCTGTCATATGTCAATAGCACCTGACACTCCTGCTCAAACCTATCATTTTTCATATTTTTCCATTGCTTCATTAAATATAAAATTTTACTTATTTATTTAATATTTAATTCTTACTGTCTATGGAGTAATAAAACAGCTAAATTATAAATTACAAGATAAAAACAAATGGTTGTAAGCTCTCTAGTGATCTAAAAGGGTCAGAGAAAATGAACTGTTTACTGGATGTTTGTGAGTGCAGTTTGCAGTCAGGCATAACTGCACTTAACAAAACTTGGACATGAAGAAGTTTTTCTAGATAAAAGAAATTCAGTGAATATTTTAAGAGGTTTTAACAAGTGGACAATGATTTATAAAGGATCACCTAAGCAAGTCAATGGTAAGGTCAAAATGACATGGCTTAAATCAGATTGTAGTTTTGGAGTACCCTTAACCCTGGGAAGGAATGGTAACAGTCACCATTGTTCAGTCCCTTTACTTGTTGCTCACAATAGTTAAAGTCTTGGAGATAGGTATTTAGTTCTGGATTTGTGGGTGACTGTTTTATTTGGATTTCAGAATGATTTATGTATTTTTTAAATGACTTTTTATTCTTTCCAACATATTCACCATAATAATAACAAGTGGTTTTCATACTAATAAAAGATGTAAACCGAATCTGGATGGTAGCTTTATTTTTATTTAATTGGTAATACATTGTGCTATTCTTTGTAATGGACTTCAAATGAGCTTTTTCTATTACAACTTTGGTAGACTACTTCAGCTGCTGAAAAATTGTAGTATTCATTTGCAGACTATTCCAACAAATTTTTTTAATTAGAATCTTGGTAGACTACTTTTATTTTATAATCATGGTATTCCATTATTTGATGGAACCCTCTTTTTTCTGTCAGAACGATCACTATTTCTATTGGAACTTTAAGTGTTTATGCAATTGCCAAGTACTATGTTAACTGGTATTGTGCATGTCACAGCCAGACTGTGCTTGAATTTCTTGAGGAAGGTATGAATGTGCTTATGCAGTGATGAGTGAAGTCTAATTGTCTATAGTGAAACTAATATTATTTCCTAGTGTTAGTTAATGCAGCAAAGTGAAAAGTATTTGCCAGTCTAACACAAATAACCCTGTTCCAATCTATAAACACCTAACAAAATGAGGAAATCAATATTTCAAGTTATTCAGTTTATTTTCTAATTCTTTCTTTGTAATTGTGCCAATAAAGTACTCTACAGTTACAATAAGGTACACTATTTTTCCAAAAGAAACAGAATGGTTCCAAAACCGATCCAGGAAATATAGCAAAGCTCCAATAAAGTACATTACATTTCCAATAAATAACAAGATTTCAGATATGAAGGCTACAATAGTTTAAAAACCTAAAATCCACAGTCATCATTATACAGTCTTTGGAGATCATTAATTGCCTTATGTTTTCTGATAAAATCAGAAGATCAGAAACCACCATCATTTTGACCATGTGTTTTATCTGACTGTCTATTTCTTCAGTTACTTGCTTTTATAAATTCTCCTAATTCTTTATTTAGTTTAGTAATATGTGAATAATTTCTTTGATTTGATTGGCAGCATTTTTCCTGTTCATATGACAACCCCCCCAAAAAAAATCAAATTGCAAAAGGAAGAAATCTTTTTTTTTTTCAGAACCAACCAGACAACAAAATTCGCAATAGCTATTATTCTTGAGAAGAAGTCTTATTCTGGAATTAAAAAAATATGTTGTAAATTAGTTATATAGTCTCCCAGTGTTCTTAGTGCTCCAAGTTGGAATTCTCTGTATCCTTTTGAAAGACATACCGGAAATAACAGAAGTATAAAAAACTCAGGGTTGGTATTATTTGCAAATGTTTTCACAGCATTTTATTTTATGCATATGTAAATGGGGGAAGTAAAAGGGTCAGGATATTTCTTTAAAAATCAAGGACTCAATCCAAGGATTTACAGCCAAATTCAAGTGCTTTTCAAGGTCATTTCAAGGTTGCTACGACTCTGGTATAAATCATAAATAATGTGAATGGGTTCTGCAATTTTGGTAGTTGGCTTTGGGTGGTAACATACTTTGCAATGCCACTGACAGCATGGGTTCTAATAAGTACATTACAGATCCAATAAGAAAGAATATGATTCCAATAAACAGCATATTTCCAAACTACAGTCACAATTACCTGACAATAGAAGCAAATATTTTCATCATTCTGAGGTTTATAACAATGCACGGAAAAATATATGAATTAGTTCATTAGTAAATTTAAAAAAAAGAATGAAAAGGTAAATCACACGAACCACAACTCTGTGAAAACCTTGCTAAAAAAATAAGAATGAAATGTCAGCACTGATTTATCTATTTATCCTATTTTCAAGGATGATCAATATATATGCAGAATACAGACTAAGGATGAAGAAAGAAAACAGTCACATACAGTATACAGTTTGGCAGATGACCTGAGAACAAGATGCTTACCTGGTAGAGCGAGAGAAGCAAATCTTGTAGCCAGAGTACTTTTGATGCCGTCAAGGTGACCTTGCAGTGCCATGTTTGTCTGTCGTTGCTGTACAGCTTCCAGTTCCAGTCTTTCTATGGCCTGCTTCATGTTTTCAATGTGCTTGGACAAAATGGCATTCTGTTCTTCCAGTTCTGTTGTCTGTTTTCGCAACTGCCTTAGTTCTGTGTCTCGTGCTATTGTTTATATTGTTTATGAAATTAAAAACATAAATGAAAAACTACTGTTAGTGCAAAATCATATTAAATATGCTCTTTTAAAAGAAGAAACAAAAACTACAATTTTCTGAAATAATAAAAAAGAAGAAAAAATTCTATTTATGAAATTAACACATTAAAATAGAGGCAGAGATGTACCTGCCTAAATATTCTATATGTTTTAAGTTGTTCTTTCTTTATAAAGTATTGGTCTAAAATTCAAACTACTAAGGGATTTGGTGTAAAAAGTGACTAATTCAGCTACAACAACTCACTGGAAAATTGGAATTTAAATTAAGATATAATTATTTAAAATATGAACTACTAAAAGTTCTTTGTAAAGTCTGAATTAAACTTAAGAAATGAAGCATTAAAAGTTCTTTGTAAAGACTGAATTAAACTTAAGATTTGAAGCATTAAAAGTTCTTTGTAAAGAGTGATTTAAATTAGATATGAACTATTAAAGTCTTTGTAAAGGTGACTTATAACTTAAGATATGAAGAACTAAGGTTTTTGTAAAAAGTGGCTATTACTTAAGATATGAAGTACTAAGGTTTTTGTAAAAAGTGGCAATAACTTAAGTAGTACTAGTATGATGTACTATAGTCATTGTAGAGGTGACATTAACTTAAGATATGCAGCATTAATGTGTATGTAAAAAGAGACTTGCACTTAAGATATGAAGTACTAAGGCTTCTGTGTAAAGTGGCTTTGACTTAAAATATGAAGTACTAAGGTCTTTGTATAAAGTGGGGGCTTTAACTTAAGATATGAAGTAGTAAGGTATTCCTAAAAAGTGGCTTTAACTTAAGATATAAAATACTAAGGTCTTAAAGTGGTTTTAACTTAGATATGAAGCATTAAAGTCTTTCCTTATATAAAGTGGCTTTAAATACATATACAGTTTACAACAGCTTTCCTGGTTCTGCTCATGTATTGGTTTAAACTAATTGCATTAGAATTTTATCATCAATTCAACCATAAAAAATACAAGATACACAATATTTATCTCTTCATATAACCCAATAAAGATGTTATAATAAAACACATTAATATTCAAAAGGATCAAGTGCAAAAAGAGAACTCTTGATATCTCCTGCAAGAGTCCAAAGACATTATTGAGAGAACAAAATCTAGTACAAAAAGAAAACTCTTAATATCCCTTGCAAGAGTACAGAGGCATTATGGGGAGAATAAAATTTAGTACAAGGAGTGAGCTCTTGATAACCCCTGCAAGAGTACAAAGGCATTATGGGAAGAACAAATATATGTAAAAGGTAAACAAGGAGATCAAGATAACAAAATTAATTTGACAAAAAAGAATTCTAATTAACATCTGACATTAAAAAAAATGTAAAAGCTGGAGAAATTATTATAAGAATGATAACATAGGCACTAGAGCAGGGAATGCATATTAATTATAGCATTCATGTCATACTCGTGATTTCATAAATACTAATGATAGTCAATATGTCAATCCAAAGAAATTTAGAAAAATAACAACCGAACATGTTGATGAACAATTTACCTTTATTATGATCGAGAAATTCTTCTGTAAAGATGGGAATATCAAATGTAGCACTGTCTTCCTCATCTGGATTCAATGCCTGCATTGAAAACACAAACATTAGCTATTAAGATTCAAAAGATGATTAACTCTACTGCTGTGATGCAAGAGGTTTGTGCAGTGTTCAGGTACATAATTGTTGACATTGAGCCTCTTGCAAAAGATAATTTTGTTTTTTCTGAAAATATTATAAACTGAAAGGGAAAGAATTATATGCTATTATTCTTTGGCAATCATTTCTTTACAATTAAATTATATTTTTTTATTATCCTTTATTATCCCCTGATCTACTAAAAAACCAAAACAAAACCCAATTTACTAAATAAAGTTAAAGAAGAGAAATTTTTGAGTGAACACAAAATAATAATAAAGCAATATGCATAGCAAGTCAACCAGATAAAGCTTACATGCCAGTAACAATATTTTGTGGAGAAAACTTAATTCAAGAGCAGTCACAATGGTGTGCAATTCAGGCAACAATCTGGCCTACTCTCAATGAAAGTGGCACAAAATGAAATGATCTAATGGAAGGCAGTACTTTTATTTTAGTAACAAAACAAAAAATTAAAAAAAATTAGTAGTTAATTCTTTACTGAACAGAAAGCCTAGAGCATAAAAACATGTTGTTTCCCTTCGTAAGGATTTTGTTCTCTATTAGAAATTTTTAAAAACCAGTTAATCTAGGCACCAATTAAATAATCCTTTCATTGTTTAATTATAAAAAGCAGCAATTCTAATAAACAAACACCATAAGAAGAAAACTTTTAGTGTGATAAAAGTATTGTGTAAAAAGAAATGCTGTATGTTTATAACACATTTAAAGTTATGAATCACTAAACTAAAACTGTCAAGTGATGATTGCTTACTTTATTATAACAGTCTTTGAAGAAAAAGCAAAACCATCAGTTTAGCTTTATTTCAACTATAACTTTTACTTATTAGAACTGCCACTTTATATAATGTATATTTTAAAAAGGTAACCTTTAAAATAAAAATTAAATTAAAAAAATGTTTAAATAATTTTGTTTTTAAATATTTACAAATGTCCACAATCATAGGAATACTGCACAGAGCAAGAGGTAGTCTTGTGGACATCTGGTTGTATGATTTAAAAATAATTATTATTATATGAATACTAAATTATGACTCAAGGTGCTGGGAATTTTAAGCAGTAACTATTTAATAGAACTTAATTTATACTTTTTCCTTGTTCAGGGATGTTTAAGTAGTAACTATTTAATAGAACTTAATTTATACCTTTTCCTTGTATTGTTCTGGGATGTTTAAGTAGTAACTATTTAATAGAACTTAATTTATACTTTTTCTTCAAACCAAGGGCACTGTTTTTTTTTTTTAAAAGAATGCTGTTGCAAGAGATGTCTTACTTACATCCATGCACAAATGCATGACTTTTAGCCCATTCATCAAACCCCAGAACAGACTAAATGATTAAATTATTATTAAGCAGGATAAGCATTTTATTGCTATTGTTAAGTGCACAAAATTCAACCAACTTCAGAAAAAGTTTATGTGGCCAAACTAAAGAAGTCAAGTTTTACATTCATTTTATTACATTTAAATAAGAATTTTAAGGAAATTCTGTGAAGCTTAGTTGTGTCATCAAGGTGTACTAGTAGTATTAAGATGGTTTACTAAGACAACCATCGCAAAATAGAAGTAAGCTTATTATGTTATCAACAAGTTAAATACTGTCATTAGAGTACCAATAAATAAATTTGCAACCTTACATGTTACTACTTGCTTACTATTTAATAAATAAAAGAAAAAACAGAAATGAAGCAGCAGATGAATGAATGATACTTTATATCAAACAATAATTACATACACTGTTCAGTTGTGGCACTTCTAGCCCTGGGACACTAATCTGCTGACTCTCAGCCTCACCTTCTGAAAAATACATGCATGCATGGGACAATTCAACAGTCCCACAATCTTGCCCAACAAAAGACAGAGCAACAATTTTCATGTCATGATATTAGTAACTGTACATAAGTGGAGTCAAGATCACATGCATGCTTACACAGTGCTCTACTTAAATTTATATTACCTGGACAGATCCACTTAAATCTTTACATAATTAAACAGAATTAACTCTATATTGGCACACATCAAGTAAGTGCATAAATCAGTTATCTGTAGAGCATTGTCATTAACAATGTCTTATATGTCTTATTCAGCTTGTATTCTGCATAGCAGTTAAACACAGTGAAGAGAAAGTCACAGTTAAGGCCATGAATGATGAATGGCAGTATATGTTAGCTGTGCTAACGAGAAAGTAACACTATTATGAAGTGGTTTAAAACAAAAAGTAGATTAAAAATGGAATCTATGCTGTCAGATAACACAACAATTTTAGAGTAATAACAAAGAAACTTTAGAGCTTACTATGTATACATCTATAGTTTAATACTTGGTAAATATCTGTAAATACTTAGAATAAATAAAGCTAAACAATATGATGTACTATAAAGATCAACATCATAAAAACTAAGGACCCATTAACTTGCTACTTTATATAAATGTTTATTAAACACAATTTAAATTTATATATATATATATAAACACCTGATGCAAAATGGGTAAACAACTCAAGCTGAGAATATGCTAGAAATTGCTGATGCAATCCAAACCAGTTCTAATTGGATAATTGTTTTATTCGATGGTTAAGATTTATGGGAATGATGGGCTGAGATCAAAAGTTTAACTACTGTAGAGAATTCTATTGTCTAATCATTTAATTTGGAGTGGTAAGAAGTTCGGTCATGAAAGACAACCTCTAGTTTAATAGTGAGTTAACTGACTGATTGAGATAGCTAGAATGGCCTTAGAAATATTTCAGGCATTTTGCTATTGATATGTTATACTTGTTTATTATGTAGATATGTATTATGTGAATACACTATTATTTTTACAAGTGTTTGAATTAAGATGCTTGTATATAGTATGCCAAACACTTGAAATTGTTTGTAGTGAATGCGCTTGTAAAAGTGATAAGCATGTGTTGGGCTAATAAATACTGTTGCAGGAAATAAGTTGAGACTTGAATGTAAGATAGAATGGAGTTAAAGATGAATAAACTGGAAACATCATTTGTTCCCTGATTATATTTTACAGGGAATAAACGGACTTTTACCTGAATCTCCTGTGGTTTATTGATTATAAACCGCTATGACGGTGGTAGATGCGAGAAATATCTACCATAGTGTGTAAGTGTAAGGAATACACTGCACTCCATTTATGTATGGTGGCAAAGTAAGCTGCTAAATTATGGAATTTCTGATACAAGAAATTTACTGGAAATTGCTGCAATTGTTGTTCTGCTTGAAGGAGTTAATAAGCGAACGAGTGCATAGGTTAGAAATGAGAGAATAGCAGCTAGTCAGTGCTCTACAATGTGAGAAGGGAAACATGAGGAATTGAAAGAAATAACATGAAAAATAAACTTGTGGCTTTGTTAAGAAAAGTAAGTGAAAAGACCATTGCTGCTTCACTTAAACAAGGTTAGTTAGAAACAATTATTGCTTATCTCTAATAACTCCATTTCTGTTCTCTGATGAGAACTATCCAGTGATTTGCATTGATACTAATTTGTTGAATTGTACTTTAGGATATAAGACTCTATACATATACAAATTATTTGAACGTGGTTTCGTGGATATACTTATGTCAAGTAATCATTTTTATTGTATTTGTTATATGTATATTTGATTGTTGATTTGATAAATTTATTGTTAAATTTACTGACCTGCTTTAAACAAATTGATAACCATATATTGAAAAGACAGTGGGTAGAAGGGGGCTCGTTATTATAGATTAAAAGATGGATTTGTTTTCTCCTTAAGTAACACGTTTTCCACCTATGGAAATATTTTGTGATGGTAAATGTTTGTCTTTAATGTTCTGGAAGAGAGAAAAAGTTTACAGGACCTGCATATCCACCAAGTAAGAGAGATAAGTGGCATCTGCTGTAGAATTATTAATAACATAATTTAAGATTCTCATAACTTGTACTTAGTTATGTATGATTAATTAATTAATAATAATCATAACCATTAACTAGGTGGCATTCCATTCACATAGAGAGCTTTTATTCATGAAACCCCATTCATCATATCTAATTACTACCATGTCCAAAGAATTATAAACAATCAATACATAAAAAACGAATCAACTTTTAAAGCCAATCAAAAAAAGTCATCTGAGTTGTGAGTCTGTTGTCAAGCATACTGTTAACAATGGATCAAACTGTCAATTTATCAAACCTTTCGTCTTGGAAGAAAACTGTTTCTTGAAGGCTCGGTATGCTTCAGTCTGCTGGTAAGCTTCCATTTCTCGGTTGTAACGCTCTTTGTCTTTCTCCGCTTCATCCAAATAGTGCTAAAACAATGAAACAACATATTAAATGCTAAATGAAAAATATAGTAAATGATACAGATACCAATGACACAAACTGTATATAATTTACTTTAGAAAACAAGGAAATAATATTATTTGTTATTATAATATTTTAAAATACAACTACACAGATGTATATATATGGCAAAGTATAACATTTTGAAACAGAAATGCTGATGTGCTACATTTATGTCCCTTAGCTATGAATATATAGCTCATTCTCTGGGCAAATGTACCACCACCTATGAACATATAGCTTATTGTATGGGCAAGTGTACCATTTTGTTACATGAAGTGCGAAAAATAAGGTGGATTAAATCTAATTATTTTACATGTTAAATTGTACAACAGGACCTAATCCACATGTAAAAAACATAAGAAAAGATAAAAATTATAAAATATTGATGTTAATGAGTTTGAAATGTGTAAAAAGCATGTTTCTGTTGAAAACTTAGAAAGTAGGTTAAGATGTATTTTACCAGAAAAAAATATTTTATAATAAGCATTATCTCATTACAACAAATATATTTTTGTCATTAACCTAAATTATTAACTTAATCTGGATATATATTTATTTAAAATGGGGTAGAAAACTATAACTTCGTAAAGTGGAAACCTTATTGTTTCCCAGTTACAAAATTATCAACCATCATAAAATAAGCTCTATTTTTCTCAACTAAACATAAAAGGGCTAAGTTATTATGCTGCAAAGACAATATTAAGTAATAAACAAGTATCTATATAAATATAATGTTTTTTTATAATATATAATAAGCCTAATCGTGATGTTTATATTTTAGAATGCAATTCACAGGTTTATCTACTCTTACTAGGTCAGGTTTAAAACATATACACAGATATGTGAAATTTTAAATGCAAAAGAAATCAGTTGGATATGTACATAAATATGTAATCTATTTGTGAATCAACTTAATCAAAATATATTGAGATTATAAGAAATATTAGCTGTTTTGAGCGTTGATGATTCCAAAAATGTTCCCACCTTTACTGTTGCAACAATATGATCTTAATGGAAAAAAAAAGTTATTTTTCTTCTTTGGTACTCAAACTCATCACACCAAGATAAAATGACATGAGAGTTATCTTTCTGGAATATGGCACCTTTGAAAAATGTAAGAAGTAGTTCGCAATATTATTATCATTATTTTATACTTACAAATTTATTAATTCCGATGTAATGTGTTAGAAAGGAAACATAGTCAAATTAGTTTCCGAAAGCTGAATATTTCTGAATACAATGAATAAATTTGAAAAACGTTTGTGTAAGAATACTTCTGGTAAATGAATTATTTAAAAAGCATAAGGTGTTTATGTCCGACATTTCGACTTTTGGAAAAAGAATTAAGAGTTTTGGATCTGATTTATGTGGAAACTAAGCATTACAAAAAATATATCTTTATAAAATATTATTTCTTCACAAAATTGACCATTTGCAGGTCAAAGGAATATTAATGTTGCAGTAATGTATTCACTTCTAAAAAAAACCTTGATATGGTTAAGTTTGTTGGATTATTTATAACAGGGGTGCACAAACCGCGGCCTGCTGGCTACATGTGGCCCAAGACAGGGCACTGTGTGGCCCCCAGAGGACTTTATTTCATTATTTGTGTTTTTTTTTCTACTGAGCCATCCATGTGCAATCTGACTTGTGGCCATCCACACACTATCAATTGGAAATATGACCCTCTGGCCTAAAAAGTTTGTGCACCCCTGTATAACAATGAAAATTAAAGAAAATGGCTATATGTATGAATGTCACAAAAAGAGGTGCCATTTTTCAATTCAAAACAAATCTGTATTACAAATAATTATAAAATAAATAAACACATATTCACACAAATATCTTATGTATCACTTACATCAATTCTGGATATATATATATATATATATATATACACATGATAATGCTTTATTTTTAGGAAAACACATTTCAAATGGACCCACCCTTCATGGTACACTTGCTCAGAGAATGATCCATATATTAACAAAAACCTCACTATATTGTAGGCATCACTTATTGTGTGATCAATGATTAAAACAATCAGCTGCTTCTCAAAACCCAGAAATTATGAGAACAGACTCAAATCAACAAAATACAATAAATATTTTCTAAAGAATCAAAATCCTCCCCACCCTCACACCCCAAACAAATGCAATACCTGTTTTTCACAGTGACATAAATCTAAAGAAAATTTTTAAAAGTTGATTTTAATCAAAATAAAATTACAATAAACTGACTTAAGTCAACTACCTGCTTTTCACAGTGACATAAATCTAAAGAAAATTTATAAAAAGTTGATTTTAATCAAAATAAAATTACAGTCAACTGACTTAAGTTAACTACCTGCTTTTCACAGTGACATAAATAAATCTAAAGAAAATTTATAAAAAGTTGATTTTAATCAAAATAAAATTACTATAAACTGACTAAACTACCTGCTTTTCATGCTGTGGTAGATTGGACCATTCAGCACCAAGCTGTTTGGAAATGTCAGTGAAAGAGAGACTTGGATTCTCAAGACGAATTTTTTCTCGACGTTCTGTTAGGAAGCGCAGATAACCAGACAGGGGCTGCTTTGGTGCATTTGTGTCTTTAACCCCCTTTTTTCGCTTTTTTCCTTTTGTCCAGCCTCCTTTCCTCTTTGAGGGCTGATTTTAAAGAAAGAAAAGAAACCCCTTAGATAGAAGACTATGATACAAAAATGTCTGAATGAGCAATTAATAACTTATTTTATACATACAATTGGCAAAAATTTGTATTATTTACACATATACTCTTACTCATAGACATTATAGTAAAATATAGTGACATACACAATCACAAATACATATAAAAAAACAGAAAAAGTAACACTCTCATTTTTCTTTTGAATTAAATATGAAAAACTTATCAAAGATATACACACTTAAAGGTGCCTTTTTAGTTTTAGTATCAAATGAAACCAAATTAAAGATTTTTTTTAAAAAAGGAACTCCCCCAACCCATCCTCCCTCTGGAACAATGCCAGTCTCTTTAGAGTGCAAAATTATAAGCAAACAATAGCGAGGAAACATCAAGCAAATGTCTAGCAAACAATATATTTATTTAACACTAACTTTATACTGTATAGTGCCAACTAGAATCAAATTGTCGGTTATGTGAAAGGAAATAATAGAAGAGGTAGAAGAAAAATGTTCAAATTGATGCATATCAAATGCTCTTCACATTCCGAAAAACTAAAAGTCAATCAAATGTCAACTAGTCTCTCCTCTGAACAATATACTGATATTGGTTTGCTCACAAGTTTACGACTACAGTGTTTAAAATAATGTATGAACATTCAAGTGTGCAAGCAATTTGGCATGAAGATTAGTATGTCAGTTGTACTGCTACTAGCACTTATACAGCAAATACATAGAATGATAATTCTCTGAATGAATTTTATTGTTTCTGTAATTGTAAACAGTAAGCTTACTGAACCATGGCACACACTTGCAACAAAACCCACATTGTGAATCTCAAAGTAAAACCTTGAACCAAGTAACAAATCTGTCTATTTATAATTGTATTATTTCTTAGCAGCTAGATCCACAAACCTACAAATTCTAAGTTGAAGTGGTTTTAATAATCTACTCTATCAAGAGACTGTCACAATACCAACATAAATGTTTCAATGATCACTTTTCAATTTAACTTCAAATAACTAAAGGCATTTAAATTTTTAAAACATTTTTTGTAAATAATATTCCAAGATAAAGTAACATTTCTTAAAATGAATTAAGAAAAAAGAAAAATTAAGAAAATTAAAACATATACAATTGCAGATAAAAGGTCTTTATCACTGGAATATTAATCATGTGGTTTTGCCATATTTAACCAAAGCTTCATGTGGTGTAGAAGCATATTTAAATATTTCTGATTTTTTATTTATTTTTACATTACTTTAAAATTATTTGTGCACTTTCATAGGTTAATCATAAACATTCACATATTTCAAAGCTGTTTGCTAAATTCAGATTATTCATGAATTATTTCATTAACAAATTATTAGCTGTATGCACTTTATATGGATCAAATGCTCTAGTCTAATACTAAAGTCAGTCACCATCATCAATTTGTTAGCTTCCGGTGCCTGGTCTCAAAGATATATACACTGTTACGAAGTGTTAGACTTACTCTACTCAAATAGGAAGATAACAATTTTTCAACTTTCAATAGTGACTGACATCAGTGTTAGACAACAAGAGTGTTAGACCTCATATAAAAACAGCACACATAGCAAAGCAATGTAAGTATGATGTATCTATGCCAAGTGATTAAAGTAGCACAGTATAGCAGCAGTATGAACTGTTGGAAAATAAATCTGCAGCTGAGTGTACAGTGCGGTTAAATGATAATTTTGTCTGACAAATATTGAAATAAAACAGCAAAATGTGTTTATTTGCCATACTATATGTGGTTGATTGACAGCTGAAGAAAGAGAGGCAGGAAACTCGATATCTTGCAAAGAGTCAGGGCTTACCTTGGGACACACATGGGAATGGGGTTGGGGGTGGGAAGGGTTTCACTTTTCAGGGTCTGCCCTGTTCCCAAGATGCTCCCTCCACCTTCATATATAAGATGGACTATTAAAATTAGGAAGAGAGCTAGGAACCTGAAGACAGGGTTTCCACTCAGGACAGACGTAGGTAAGTCATGGTCCCCATCACCCATAATATATTCATTTGTTGCTAATGTCAAAGGGAAAGAACCCAAAAAGCTGAAATTTTGAAGGTATGGCTGAACCCTGGAATGGATAAAGGGAGTTGGAATTTGCTCCCGAAGGTAACCCTTTATTCAAATATGCCAAGGAATTTTCCAGAAAGAATGGATGCATGCCATTAGTTTGCATGGGACTATGTGGGACTTTGCAGAAATATTCTGAAGAATAGAATTTTCCATATTCATTTAATATTAACTGCTTTTTACACCTGGGCACACCGGGGTTTTCTGATCAATCATAATTTCATTCTCTGAATGTCTTAATATACATTATATTATTACAATCAAAGCTTGGGAATCATGAAGAAATATAAATATCAATGTAATGTATGGCATGTGATTTAGTCGATGTGTAAAGTTATGATGGTACATCTGTAGTCTTATTACAAATTACCTACATGAAGTTAAAATTCTCATACTGAAGAATATTAATTATAAGAAAACCAGTACTATTTTAATATAACTTATATATAATTAGACATTCCTTCATTTTAGGATGTTCAGGCAAATCACAATGTGTGAGTAATGTATGCATAGTTAAATAAATAATGACCAGAAGTACAAATTTACAATTTTGCTAAAATTAATAAATATGAGTTATAAAATGTTTATTTTACTTAAAAGAAAATGCTGACATTGAATTATATAATTTTTCTCTTTAAACCGCTTATGCGAGTCTGTTAAATGAAAGCACATCATTTTAAAAATTTACTGGCATAGATTATAATAAAATTTTGCAGGGGTACATGTCGGAAAATTTAGAAGGCTTCTGGACAAATTGTCTGAAAAAATATTTATGGATCATAAACTCTGCCCACCTGTATAATTTTGACCAACTTACAATGTGAAACGTGGACCTAAAAAGTCTAAATATGCTTTGAAGTAGCTATTTTTAAACAAAGAACACAATTTAATCTATAAAGAACCTGAACAAAAGCTCAAATTGTTTTTGAAGTCAAACAGTTAAAAACTGACCTAAATAGTAATTATAATATTCAAAGGTAAACTGCTTCCAAAATTAAATAGAATATTTTATAGATGTTTCATAGATACATTTCCCCTGTTGTGACCATGCTGTTATCCTTGACTTTAGAGTGATACTGTACTATGAAAGAGTGTGAGAATGTTCGGCAATGTTAAAAGATTACCTCCTGAATTAAATGAAAGAAAAAGTATATTTCTTCTTAAAAATTCAGCATGGTATATAAATCAATACCTTTATTTAGTGGGGAGGGGAAGGGACATGGCAAATGTGGAAAATTTAACTTTTATCTCAATTTGGTTTTTGGTTTATTTCAGTATTGTCCAGTTCAACACATCTTAATTCTTATTTAAGTTATTATCATACGCATGCAGACATATCTTTAAGTTTAAAAAAAAATTTTCATTGTTTTATATATACACATATGACACAAACAACAGTCATTACCTCTGAGGTGTCTGCCATGTCTGTAAGGGTTCCTGAGTTTTGCAAACCTTAAAAAATGTAATGTTATACAATTTTAAATACATTGAGGACTGGTATTTTATTTAATTCATATTTAAATTTAAAGGATGAACATACATTTATTAATTGCAAATACTAAAACTAAAAACATTTGTTTGTAAATACATTCATGAAAACTGATGTAAAGGAATTTTAAGTTAGGAGACTCACAAGTGCTTGAACATTTTAAACAAAACATAAATATCAAATACGTAAAAACTGCATGTGAAGAACTCTATCTAAATATATACAGATAGAGCAATACATGAATACAGATAGAATATTCAGTTGCTTAAGTAAATTTTAGGGTTAAGTAGACAAACCAGTACTTATAGAATGGGGTGAGCCTATCTATGACTTACTCATAAAATGGTCAAACTATCTATTCTCCTGTAGGTAGATGAGATATTTCCAACTTGGAACACTTTCAATTTATAGTTTAAACACATTTAATAATGTTTATCACATATCTTTAAAATATTATTTGCTGGACAGTCCATAAACTAAAACTATAATAAATATAATTTCTGGCAGCAATGTAAGCGAAAGAATTACTACATAATAAATGTTTACCTGTTCTCATGTCTGCATGATTTGCACCTCCCAAGAATGAAGGATCTGTAGGAAATCTAAATAAAAGATCAGTTGTTGAAATCTCTAAAATCTCAAGCAACAAAATATGTAATGAGTACATTTTCAACAATGTTTACATTTCTTAGTTTCTTTTTCCTCGATCTTGATCTTATAATCTTACTCAAAAGTTATCAACAACTGTAAAATTACAAAGAACAATATCTTTCTTGCTCAAATTCATTTCTGCTAGCTTTGTGTTGTGTGATTCAGTAACGTACTTTAAAAAATATTATAACAAAATATAGAATAACAATATATTATGCTTATAATTTAATTAATAAACTAGTTTAATGCAGAAAAGTCTACATCAGACAAAGTAAATTAGATTATTGCTGTTACTCAACCAAATAATACATAGGAAATTTTAAGTTCTACTGAGCACAGGATTTTAATGTAAATGATTCAATCGGTTTTGTGTTGATACACAGAAGACACACACACACACACACACACACACATATATATATATATACAAGACAGCTAGGTTAGCAAAGTTGCTAATCTTACATTTACAAGCAGATTAGAGTCCAGCCTTGGTCATTGAGATCTTGCTCAACTGATCCCCACCAACTCTCTAACTCATAAATGTTGAGCTTCACAGTCAGAATTGTAAGCACTTAAAGCTCTTTTTAAAAATTCACACACATATATATAAATTAAATAAACACATATACACATAAAACATATATGTACTGTGTTACTGTATGTTTATTTCTCTGTGCTACTCTATTTTTTGTTTATTTTGTATCATACAGATATTGCTAAAATTAAAGATTAAGTGTTCTCATAAGACACCATTATTTTTTCTTCTTCTTTATTAATATTATTATATAGATTTCTTTAAGAGAGTGGCAGGCACATTTACTGTTTTTTTAAAAAAAGGTTTGCTAGCCAGTAAAGCCTTATTTAAGATAAATAATGCTTTAGCCAACCTATATAGTTCAAGCTTGTGAAAAGCCGACAACCACTTTTCAGAATAACATTAATACAGTCAAAACAGCCTTTTGAATGTTTACATACTGAGCCTTTTTTTTTTTTAGTTGTGATGTTGCAAAAAAAATATTACATCAAGATATGTTACTTAGTTAGTGTCTATTGAGTATTGTGCTGCTTGAAATTTTTCTGTAGTATTTATCAAGTTGTATGCTAAAAGTACCAATGTATACATACCCAGCATCAACAGTTAAGTCATTACTTTCTTTAGAAACATCATCATCAAAGTTGTGGAACTGCCCTAAGCCAGACATGCCTGCCAGCATTGTAGCGCTGGCCCTTGGGCCCAAGTCCATTTAGCTTTATTGGACAATGAACTATATGCTTTAAAACAATATAAAAGAAAAATAATTAAAGTAAATAAAAAAATCAAGTCTTAAATGAACAAGAATATAAGTATGCAAATTTATGCTACTTGCTAGTTCAGTTACTGCATAAATAGAAAAGAACAATTGTAATTAAGAAAAAATAAATAAATCTATCTTCAATAGTTTTGTAAATTATAAATTTGATAATGAAATTCCATATTGTCAGCTGATAAAAGTATCTTTACTAAGTAGTTATTGATGGTCATGGAACAAAAGATAAATGGGAGTTCTTAGAGAAATGATTTGTTTTGAATGACTATTTAAAAATTTCAAAAAACAAGATTTTAAAGCAAGATGAAACAGCAACACTGTCCATTTCCTTTGCAGCAAAACTGAAATATATTACATATATTTTTCATCATAAAGCTACTTAGCTTTATCATACATCATTTTTCACTATCACAGTAACAGTCTGATTTTGTCTTCTGTTTTGTTTTTGGTATTTAGAGTAAGTTAAAAACAGATTTTCTCAAATATCAATAGGATTACTGTTGGCCTCATTCTCTGGGGCTTAAATACAGTCTTTTTAGGTAACGTATCTAATGAACAACATATTCATTTTGTACTGTATTAGTTACATCTAAATCAGGAACTAGCACCGAATATCTTAATTATTTGGTGTGCTATACATAGAAATGTTTTATATATATTAATTTCAACTGCTCTAACACTTACACAGTTACAGTAGAGTCTGATTTAAACATTTAAAAACTGTTTACTTAACTTTCTAAATAACAAGAGCATACTTCTAGTTAAATTTCACTTACATTTCACATCACAGTTATTCATTAATTGTTAAATCTAAATACATGACATTAAAACTGCAATAGTAATACTTATAAATCTGTTTGGCTAAACTTTTCAAAATTAAACATCAATCATCAATGCTATGTATAATGAGCTGTTTAAACCGTATGGCGTATGTTTACAAAATACAAAATTATCTAAGCAAATGGAGGTGAGGAACTCAAACTAAAGTATACAGAGTGCCCATAAAACTGAAAAGTAATTAAGATTGATTTCTAATTAGCAGACGATTTTCTTCTCTATACTACGTTTTTTACTTTAAAAAAAAATCATCTTTAGTCATAACGTAGTAAGTACAAATAATCAATGATCATTTGTTTCAAATCTCAAAACACTCAATTAAAAATTGTGCTATCATCTAGGATTTTAATAACTCTATGATTAAATCTGTTGAAAAACCGTTACCTTGCGTCAACTTAAGCAGCCGGCGCGCATGTGCTTGTGTTATGGTTCGAAATTTTACAGTAGAGGGGGATATACAGATTGAGCAAAATGGCGAGGCTAAATAATTAAGCGCAATGATAAAGAGGAATGAAAACGGTATGACATTAATTTCAGTATATTTCTTTCATACCGAATTATTCTCGTTTTATGAATTGGTAGTGTGTTTCATTCATTAATGTTATGTTTGAAATATTACTTTAAAAATATTAACAAAAACTATTAGACTATTTAGCGGAAGCTGTAGTTAGACAGATGGATACAGTGTGAGTCAGCTGAGGTCAAGTCAGGTCTATGCAAATGACGGGAGCAAATGTTTTGACAGTGCTGGGGGACGACAAAGCGTGTACGTCGTAGGCCACTTAATCTGAGATTTTCTCATACAAGGTGAGTTTTTATATTTAGGATGAACATTCTTGGTAAGAAAAACAAACAACGAGAGTAGACCTTCGGATGGGCACTCACTAATGTAGACATGAATGGCCAGTGGGAATCATGCAAAAACAAGTTCTGCGATGCCAGAACATCGGGTCACTGGTGTAGACAAAAGCCTGATTGTACCAAATAGATTGGAACCTTTTGTGCAAGTGATCACGCAAAGGTTACTGACTACCACAGTGATGCATTATCGGTAGGCCCTTCGGCTAGTGAATTTTGAGGTATTTTGGGATCATTTAGTAAAATGCCATTTCCAGTGCCAGGTCTTCTTTGGGAGAAAAATACCAAAACAAATATCCCCAGAACTGCCGGTGTGTACTGTGAAAGCTGGCTTGCTCATCGCCAATCGATAGAAATGCCATTTTACCGTTACTATTGCTTTTTCTCTTTCTGGTGCTGCTAACGCAACACATCTGGGATCTGACGACAACTTGTAAAACTGTTCCTTAGAATCTTGAATATGGCTTTTTATAGTTTTACTTGTTAACACTTCGTTATTATAATTACATATAGATATTTTTTAAAGAGCACCCAAATCAGACTTGTACATATATAATAATAATAATAATAATACATGTAATAATAATATAATGGTGACTTGATTGAATGCATAAGCTTATGAAAGCGCTAAAAAGGTTTTGGTAATTTTAATTAACAATTAATTATATTTAGAATTATTTTGGAGGAAAAGCAATATGAAATGCAGGTGTAATTTACAGATATAATTTATAACTTAGAAATGCTGACAAAGGACTGTTCAGTTTTAGGTAAGAAAACAGATGCTTTATTTTAATTTAATATCCAAAGATGCTATGGTATTTTTGTATCCTGAATAAATATATTCTTAGAAGATGGGGTCCATATTAATATGGACAAAAAAGGATGTGAAGTTGGTCAGAGATTGGGAAGAGACAGGTTTTTTGGACTAAAGGGATGTGAGAGTGATCATAGAAACATAATAAAAAGTACCTGTGTACACCACTTTCAACTCACAACCAGTAAATTGGTAGGGATAAAGTGGGGAAATTGGATTGATAATCTAAAAGTTATCTCAGCTGATTTTGTCTATGAATATTTCTGTAGAAGGAATAGTAAACTAAAAAATAAAGTTATTATAAGGAATAGCTTGTGATGCAACTTATTAATTGTTCTTACTCTTAGTCACTATTGACAGTTGGTGTTGTTGGCAGTTCTGTAATCATTTAGTAATTGCCCACTCTTACTATAGGATACAATAAATATAGCTTATAGCACATTTCACAGTATCTCTAGAATACATATATCACTTTGACCGGGTAATTTGTTTCAATCTTTGGAGACATTTCTAACAGCAATATCTGTAAATGAATCATATTGTAACATAGTAAATAGTAAACTGTGTCAGACTTAACAGAAATCTCCAAAAACTAATTTGAATGTATCATGTAAGTGGTAATTTATTGGTACTAAACATGATAATAAACTGTGCAAGTTTATGGGAAATGTGTAAAATTAATGCGTGTTATTGTATCATGAAATGTGGTACTTAGTAATCTGTATCACTAGTGAAAAACTCTCTAACCAGTAACACTTAAAGAAATGGTATAACACTTTAACAGAGCATATATTATTTTATTGTTGTATTTATGATGTAATTTATTTTTATTTTATGAGACTCTTTAACAAATACATAACTCCTTTTGAGTGTTTTATATAATAAACAGTTATATATAGTTATAGTGGTTTTGCTACAGGTAGTTTACTATAAATAATGTTTTGATTTGGGAAAGAAGCTAATGCTAATGAAAACGGAATAATTTAACAAGAGGTACATGCCAGAAAAGTTTGTAGAGGATTAAATTAAATTAAAATAAATAATTATTATTATAATTAATAGTTTATAATCATTATTATAAATGATTCAGATACTGTTAATAATTTTAGACTGACAGTATGGAAGACCTTACTAATAATCACATCCCTTTTGCACAGTAAACAGTGTGTTACAGACTTTCAGTTTAAATTTTAAAAATGTTTTGGTTTTTAAATTGAATTAATCATGTTCTCTATCTACTTTTACTAGTTTTCACAGATTTTGATCTCTGCTGGGATTTGTTTACTGGGCTCTATCCACCCCCACCCCCAAACTTGTTGGGTTTAGAGTCTGTTTAGTTTGAAGGCAGATGGGTGGGAAAGATAAAGTGTTTGATGCAGTGCTGCTGGCATGCCCACATATTTGAGAGTTTTTTAGGGGGGGAAATGAAAGCACAGTTCAGACTATGCTAAGAAGTTGTCAGGACCTACTTTGTTTTCCTTTATTTCTTTTTAGTAATTTAAAAAAAATAAATAAATCAAACAAACTTACACCCAGCAGAGACAAAAAGCAGTATAATATCTGAATGATGTATATACTTTTATGTGCATGCAGAGAGAATAAAAAATAAATCCAAAATAAATATTTTTCCTTTTCCTCTTTTAATAATTTAAGATAAAACCTTTTTTGAGACACTCTTTTAAGTATTTTGATTTCACACATGTTTGTGTACATAGCTGGGGAATCAGGCAAAAAGCCTTTGTAGGAAAGGCTGAGGTATTTTGCAGCCTGTCCATGTTTGGTGAGCAAATACAGTCCAGTGGAAAGCAAATAGTAGCAGTCTTGTAACAATCAATTTAAAAGATACAATCCTATGACAAACAAGGCATTTCTTATTGCATACACACTGGATGCTGCATACAGCTTTCATAATCATGTGTACTCTTTAATTGTCTTGCTACATTTGGTTCTTATTTTAGCAATAGCATGCAATTTTTAGCTAGAATATAATAACCAATGGGCATATTAATTTTTTTGAGAAAAGATTAAATCATTTCTTGTGACCAGCATTCATTACCTCAGTACTATAAATCACACACCCATCCCCAGAAAAGAAAAGTGTTGATACTGTATTATAATTTATGAATTGATTGCATTGTTTGCTTGTATGTGATATTCAAATGTATGCTGTAAAATAAATTCTAATAATAAAACATCATGTTCTTGGCTGAGATAATTTTTGAACTATTGTTCTTTAAGGTATATGGAACACTAACTCACAAATATGACACCAAGTAGACCTAGATGTCATGACAGTTGAACCACTGGTACATTTGAGCTTCAGGCCAGAAAGCACATATTTTGGCAAGGAGCTGGCTGACATAGTAATTGCTATACTGACTGGACATAAATCTTTTAACTTTATAACAAAAATCCCCCCTCCCCCATTTGTTATAAATCATTAACCCAGAAGAAAACCATCCTAAATGTTAATATAAATCAGTCAATCAGAGTTTATAGATGTTAACTATAAATTAAGGATGCAGTGACTATCATTCACTATAATTTATAAATATATGTAATGAACAGGGTGTTAGTTTTAATTGTCTGTCTTTTTTCTAGGTAACATTTGAGGAGAGATAATTAAGGAGAAAGGGAGAGGAGGTAACTTCATCCCCAGATTTAAAACTTCAGCTCTTGATTACCCCCAAAACAAATGTATTCATTTATTTATTTTATTTCCATATATTCCAAACTATCTGTGCTTTGAACTAGACTAAAAGGGGTGTGAATTAGTTCTGATTAAAAATTAATAATCACGTTATTGGGAAATCACACACATCTGCAGCTTGTCAGTCAATTTTAGATACTTAGCATATTTAGCTGTAAGATTTTATTTCTAACACCAAACAACCCCATTAAACTAAAGGTTATAGGGGAAAGCAAATAAAATAAAATACAAATGTAGTTTAAAAACAAAACAAACAACACAAATGTTTAAAGAAATACTTACTAAAAGAATCTCTTTTTGAGATATGAGTTATGAATATATTTTTGTAAAAAAATCCAATAACATATTTTATCACTAGTATGTAGAAGTGCTAACATTTGGAAAGAAACTCTCATAAAACTATTGATATCAAGATTTTTCAGTGATAATATATTTTCATTATGAATGAGTAGAAAACTGTAAAAATTAATCAAATATTTATTTGGAATTAGAGCATTTGTTTACTGTTACTTAAAGAGAAAGAGAATGTAAGAGAGATAGGCAGCCAGAACAGAAGATAGTGAGATCATTCAGGACTATGAAGAAATGAAATCTACCACCACCACACGCATGCATGCACACACACACATCTGACTCCTAACATTGAGATTGACTACACCAATATAAATTATCAACTTTTATTACTGATGACTTGTTCTTATCACTGTACAGTCTGTTGTTCTGTCTTCAATACAGTTCGATAACTGTGCTATCACATGGCAGTATGAATCTTCACTCTGTGCAAACAGCAGCCAACATTTGTATCAGCATTTTTTTTTTTTTGCGGGGGGAGTGAAATATTTCAATTTGAACAAAGCACTCTGTATTTAGTATTGCACACTGTATTGCTTTGTAACACAAATTATCCTGGAAAATGATCTTGTAAGTTCAGTGCCTTTAGAAGATAAAACTTTTGAGTACTTGTACACACTGGTCTCCATTGGGGTTATGGACAAGTTGGTGCTGTTTTCTTCATAGCACTAGACTCCAATCAGTATTGAGTAGGGACGTTCAAGAAATAACACATAATAAATTTGTTATAGTTTGCTATTGTACTATTATTTGTAATTTTCATTTGTTTGGTCTTAGTTCGTGGACTCACTGAAGATTTGTTCCATTGTCTGAGAATTATAGCACTAGTATCTTGTTGAGAATTTCAGTTATAGTAGCTGGTCTTTGTAAAAATAAATTAATCTATCTTCGGCAATTGCTATAGAATCAGTATGATCTGAAATATGTGCACATATAAACTACCTCATTACATCGGGAGGCATAAATGTATGTGACCGAAATGACCATTATGACTGAGAAACCTCAGAGAACACACCCACTTGTTTTCTAATGATGTGCTTAGTGACTCATAATGGTTGCAGTCTTACTCTCATTGAGTGGGGTGACAACTGTTAGTGGTGGGTAAGAGAAAGCAAATAGGATATAAGTTTCAAGTTGAGTGTTGTCAAATACAAATGTGTGACGCACTTAGAAGCCCCCAAATCCTTCCTTTCAAAGAGGTTATCAAGGTATGTTTTTAAGACAATTTATTGTCTTGGATTCTGTAAGAGGTCGCTATGGGTTCCCCAAGAGATTATGATTTTTAAACAAAATAAGCATCATGGGTGTAGTAATTTTATGCAGGGGGTAACTGAAGGGTTCCCTGAGACCTGAAAATTATTTCTGCCTGGTAAAAAGGTTGAAAAAGGCTGGTCTGTCTTGTCTACTATCACCTATTAAAAAAATTATATTACTATTCAAGTATGTCATGGGTCTTTTAATAAATAAGTAGAGTTTATTTAGACATAAGCAGGTGAATTGAGACATTTTGTTGATAACCAGTAAAGATTAGACAGTACAAATCTAAGCCATAACTCTACAAATGAATCATTATTTAATTATAAAATGTAATAAAATGCTTTGCTACATTATTTATTATTATTACACACTTTATTATAAAATTTGCCTTTCCTTAATATCACAAGATTATGATCATCATTGAGCAGTTTCATAATACTGTTATCTTTATCATTATTTCATTTTTATAATTACCGGTATTAAACATGTCAGAACATTATTATACAAGTATAACCTTTTCTAAAAGTATTGCATCTCTTTCATCACCATTAACATTATTACAACAATATTATAATACTGCATTCTAATTTAAGACTATTTTTATGCATCTTTAACATCTTATTAAATGTTACTATGGAATAATAATATTTGCTTAATGTAATTTTAATTCTGGTACTGCTGTTATACCATTATTACAACAGTGTATCATACAATTATTATCTTAGTATTATTACATGTAATAACTAATCCCCCTCTGTCTGTGTATATATATATAATTTCCATATAGCATTATTATTGCATTAGTCTTTTTTTAGCATGAGTTAATTATAACAATTTAAGCAACTTCATATTAAGAAACAATTGTTATTTCTAAAACAGTTTGGATCTCTGTTAACAAAATAAGTTATACAATATATATATATATGAGTGAAAAGCTTTGAAATTCATGCAGTTTCTTATCCTTCTGTTTGAAATGCTTAGGGTTGGGAGGGAACGCAGTAGGGAGTGGAAGTGATGAGTGTGTGGGTTTAAACAGAGCTGTCTTTCTCCTTCCACTCAGGAGTGGCTTTGGATAGCAAAGCTTGTTAAACAATTTTTTAAGCTGTCAAACATATACACTTACATTTATGTTTCGTCTGGAAGACACAGATCGACTCTCAACTTGTCCCTTTCAAGCCATGTCATTATCTATGTTATGCTTCTACTGTTTTTTACAGCCCTGGACAAACAGGACAACTGCATCCTGGTGATAATATGTAATTACTCTTTAAATAGATTTCACAAAATAAAGCTGAACCTTGTTTTCTGCACACCAAAGCTATAGACTTTTTTAAAAAATAGTTCTGTTTCAAAAGTATAAAAACATAATTTTATTTTTGTGCAAATAGGTAGACATGGTAGCATAATGATAATAAATAATGAAGTAGAAATTAATATTACTGTTAGTTTATAACAATTGATAGTGTTAAATACATGTTGTTATCACATAATGCATGTATAATCATTTATTTAAATTAAAGGCGTTATTTCACCAATAGCTCTATAGCATAGTGTCCAATGTACAAGAGTTAGAGTTGGGAGTGGTTGTAATAGTCCTTTTATTGTGTTTCCACCTCTCCCTCCCCCACACCCTCCAACCAAGTGCCAGCATGGTATGGTGTCAGTTTTGTAATCTCCCCCTTCCTACATAAAAGTCCTAATTGCTTCCTGCACACATTGTGAACTTCAAAGTCCACCATGGCCTCATTCACTTGTTTCATTTTATAATAAATATCACCATTACTGTTACCATGATCCCTATCATTTAAAAATGCCTTAAGCCATATAAAAACAAAAATCTCTACACATATCAGTCAGCAGTTGCAGCATTGGAGCTCTGTTAGATGTATTGTTGTCAGCTTATTCATTTATAATGGGTGTCAAAAAAGAGTGTGGTGGATATATGATACACTGGCAGAGTGTAGAATAATTTCTGAAGTCAACTGTTTGTGAGTATGTGTTGAAACATAAAACTCAGGATAAGATAAAAATCATATTACTTGATGCAAAACATAGCAGCCAGGTATTCTCAGACTTGGAGGCAATCTGCAAGCAATTAAAGTAAAACTTCCAGTTTAAAAGAAATAAAAGAATGGAGAGTTTTTATTGTGCAGTAAGGTTGCTAAACAAAGAAAATTAAGATAAATGACTGCAGAAGAATCATGGTTAAAGTCATGCATCAGTTATGCCACACTTATTAAATTCCTGTGTATGTGTGTAGTAGTAGTAGTATGCATAAACTATATGTATGACACTCCTCAGTCAAACACATTTTTTTAAAAAAAATATTTTTTTAAAGTTCTCTTTATGCATGTTGAACAGAGTCATTTCCCATCTATGGTTGTGCCTAAAAGTGATGTGCAATATGAGATACTGTTAGGAGTTATTGGCATGAGCATTAAGGATCTTATTCTTAATAATACATAATCACAAGCACATGTTAACATTTCTGTTAACAAGAATCCTGCCTGGTGACATATGCTTACTAAAATGGGCTAGAATGAAATGACAGAGGCCCAAAATTGAAACACTGTCTCATACTCTTAAGAGCTGGGCTAAGATTGTGTAGCCTTAATCATATCTCAGTTCATATTTTATAGTCAGTGTGATATTTATATATTTCACATCCCTGTTCATATTTTTATAGTCATTGTTATATTAATTGCATATTTCGCTTTATAATATTTCTAAATTTAAAAAAGAGATCATCATTTAAAAAATACAATATATACTTTTGTAGACATTTTTGTTATTATTTATTTTTAAAAAGGAACAAAAGAGATTTGAACATAATTAATATTAAGACAATTTAAACAGGAGAAAGTATTTATACAGGAAATTATTTATACAAAGAAATTGTTTTAGTTTTATTACCTTCTCTGAAAATTTTCAATAAACTGCATTATGATTTTTGATTTGGATAGGAAAAGGTAATTTACCATTATGTCATTGTGGTTTTCAGGCTTTGAGATGCTCGTCTGCTTCAGCCTGTTTCACATTTTGACATGACGACTATCGCATCTTTGCCATGCCTAGAGTTTTCTCAGAATGCTTGGCGGCCAGAGCTTTGCATCAATTGCCAGAGACCACGCACGGAACATCCAGCAGCCTCCTCAACAGCAGCAAGTAGTATAACACCACCCTCAACAACTGCAACATATCCACGTCGCAACAGTAGCAGTGCTTCTGATAGATCATCTTCACCTACCCCTGCCAAACGGACATCAACCATTTTGAAATCTTCCACTAGCACACAAGCTCCAAGAAGCAAAAGTTCTGCTGAGTGCACATCTTCTAATAAAAGTTCTGTGGAGAATGGAGATCATGGATCATTGCTAGCTGAAAATTCTGGGAAAATAAATACAAATCTAGGTGCAAAAACAGATCTACAAAATGACTCTTCTCTACTGAAGATCACCACCACATCTATTTCTACTACCACTGCTACAACTAGGAAGAGCTCAAAGCCTGAAGATTTCAGTACAGATATAAAATGTATGAAGAAAGAAAAGCGATTTGAAATCTCTAAAGATATACATCTTGTTCAGAATGAAACTGCGAATAAAGGAATCCTTAGTAGCAGAAAATCTGGGGCATCCACTAAGAAAAAGAGAGATGAGAATAGACAAATTCGAGTAGCTTTTGTGGAAGCTTCTCCAGATATCATTGGGTATGATGGTGGTCTAGATAACACTTTTAATGTTGATGATGACAGTGACCTATCTTCTTCTTCCAGTGAAGGCACTTTTTCATTTACTGATGAGGAGAAGTATTTTGCATTGCTTGCTCTAGAAAACACTGTCTGGAACTCTGATGCTAAGAATCTATTGCAGGATAACCCAAGCATACATTCCTCATCCAGACAGACCAGCAAAGAATTTGAAGATTTGAACCTAGACACCCTTTGTTTCACAAAACGATTTGGCAGTCTCAAAGACTGTGATGGCACATGTCGATCTCAGTTTGGGACATTCCCTTTAGGTAAAAAGTCAAACAGTTTGAAACAAGGTTTAGACACAATTTTTCAAAGTGACAATGACACTAGGTCTACAGATTTCAGTTCTTCTAAATCTACAAATGGTTTGAGTGATAGATTTCCAGATAAGGATAAGCTTGCTATAGCAAGGAGTAAAGCTCCAGTCATGCTTACAGAACGATCCAAACCATCAGTCCAGACGGAGACTGCACCTAAGACATCAGGAATTGAAAAGAAGACGTCCATTGTCACTTCTGAGACTTCTTCAGCAGCTCCTGCCTACAAAGTAGTAAACATTATTTATAGAAAAGATAAAGACAAAGACAGCTACACTGTTGGGGACATCACTGAATGCCTGTACAATGCTCCTAGTCAAGACTTGACTAACCATACCCATAACTTGGAAGAAAGTGGCAATACATCTGAAAACAGTGGAAGTAGCTCTAACAAAGAACAGCCCAGTTCTTCTGAAAACAGTGGAAGTAGTAGTAGTAATGTTAAGATCAAAGGAAAAGTAAAGCAAGTAGGTAGTTCAGGAAACATGAACGAGAGAAAATTGTCATATCATGATGAGGCATTTACAGACCTTACAGGTGCTGACACTGACCAGCTGAATGATTCAACCACTGCTGCAGGATTGCAGGTGCTTGCACTTTTGAATGATGTTCTGAACAACTATGGTGAAAATGAATCTAGTACAGACAGTCTAGATAATCAATCACCTAGTAAAACTAAGAGAAAAGAACCCTCATCTGGTAAGAAATCAGATTTTGAAGCTAACATGGCTTCCGTGGCGGCCAGTTTGGATTTGTCAAAACAAGCTCGTGGCAAACGACCAGCCCCACGGCCTCCAAGCTCTCCACCTCCCGAGCCTATTGTGTCTCCTAAGAAGAAAACACAACTCCAGCCAGAACCTGTCTTTAAGATGGTTCCAGTGGGCAAACCTATAATTACTGTGCCATTAGATCAGGATTTTCCAAGGTCAGCTCAAAACATCTCTCAAGGTCACTCTTTTCCTAGTTTTGATGATCTGCCTGAAAATGTGGAAAGTGCTGAAAGGGGGAATGACCCTGGCCGTGCTAAGAAGGGGATCACTTCATTTTTTAGGAACATTCTGCGTAGGGGCAAAGATAGTTCTGAATCTTTCGAACCTGCGAACCCAGACATTCAGTTTGTCATGCGACCAGAAATGAAAATGGAAAGTGGCCCTATTTTAGTGCCAGCCATGATGGAACGAAATGTTGAACCGGATCCTGTAGAAAAGAAGCCACTCAAGTCTTCTACACAAGCGAAACTTCATGCTGTGCCAGAAGGAATGCCAGCAGTTATGCAAAATACCATTGAAGGACAAGTGTCCAACACAATGTCAAGCACCGAATCAGAAAATGGCAGTGAGACATCTTTGTCTGTCTCGCAGATGAAAACGTCCAGCCCACCTTCAACAGCAAAGAGCAAAGTACTTTCAAGTCCCAAGCAGATATTAAAGCGAACTGCTGCCAAGTTATCTCCCCCATCCCAACACAAGATTGCACCACAGAGTAAAGATGATGAATTTGCTGCCAGTGCAAAAAACAAACCTGTTCTGGCATCAAGGAAATCTGATGAAAAGGAACCTTCTGAATCAGGCTCAGCTCCAGTTGCTGTTAGACGTCGTGCAAAAAGTCCAAAGCGAATCCCACCTCCAGTTCCTCCTGCAAAAGCACCCATTGCTTTAAAACCAGAAGTTGTCCGGTCTTGTGACTTGGCGCGTGAGCTGGAACAGCGATTAAGTAGACCAGCAAACAACAGTGGAATCACATTCATATCAAAGGTGGAGTCACAGACACTTCGAGCAGATAACCAGGGGTTGATGACCAGAGCTGAAATACGCAGATCCATGACTGTCCCTCCACCATCTCCTCCATCTTCTGGCAAGACACCAACTCATGTCGCCCAGACCACCCTCCACTCCCCACTTCCTGAAGAATCTTTATCTCTCCCTTCATCTCCCACTTCTCCCACTCCACCGGACAGTAGATCAGATGAAGGCAAGGTCACAGTCGATGAAGGTCCACGTTTTGTGGAGAAAATTGAACTTCCAACAGCCATGCCAGGGAAGAAGGGATTTCTAGGGAAGCTAAGTGTTAATCGCAAATCACGTGCCCCAGCTCCACCTTCAGTGAAGCGCGCACGGTCAATAAGTGATGCTGAGAAACGTGGTGGAAAACGAATCGACCCTTCTGATATTTCTGGACCTGTGGTAGGTTTTCTTGCTTGAAATTTAATACACTTTATTGTGAAATAATTTTCTATATTGTGTTCCATAAAGACTGTTGTAAATAAGAGAAATCTGTACCTTGCATAAAATATATACACTTTTTTCTTTTGTATGATCTTGGTGTCAGCCCAGATATTCGAGTGCCAGGCATTTCCACCTGATAGACGGAGTATCTTTGTTCAAGGATCGCCACACAAAAAAAAAGAAATTAAAAGACATTTTCCCTCTCTTGCATACAGTACCTCCGTGAAAAACTAATAGACATTAAAAAAGTTGCTTTTCCCTTCTTGTGGACAGTAAATTGTCATCATGGCAAATTGTCATCATAACAGCATCAGAAATTAAACAAACCTAAAATGTTATTTCCCTTAATTTCGGGCTTGTGGAAGAAAAAAAATTCTTTGCTCCTTATGGCCAATAGTAAACTTCCACCCTTGTTTTTCCATGAGTGAGTTTGGTCTTAGATTGTATAGTCGTACAAACAATGTTGTATTCTGTTCACCTCCTTGCATTGTTTCAGTTTCATATTGCCTAAATCTTCACAAAGCTAATTATCAAATTTATTCAGAGAATAGCCTCCAATACTTGTTTTTTTTTTTCTACTAGTAAAATTCTAGTTGCCACAATGCCAGCTTTAAAAAGTTTGCCACTCAGGATTTGTGAGCTCCTCCATGTTTGTACTCGAGAAATACACCCCACAAATATTTACACAACATCCTCAGCTAATGTCCAAGATACATTCCTAGGCAACAATATACCGTACTAAGCTAAGCAATGTTAAACAGATCAGTCTGTACCATAAATAAATGTGATAATTTAGGTTACTTTTAAAATCTTAGCATTTAAGCAAGTTCACATTCCTCTTGTTTTGTATTGTACATTATAATGTTAGGGTTCACATGTTGCCGTCCATACTGCTTACTTTGATTATGTTTCCTCTGTCTTAAAAAAATCCAGGTTTGACTGGTTGGAGTTGCCTCTCTTTAATAAATTTGTCACTAGCTCCAAAAGCTTTCACACCAATGTTTCTAAGAATTTTAGAACTTCAATCACATGATAGCGGGTAATCTAGTAATTGAACCTGAAAATTTGTGTCTGGATATGTTCATTTCACATCTATGGGGAGAGAAATAGGGAGGTGGTAAAATTGTGCACATTTTTATAAAACCATATAGATGGACATAAGGAGAGCAGGGTCTGGCCCTAACTCCTTGAGCACCCCATCCACCCACAAGTATTAATACGATCCACAGCTGCTAGGAAGCTGAGGTTTTGCTTATTATGGTTAATGCCCCCAAAGAGGGCCCTTACAACATGGTAGTAATAGTAAATACACATAATTATGCCATAAAGAATTTTTTTTTTTCTAAACCAGTAATCTGAACACACTGATAATCCAAACATCCTTGCAATAATTATTTCAGATTATTAATCACAGCATGTAGCAGTAAAACTTGATTTAATTTATTTCCATGGTTGATCCAAGTAACCTTTGCTTGGTTTTTTACCTCTAAAAAAATGTCTAAAAGACCCTGAGAAATGTTGATTAGAAATTTTGTGTTTTCATTTGAAGTTGATTATAAGGGAAAAAGATGCACTTCTTTTCAATCACTCTAAAGGGTTCTGTAGACTAGATGTCATTAGCATTTGAATGCACACATGCACTTTTTGTACTTTGTATTTTATTATTTTAAGAAGAAATTTCAATTATAAAAACAAGCTAGAGAGGTTTATGTAGTTACATTCGTCTTGAGTATTTTTCATGCAGCTTGTGAATGAACAAATATATAGTTATGAATGTTTTTCATACAGCTTGTGACAGATATTACTAATACAGCATTGCTGGAAAACCGCCGAAATACTATATCACTCAGCAGTGAGTCAGCTTTTTCAGCAGGTATTAATTTTATTTAAATGTAAAATGTAAATATTAATTTTGATCATGTAAATGCTGGATGTTTGTGTATATGATTATTTTTATGATATATATATATATTCAGTATAGTACAAAAATAGTCTGTACATAATATAATGCGTATTTATATGATGTGTACATGAGTTACACCAGCATCTACCATATAATAACTGGTTCCTACACATTTGTAGTTTTGGGGGACCATCATTTGTGACAGAAACCCATAATATACTTTAAAAATATTGTTGACCACAAAAATAGAAGAATACAAAATGAAATACTAAAATACACCTCTAGAAATGTTCATTAATTAAAGTAAGACATTAAGAAAATAAAGGGGGGAATTAAAAATTTGTGAGTTTAGATGTTGTAAATGAGAATTATAAATAAATACATGTAGATAGGTTTTAGAGGTATTTCACTGTGAACAGAATGATTGTTAATGCTGTTAAGTCAGGCTGGGCAGGCTGGCTCTTTCAGTAAATAGATATAATACCATTGAAAATTGTGGTCACAAATGAATAACATACATGTACATACTCAATCCATGCCTCCCCAGTAATTATTAATAACTTACCATCATTATTGCCAAGATAATATAAAGTGAAGTCATGATCCAAAACTTGCACACTTATAATAATGACACTTCTTGTTTGTTTTTGTTCTAGCTAGAATTATAAGTACCGGTAAATATTTTTACATTTCATTACATAATTAATTGGTAATTATTGCATTATTTTTCTCTTTTAAATTTTATTTATTTACAAGAAATTATTGATAATTTTAATAGTTAAATTTAAATCTTTAAAAAAGTAAATATTTTAACAAATGAACACGGTATTTTGCATCAGTGGGTTTTAAAATATGTTGTCAGTCTAACCAGACAGTTTTGCATGGTTTGTAAAATAACATGGCTTATTTCATTCATGAGTAGTTACATTTGTCTCCCTTTGACCTGTTTCCAGCTGCAGCCCCCACTCAGTCTGCTGACAAAGACTTTGATGATCTTGACCTCCCTATTCTCTCACCTCTTGGTTCATTAGAGAACCTTTATGAGTCCATCTTGCCAAAAGATGGCTCAGGGAGGTTTCCTTACTATGATCCTCCATCATCGTCCAAACCTCTCTGTCCCAACATTCCAGCTGAAGGATATCTGGAGCCAGTGTCGAGTAGCTCATTAAACACTGCATCTAATTCAGATGGGTCAGCAGGAGAGGTCAGTTTAGCAGACTCTCTGGTCACTGCCATAGAGACGGATGCTAGAGAAGAAGTGGAGAAGACTGACAATGTGAGAGGAGGTAGTTCTTTGACCCTTGCTGCTGATATCGGAAGTACTGCACCTACCCCTGTCATTGAGGCTGAGGTTTTGGCAAAGGTATTCTGTTTCTCTGAAAACTATTTTTAACTTCTCTTTGCTTTTCTTTATCAATCATGTAGAGTTTCATGATTTCATTTTGGTTTCACTGTCATTGTTATTTTGGTTTGAGATCTTTGACAGTATAAGAGATTGATTTACTGTGCAATGTTGACACCTTTCCTTTTCAGGTTAAAAAAGTTACTGTTCGGGGAGAAAAATTTAAGGAACCTGAATTGACTGAAGAACGACGCCAGCTTATTGCTTCACAGCCAATTTATGAGGAAATCACATGTTATAACTCTAACAACGATGATGTTCTTGACGATTTTGTGGATGCAGATACTAAATCTCTGACCTCACTGGTTACACAGATGACTGATATTTCCCATGGGTCTCCAGTAAAATCTGTGGAATCTTCCCATTCAAACTCACCAGTGCGATCAGCAACACTGCCTCACCCCAAGCGGACAAAGCCACCTGAAGGAGGTTCTCATTTTCTAGATGCTGGAATCATAGTTCAGTCTCAATCATCCTTATTCAGTCAGACTATTGCTGTGACAGCGACACAATGCATGACGTCTTCCATGATATCAGCACTACCAGCGACATCAAGTGGGATGACTGTTTCTCCATTTATGACAGCCTCAATGACATCATCTTTGATTTGGCACTCCCAGCATTCCCAACCACTTGACAGCAATGGCGAGGTTCTGCCTCTCCCACCCATTCCCCAGATGGCCCCAAGGTCTGTTTCCAGGGAAACTGTATCATCAGAATCAGATACCCAGTCTTCAGGTAGTACATTGTCACGGCCAAGACCTGCTCCAAGAAGACGACCAAAGCGACCAGACACTACAAGTTCTGACCAATATGTGTCAATGAATCGGCCCAACACCCTTGTTGTGCTAGGTGAAGCTAAACTTCGGGAAACATTTTCACGTTTAACAGCAATGAACTTTCAAACACTTCATGATGTTTACGTGCAGTGTGAGAGGATGTTGGCACTGGAGAAAATCTCACTTCCTTCAACAACTCAGCTAAAATGGGCAGATTTCGACATTTATGGCCAGTCACTTCATGCTTCTGGTAGATGTGTGGTGTATAATGCTAAGCTAAGAGTGAATAACTCTTCCTGTCAGCTCATGGTAAGCATTTGTTGTTGTTTTTATACTTCGGGTTCATTTGGTGTTAAATATTGACAGAATTCATATAATCATTTATTATTTGTTTAATTATTTTTAAAATATTTACTACACCGTTGGAAATAGATTATTTTTATAATTGGTTTTACACTGCATATTTAAATTAAACTGTTACTCCAAAGCTGATTAATTCATTTATGGGTTTGGTTTTACTTTTTAAATTAAATATTACTAAATTAAAAAAATATATATATTATCTTTTTTGATGCACATAAAATTAATATCCTTTTGTGTTAAGAAAGTCAAAGGGAAATAACTCCAGATAAATCAGAATGGTTGATATAGCTAGCCTCCAATGTTAAACTTTCTTTTTCATCAATTTATATGTCAGAGCCCCTATTGCTGGAACTATATAGCTATTTATGTACATCACAAATCTTAATCTTTTATTTACATAAAACAAAAATTCCCACTTTTAACAAATCTTTTTTTCCCTCTGCACTTTAGGTGCTCCACTCACGGCCAGCTGCTGAAATGAGTCTCTCAACCCATCCCACTCTTCTTCGACCAGTGACTGTCTTTGCTGACAATGTCCCCTTCTCTTTTCTTACTGCAGAATTCATTAAAACTAGTCAGTTATTGCAGAACTCAGTCTACGATTCATGTTTGGCCCGCTGCTTTGTGGCAGTTGGAGTTTTTGATGTCGCTGAGAGCCTTGCCATGCACCTCACATTGCTACGGGAGACGCTAACTCATGACCCCGATGCTTACCTGCGCATTGTGCTGATGACAACTCTGCAGCTATTGAGTGCAATGTCTCATTGCCTGGATCGGGGTTTCACTGTCACAGAAACAGATCTGGGAGATGTTTTCCTTATTGCACGCCAAGATTTACGTGGCAAGGTTTGCATTTTTCAGTCTCCATTCTTTTGAAGTGTATTAGATACAACTAAAATGAGTTTTCTTGATCCTTGAGTTCAATAGTTGGAGAAGTCTTTGCAATAATCCAGTTATGTTCTTTTCTCAATGTGCATTATGAATTAAAGAAATATTTTGCCTCTTTCTCAAAAATAATAAATGTTTATATAATCACAGTGGTTTATACTGAAAATGGATTTAAAGGATCTTATTTGTATATAAAATTAACAGATTTATACTGTCATTGATTAGAACATGATATGTCTCTGTTTAAAAATTGTCAAGAGCAGGTAAGTTCCTGAATTTGAAGTGAATGAAAAAGTGTCAAGAATAAAATATAGATGGGACTTCCTGAATGTAATCACATGAGAAAGTAAATTTCACTTTGGGATCTTTAAAGCCAGTATGTTGAGTTAATGCAGTGCTTGATCGGAATTGTTTACATGACTGAGGGCTGATAGCAGAGGTTGTAAATGAACAAAACTAAACATGTGTAAAGTCACAAGTTTGCATTATCAAGCCATTGAATCACATGAAATTGGTGACTGTATAATATTTGGATTCAGTGAAGTGTGAAAACTGCTTCATAAATGAACATTTTTGTTATCTGAAAGAATCGAATAAAATATATATATATGTGTATAAATGACGTTTAATCTTTTAATATATTTTTTAAATGTTCTTCTTAAATTACATTTAATACTTTAATGCAACACAGGGTATTGAATGCATACTTGACTTACTCCACTAAATGCCATGATATAATTAATGAAGTCATGCTCTTCTGTGGGATTTATAAAACTGCTTCATCATATAGAAACAATGACAGGCTTGGATAGTGAGTGGATTTTTCCTTTGCAGTGATGCAGAATGTATCTTATAACATGAAAATTTCTTAACTGCAGGTAGTTGCTTTCCTGCCTCACCAGAGGGCACCAGACGTTCCACAAGGGGAGGCAATGTGTGGGTTTCTGGATAAGCTGTTGAAAGATTCAACACTAGACTATTACTCACGTGGAGAAGATGACCCACCAGATGAAAGCGATGATGATGCAAACTTGCTTGGCACTGTGGAGAAGTTACGTCTCCTGTTAGAACCTCGCAGGATTGAATGTCTTGCCCACGTGCGAGCTGTAGTGGAGTACCTTCTTTGGGGACCAGTCAAAGAAACAGGCATTGGTGTGGTGTCTGGTTCTGAGGGTCCAACTTCGCAAGGTCTCGAGTCTGCAGAAACGGCGGAGACTGAATCAGAAATTTCCTGCATCGAACAGGATCATTGCGCTTGGCTGGAGAGAGAGCGTGCTTTAGTGGTTGGAAAATTTGCCCGCAGCATAGAAGGGATTGGTGGGGGCATTTCACTTGAAGACTTCTATCGGTTGAAATTCTTATTAAAATCTAGTGCTACTAGCTTAGCCGAATGCTCACGTCAGCTTACTTAGAACATTCCTGTTTGTATTATTTTTCTTTTTAACCGGCAGCTTACTGTCTTTAGTTAATGTTGTATGATGGTTATTGCAGTTATCTGTAAAAATGGTAATTAATAATCAATTTTATTTTTGAATGATTTAATTTCTTTTTTTTCCTTATAATTAAAAAATATGAGTGATAAATAAAACAAATTCCTCATATAACTAATAAAGCTTTATAATTATAAATAAATGCATAATCAGTCGCAAGTTCTTCATCTCATTGTCTGTTCATTCCAACATCTCATCATTTATTCATTCCAGCATCTCATTCATTCAAGCATCTCATTCATTCATCTCACCATCCATCTCCCTGAATACAGTGTTCTCAAGCTCAGAATACTCTGCAATTTACAAGAAGTTATTGTTTCTTACTAAGGCGGAGTGAATATTTAAAATAGTTGACTTTCATAAACTCTTCAGATTTAAACTGTCTTTTATACAAATACTTTTTTCTAGAATTTTTTTTTTATGCTTTATTTTAAAGTATGTAATAATCAACATTAATTTTTGCTAAATTTAATTTCTTCGTTTTTTTTTAATTTTTTTTTAGTACTGTATTTGGTTTGATCATGTCCATCTTAACTTCTGAAATTATATGATTTTACAATTTATATGATCTGTGTTGGATTTGAAACTTTACAAAGAGTATGTAAATTCAGATCAATGCTATAAGTTTTGTGAAAACAGACCCATTTGGAATTTTATTATTTATTTTAACATGTGAATTTATTCAGACCATTGCCAGAAGTTTTGTGAAACTGACCTGTTTGATTGGGAACTTAACTTTAATAAGTAGATTCAGACTATGCCAGAAGTTTTGTGAAATCCGGTGCTATATTTTATGTAGCTTTTAAAAAAAAATTAAATACAAACAACAGCAGAACTGTAACACTGTAACAAACAAAACAGTCCCTATCTATGTTGGTTGTTTTGTTTAAATTGTAAAATCTGTGGAACTTCTGTTGGAAGGGCCAGACCAGATTTGTAACAGTGAACCTAAACTTTCAGTTATCCAGCATGCAAGGATTCCTATATATATATGTGTGTACACATTAACTGTCTTGCTGATAACTTATGTTTGTACCAATAATTACTGTTTCCCAGTTGTATTTGGTAAATATTTGCGCTTTTCAATTTTAATTAAGGGTGTGTGTATGTGTGTTTGTGTAATTGATATCTGTGAGCACCCCAACTATATGTGATTTGTCTTGCTAATTTTTTTTCTTTTTAAGCTGCTGTTTTTTCATGAAGATTTATACTATTTCCCGTGGAATAATCTCTGCCAAAATATTGAAGGTGACATTCATGTATCAAATTTTATGATTTTATATTTCATGTCATTTAATATTTCTTATAATCTTGAGGTACAAGACTGTTTTTGAATGTCTGAGATATTCATTTTCTCAAGTTCTTGTATTGTGGATCACATTAGTGTAATGTTGTGGACTTTTATGACTTATAAGTTCTTGTATTGTGGATCACATTAGCGTAATGTTGTGGACTTTTATGACTTATAAGTTCTTATATTGCAGCTCACAATAAATCTAACGTTTTGGACTCTCATGACTTACAGCTCAAGTAAAGCCAAGTGTTATTGTGATATATTTATGGTCAGTGCTCATGAAAGAGTTAGATGAAATCGTGAGATGTATTGAAATCAGATTTGTATAACGTGATAGAAGTTTGATATTGTTTTCTTGAAAGAAAAAATCTGTGTAGGTTTTTGGTGAACTCAAATAGTAATACTGTATGGGCTACATGTAAATTAGAGACAAGCTCACATCAGTGTCACAAAGGCTTTGCATTTTTTTAACAGTAAATATGAAAGTTTTATTTTAATGTTTTGTATTTGTCATTTTTAATGTATTATGAGATCTGTTTCAGAGAAAACAATTTGTTTGAACTCTCAGTTAATATAACTCAGATTTAAAGATCTGAGGGGTTTTGTTTGTTTTTGTTTTTTAAAGGTTCTGAAACTTGCTTCTTTTTTTTTTGATTTTAAAAAATAATTGGTAGAGGTGTGGGTGGCAATGTTAAGAATTTACTGTTTAATAATCAAGTGACAGTGTTGAGAATTTACTGTTTAATAATCACATGTAATTGTATTACATTTGTTAGTACATGGTGTGTGTTGAAGCATGGTTGATAAATACTAGCTTTGCTTATAATAAATAATAACTATATAAACGTTGTGTACTGATAATTGATTAATAGGTTAAATAGATTCATATTTCTGTTAAGGAACATTACAACAAATGATATTCTGTTATCAGTATCGTTATGTTTGTTTTTTTCTTTTTCATCCATGTTTGTTGAGAATTTTTGTGAACATTGATGAGATACTGAAAATAAGTCTGAATCTCATAAATTTGTAAAATGGGATTTTGCTGTTAAAAAAATTAAATCAAAACGATTCTAAGGTTTTATATTTAGAGCAGGTTTGTTTATGAATGTTTGTTTAGAATTCACAGTGTGAAAAATCACAGATATAGGTCATAATATATATATACTACTTTTGTTTTTTTGAGAGTTTATAAAAGTAGGCAAGAATGCTAACTCAATATTCTTTCTAGATTTATGATTTTCATATCATAAGTAATAATATGCATTGTAAAGTGACATTTATTGATCAGTGTTGATGTTTGTTCAAATTTAGTTTGTTTACTTTATGCCAAAGTCTGTCAAATAAAATGAATGAATGCGCTTTTTAGTGTTAAAATCTACATATCATTCACTGATGAGTATACTGTAAGTGAGATATTTGTATGTGAGTTTTGATTTTAGAAGGTTTTTTTTTTTTTAATTTTTTAATTTTTACAAATGTATAATCATATTCAGTTAACTGGATTGTCATACATATATTATGATTCTGGCTTTGACTGAAAAATAATAATTCTCACTTTCTTTGTCAGAGTGAGTCACTGTTATTTTGTACTTAAGAAATCCAGTACATTTGACTTGTACACTAATTGATGATCTTTAATTGTTTGGTGTTTTTATTTTTAATGTAGACAAATGTTTGTATCATGACTTGAACTGAGGTAGATTTTTACTGTCACCTCTTATTGAAAGGTAGTTCATTGTATTTGTAGAGATCAATGATAATTTGTATCTTTGCATATGTTGCCAATGGGAAAAGCCATTAATTGCTTCTGATATAATTTTTGTTGGTTTTTTTTTTTTTTTTGAATGAGAAATGGGCCATTTTAATTTGAAGTGATGAGTTAAGAAGTTTCAAATAAGATATCAAGGAACTGTTTAGTGAGTGTCTTGGAAAATGAATTTGTAGTGTTTATTATAAACAGTGTGTGTGCTAGATTATTACATGGAGTAGGTACTTGGTGAACATGTGTGTATTCTTTATTGTTATCCAGAATCAAAGGTTGTGCAGTTGTATATATATATATTTTTTAATGTTTTATTGTTTTATACCCATAAATGTAATCCGTCAGATAACTGTGTTCGAGTCCCCAAACTGCATCCATTGACATTAGATTTCACATAATTATGTCATTATATTATGTTTTTATGAAGATTGAAGTCTTTATTGCCACATCATCTTCACCAGTATTAGGTTTCAGTCCGTTTGTATCTCTCCAGATGCCAATGTGTTTGGCACATGCCTTGTCATAGTACATGGGTTTCCATTTTCTTTTTGGTCCCTGTACATAAATAGTCAAATAAGGAACTCTGAGCATTTTATTTTCAAGATGTCACAATGGCAGAACTGAACGAGCCTGAGAGTTGAAAAAATATTAAAATATAAACCATATGTAAATTTTTAATTTTGTCATATTGAGCCTCATTGTCAAGAAACCATAACTGTGAGAGATCTGTCTCAACACCTATTCAATCTTTCTAACATGCTCTCTAAACACATATTTTCTTGTAATAGATGTTTGGGTAAGCACCTATTTGAGTCATTTTATTTTTATAATGGCCTGTACTGAACATATCTATTGAAAATGTTAGTGTCAGGTGAAAGTAAAGGGTCACAATTACGAGTTTGTGTATTTGTCAATTTGTTTTCACTTGTGGATACATCATCCAACTCTATATTTATATTATTGTATTTTTTCCAAAATTAATATAAATGTTAGATCATTTTTTTAAAAAAATCACTTCTGAGCATTTAATCACTGTCTTAGTTGTCAGGAAAATGAAATTGATGTTTAGATTATATTTTAAATTTTAATCTCACATGTCAATACATTTTGAAATAAATATAATGGAAAAGGTCAGTCATAATTTCACTATAACCATATTTATATTTAATAAAATAGCATTACAATGCTCACTGATGGTTATGCTTAACCATGATATTTTCTTTTTCTTATATACATCATAAATGTAAATCAGTTTTAGCAAATTTTATGTAGATGGGTGAAAATTATTATTTATACAAGTATGGCAATTACAGTCTGGGCAAAATATATCTGATATAATTGTATACTTGTTTAAAATCAAAATCAAATAAAATAGTATTTGTTTTATTATTCCTCTTCCCACCACCCCATTTCAAACAGATGTAATTAACCCTTGCTTTAGTAAGAGATCATTGTTAATATTATGATGATTTCATACATCTGTTAAAAATTATTTCTTCTGAAGTTTCTGAGCTGGGTTATTAAATCATACTTTAAGTATACAGCTGCAGTCTTGTTTGTTGGTGGTATGAAGATTTGTCTCTTAGTGTGGAAAGGCCCCTTAATAGTTTCAAAATGAATGGAATATTATCTACAAGTTAACAGTTTAAGAATTTAACTTGTCTTTAAAAAGAGTGAGATATTTCTCACATATCTTAACTTCCTATAATTTAACCTAGTAATTATAATAGAAGTACAGTTATTGCTCATTTCCACCTTCAGAGATCTACTGAAATTTGGACATGAATAAATTCACAAATAATATTTTTTCTTAGAATATTTTAAATTAATAAAGATTTAGGGCAAATTATGCAATGAGTAATCAAGTAATGATTAGTTATGTCTAGATTTTAAACAGAAGATGCGTAAGTAATGCAAAAATCATAGCCATTGGTGATATTCAAATTAGCACATTGGGACAGCGAGCATTTTGTTCCCCTTCATTGTAAATGGAATTAAAATGAAGGCATTTAAACTGAATAGAAGTAATTTACATCTTTGCATAAATGTGTCATATTTGTAGCCCATCTTTGAAAATGCATTCAATCTGTGTAAAGTTGCTACATTCATAGGAGTTTATGTATATATGTGTATGTTTTTAATTAACTGACCAACCTGATATTTTTATGGCAATATCAATTTAAACTTTATTTTGATTTTAGTTTATAACACTCACACTTTCCATTTTTTTCTTTTTGTATATTTTCTGATTACTCATAAGGAAAAGCTGACTCAGAAATAGCTCTGTTAAAGAATAAAATTAAATGCATGCGCAGTTATATTTTTAAAGTATACACATTGATTTTCGGCATTGGTAATGACTAGTCATTTTATATCACTCATTTTGTAATGACAACATTTATTGTCTGTTTGTACTTTTGTCATTAACCTCGTAACATTAATCTTTTACAGAAATGATCTGTAGGTTATGACCAACCCAGGGACCACCCTCTTGAATCAGATCTGAACAATTTTATATTTATTCAAAGTAGTATGTTTACATTAATATTTTACAATTGCCGCCCCTTTGTTGTTTGGTTTTTATATTTTATAACAATAATTTAATTTGTACTCTTTTATGAAACTTATTTTTATGTGTGTAACTACAGATGGTAATACTTTATATTTGTGTTTTCTTCCCCATTGCTATGTATATTTGATGTGATTTAAGCATAGATTATTATTTTCAGTATTTTTCATGATCTTCATATTTGTACATTCCTTTTTTCCTTTCCCATCTTAGTCTACTCTTACCTTTAGAGATCTTGTCTTTTTTTATTAGAGAGTTCTATTGTTCTCACATACTTATTACTTCTGATAAGACAGAAACTTTTCCAAACTTGAAAACGGTGTCTCATGCATCCATTTTCACTTGTTTTCAGATATTGAACTCTTGTACATGTAATTTTGTTTTCAGTGTTTGCAAGACACGATGCCTCTGATATTCAAATTTCTCCACTACATCTACTGACAATATTCTGGTCTGTGTTCATTAGCAGCAATAAGAGATCAGAATTAGAAACAAACCCCCATTCATGAAATCAATTTTGGTCTTTTTAATGAAGTTTTTTTTAAAAAATGTAATTATTATTATTTACCTTGTAAAAGGACACAGTGATAAAAAAAAAAAAACTGGCAGAAAATTTTATCACTAATTAAACCTGAATGTTGGTTTTTTCCTTGGTTTTTTTTTTTTTGTTTTTTTTTGTTTTGCGTTTTTTGTTACTTTGAGCTGAATGTATCTTTGCCACATATGAAGCATTTTATTTTTCAATACAAATAAGTTTGTAAAAAGTCAGCAGCACTTACTCGTAAATTTTTATAGCTCTAACTCATACTATTTTATATTTTGGACACAGTTATATTTGTGTTTAGGAAAGGAAGATTAAAAAAAGGAAATAACATTCATAAAATTCTTTTTTAAAATTATTATCATGGCAAATAATGCAGAAACGAGAGCTTCAAAGTATAATTCCAATTGTATAAGTGATTTTTTTCTTAAATTATATACGCTTAAATACCAGCAAGTAATATTTCTTATAGATCTACAAAGAGTATGATTATCTTTATATTCTGTTTTCCAATTTTATGTGTGGAAAGTAGACGAACCCCACAACTGGGTAATAATTTTGTGTTTGTTTGACTGTTGTGTGAATTACTTGAAAATGAAATGTGTTAACTTTACTGTAATATAAGAAATTAGTTGTATATTTTCTTTTCCACCTCACCCCCAACCCCAGATACTTGTTATTTTCACCAGATTTTATATTTTCAGAAATGAAATTTCACACTTTACACTTCTTTTACCATCTATTTGTGTTTTTGTTACCAGTACTTTTTTTTTGTCATCCATATCTTCATTCATATCCACGTGCTTACCTTTTTTTTTGTGTATATTTTCCTGTCATCTCTTTCTCCTTCTAATATGTCTCCTTAATGTTATGTGTTTTTCTATAATTTATTTCCTCTTCTAGCACATCTATTTCTGCTTCTGTTAAAGGTTTTGTAATGTGTTTGATACCTCTTTTTTCCTGCTGACATATATTTCCTCTTCTGCATATTGTCCTATCATCTGCTTCCCCTAAAAAAAAAAAATATTGACCCTTATGACATATTTGATTTCCCTCCTAACACATTTTCTCTTTATTATTTATATGCAAATTTTCTGGTCATTGCTACTCCCTCTCTTTCACAATTGTTTTCCAGTCTGTCAGACTTTTAGAATTAGAGAATTACCTTTACAGTCACAAAGTACTTTTCAATTCTGCTAAATCTCTTCTCTTGTCATATCTGTTTCATCTCTTGAAGTGTTTGCTTGACACTGTTAGCCAACCTGAAATAACAGACTGAATAAAAAAACAGTGAGTGTTTGTCAGTAAAATTAGATGTAGTTTAATGAGGTGTTGGAAATACAAGAATTAATTTACATCATAACTTCCTTATCATGTGCTGTGCCAAAAAAAAGAAAAATTGTTTCAAGTCATGATGGATTGTTAACTGTTTACGTTTTTAGTTATTTGTTCCATATAGTAATTGTTTTCTGTTGATAATACTGTCTTCTGTCCAAAAGTTTAATGTTTGTATACACTTCTTTGTGTGCATACATTTTTTTAAACATTATATTTAATTGTTGTGTTGCAATTTACCCATCATTTATTTATTGGATTGAGTTTCATTTATTAATTCCACTGAATTATAAAGTTTCATGTTATGCATCTCTAGGTTTGTCTGGACTGAATTTATTAAAATTGAAATTTTTTTAATTTACACTTATTTAATTCTCTTCCATTCTTTTTTCTTTTTGAGTAGTGATTTGCTTTTCGCTTTTATTCTCTTGTGTCTTTCTTTCTCACTGTGATGCAGATCCATTACTAACAAGTACAGTACCTGATGCAAAGCAAATGATAAACATTTACTGGGGCTTTTTCATCATTTGACATAAAACAAAAATGAACAACATTTGTTGTACTGGAAAACATCATTTAGTATGAAATGATAAATTTAGTTTAGGAGACATCATTGTTGGACATATTTGGATTTTTGTTATTGCATTTTGGCAGATAGTTCTTCCTAATACACATATTTATTTTTATTTTTTTTAATACAACAGTTTACCTAAATCAAGGGTTGAACTCCCTCTCTTAAGTATCCATTTAAAAAAAAAAAAATGTATTCCCTTCTCTTCAATCTCCTCACCTTTGCAATATAAGAAAATCTGGACAGATGCTTTACTCAAGAGTTAAAAATCATAATATCTTTGTTTCTTTCATGTTCTTCTTAGTTTATTAACTCATTGTTGGCAAGTGTTTACAAATTGCCAGAATTTATTTTATCTGTACCAGTAGGTAGCACATTTAAAAACAAAACAAAACTATAGTCTTCTATTCAACTAACAAGAATATATGAAAAACACATTCTTAAAACTTTATTTGAGCACAAGTGTATTGTTTCTTTAACTATATAAACTTTTGTGTGTCTTTTCATTGTGTTGTATAGGAATTGTGTAGAATATGTTTTGTTTCTGCATGTAAACCGTTTCATTGAATAGACTGTATAAGTGTGCAAGAGTGTGTTTAACGTGATTATGTTAACTGTGTATGTGTATAAAGTGAGTATATGCTATGAATGTATGTGTTTACAGTGATTATGTTTACATTGCATGTTGTACGTGTTTATGTACAGTGTGAATGTATATGTATAAAATGTGTATATGTTACACTGTTAATGTATATGGAACTCAAGTTTTGACAGATTTTCTCTTTATTTATGCTGTGATATAAATTTACAGATTTTGTTTGATTTGCTAAACGTGAGTCAAAACTGCTTGTATTTTTATTTTTTATAATTTTTAATGTTTCCTGTTTGGTTTGTTTTTTGTGTCTTGCTCATAAACATCATATTATAGCAAATGTAATTATAAGTAAACCTTTCACCAAGCTGAAATATATATATTTTTTAAGAGCACTATATTTTCAGGTGTAAAATCCATTATAATAATCTATTCTGCATTTTTTAACATGAAACATACTTTTATTTTAGTTGGTATAGCTGTTTCTTGTTTTCTTTAAAGAGTCAGCAATAGAAAGCAGTGAATATACATTATAAAATGTATCTCCCTTGCACTATCATTTCTGTAAAAGTGTCAGCACATTAATTTTCAAAACTCACTGACATGACTGTGGCATTGTTTATTTCATTGTTTAATTTGTGTTGTAAATTTTACAGTTTGTAAGCAGTCAGGCGTGCTTCAGTTTCCTGTAACATGCATTTAATTACAAGAATTAAAATTGTCTTTTCATAATCAAACAGTTTATTGTATTATTTGAGAATGATGGTTTGAATATATTAAATATTTTTTTAAAAATTTAGTTCAATATATTAGGTGCTGTTTTAATCATTTACTCTTGTAATATTAGGTGGTGGTGGTGGTGGTGGTGGTGGTCTGCTGCTATTTACTACTGAAGACAAAATAATATGTGACTATCCAACCCTACAAGCCGAGTTACTCCACCTATGCCTGTCTGAAATGTTTCACTGTGCATAATGAGAGAAATGAAACATTCACACAAGTCTGTGAACCATCTCAGTTCTCAGTATCACAGTGGAGAAGGATATGATGACTCTTGTGTACAGTGCACTGTATTTTCATGAGAGAGAATCCTCCAGAACTTTGTTCTCATGGGCTGTGCATTTGTCTAGACCAGGGGCCACCAAACTACGGCCCGTGGACTGAATCTGGCCCATGACATCAGTTCGCTGACGGTACTTGAATTTGCTTGATAAAATGTATGGAATACGAGATGTTGTGATACAATTTAAATATTATGTTTATCATATCTTCACACCTGCAGAGACCTCCTGGCTGCTATCATGTTTAGAATACTAGCAGATCTTCACACATGCAGAGACCTTTCTGCTATTATGTTTAGAATACTAGCAGAGCTTCACGCGTGCAGAGACCTTGCTGCTATTATGTTTAGAATACTAGCAGACCTTCACACGTGCAGAGACCTCCTGGCTGCTATCATTTTTTAGAATACTAGCAGATCTTCACACATGTGGAGACCTTGCTGTTATTATGTTTAGAATACTAGGAGGTCTTCAGACATGTGGAGACCTGCCTGCTATGTGCCTTAAATTTAGTATTTTCAAATTTTCATGTTTATTGCAATGCTTGCTTATTTTGCACCATCCCAAGTCCTTCCCCGGCTCGTGGTAGCTCCACCTACGCTCTGACGTTACCATGACATAACATCCCACATGAATGAACTGAACTTGAAACTTCATGTAAAGGATAACTTCGTCTGAGATCTCTACAGAATCATCAAAGGATTTCGGAGAAAGCTGTCATTGTTTGAAGCTCAACTGGAAGGAGAAAACTTTTCTCATTTTCACTGTTTCAAAGAGTTTTGGCTACAATCGCCGAAGATGTCGACCTCGATTTACTGAAAAAAATTATTCGTGACTTGAAGAAGCTTTTTTTTTTTTTTTTAAGAGATTTTTAGATCTTGACAGAACTGAGAGTGACATTCTACGTTTGATTGTAACCTTGATGTGCCAGTTGAAGTACAGTTGGAGCTCATTGATTTGCAAGCAAATGACTTGTTGAAAGAGAAGCACAGATAAGGAAAACTTGTTGAATGTTACCGTTGCTTACCTGGTGTTGAGTTTCTGAAACTAAAGAAATTTGCCGCTAGTATGGCATCAGTGTTTGGAACAACTTATGTCTGTGAGCAAACATTTTCAAAACTGAAGTTTGTGAAGTCAAGACATCGAATAAGGTTGACTGATAAACATTTGAAAGTATTTCTCTTGATTGGATGCAGCAATTCCAAACCAAACATTGATGATATCTTGAAAGCCAAACGTCAGTTTCACAAATCTCATTAACTTTTTTTTGCTGCTTAGTTTGAGAGATTCGGATATGTGCACACTAGGTCTGATGTAACTATCTTTTTGCTAACGTCGCCTTCTTTGATAATTTTTTTTTTAGTAAATAAATATGTTGGTTGTCTTTGTTTTTAGTACATAAATATGTTGGTGTCTTTGTTTTTAGTAAATAAATATGTTGATTGTCTTTGTTTTTAGTAAATAAATATGTTGGTTGTCTTTGTTTTTAGTAAATAAATATGTTGGTTGTCTTTGTTTTTAGTAAATAAATATGTTGGTTGTCTTTGTCTTTTGTGCATTGCACGACACTCACCCATGATTAACATGGAATGCTAAAATTAGTTTTTCGTCTTTTTCCCCAGAGCTTTCGTCCTGGCTTGCAAGTATTGTACAGAATGATTAGAGAATGCTAAACTCAAAGCTTTCGTTCTGGCTTACAAGTATTGTACAGAATGATTATGGAATGTATTGTACATAATGATTATGGAATGCTAAACTCTGAGCTTTCGTTCTGGCTTACAAGTATTGTACAGAATGATTATGCGGCCCGCGCTCGTCATTTTGTCAGTTATCTGGCCCACTGTGAAAAAAAGTTTCGTGACCCCTGGCCTAGACCAAAATGAGTTCAAAACCATGGTGGTACATTGGTAGAAGCCACACTGAGCTTTCTCTTTTTACATTCTTGTGAAGATGAAGTGGAAATTAAATAACTTGAGGACTCTGATCTGGCGTGGCTTTTCGACAGTATTCTTCCCGGTAAATCCAATGGATGGAATGCTGGATGCGGTATTGAGGCGAGGGTGCTGTGTATTGGGCACTACCGGTCGGTCGTTTCAGACAGATCAAAGACGAATATGTGTAGTGAAAACAAACGCTAGAACAGCAAAGAAAATGAAAAGTAAATATCTGGCGAATTATATTGCACCTACTAGGTCGGCCAAGATTGAATAATATCACCAGAGATGGCTAGGGCCGACACGTAAGACACGAGCTAACAGGAAACGCGAGATCTAAAGTCGAGCTCGCTCTGACGAGTCTAACCAGTGCTACGAAGGCCGGGAAATCTCGTGAAGAATGAAATGTTTGGCGGCTACCCCTCATACCGTCAAAACCACATCCAAAACCTGAAAATCACAAGGTCATATCGGTGACAGCTCAGCACTAGCGTGGCCAATGCCGGACAAGTACACCAAAGAAGTATTTTATATGTGATGTATGTTTTACCTCCTGACATCAAAACTGTCTCAGATTTAACCTCTTTTCAATATTTTCGAAATGAAAGAGAACTTAATTTATCCCCCTTTCTTCTTGACTTTCCTTTCTTTAAACGTTGCATTTATGATTTAAATGATCAAAACTGATTATTCCAGAAACTTCACTTGCACGACTGAAAGCAAATGAAATGCCAGAGGACATTAGAGAGAAAGCAAGCATAACATTAAGGAGTGTGTGTGGACGACGTCTGCTATTAAAGATGACCACTGAACAGGAAGCAAGCAAGTCTTAGTAATGTCAATATTGCAGTTACTTAAGCATAATCGCATTCTACCATAATCATGTCACGTGATTAAGCTGCTGACCATGTCCCCAATTACAACCAGCAGAACAGTACAAACTGGAAAGGCCCCACATTCAAACTAAGCCAACAGCTAGACCATTGACGATAATCCCGACTCTACTAATGATGCTGAGCTCTTCTGACTTGCTTTCGACTGTCAGGATTAATACTGCTGATAATTTGCCTGTACTACTGCCAATAGGCTATATGATTTCGGTGTCTGACCGATACTGACTGGCGATCGATCGAACTTGTGATAATTTCCCCGATTCCTTCAAATGGCCCATGATTTATCTACTGACAATTTCGCTGACTTACAGCTAACTGTCACTTGATCATACTGCTGAGGATACCTTGTTATGAATAATAAGAAATGTCACGTGATTACTCTGCTGAAGATGTCTTGGTATGACTACCACTAGCTGTCTAATGATTATACCACTGTGGATGTCTTGGTATGACTGATTTCAATTGTCTAGTGATTATATTGCTGAGAATGTCTTGGTATGACTACCACTTACTGTCTAATGATTAATTATACCACTGAGGATGTCTTGGTATTACTACTTCCAATTGTCTAGTGATCATTCTGTTGAGGATGTCTTGGTATAACTACTAGCAATTGTCACCTGATTATTCTGTTGAGGGTATCTTGGTATGACTATTACTAGTTGTCTAGTGATTAGTCTGTTGAGGATGTCTTGGTATGACTTCTACCAGTTGTCTAGTGATGTCCTGGCATGACAACTGTCAATTGTCTCCTGATTATTCTGCTGACAGTATCCCTGGCTCATACCAGCTGTCACGTGCTCATACTACTGATGATGTCAAGCTCATCAGGAGGAATGTTCCCGAATTTTCATGTACGCTACTCAGCGCACCATGAGTAATGTAGTAATGTTCAAAACAATCTTCGTGAATTCTCAAGACCAAACTCAAGCCAACCCATTTCACCATTTTGGCTCTCGAACAGAATTCGCAGGTATCAACCTACAGCAACAACGTGGATGCACACATCACTTAATCAAGTAGAGCACAGTAGCTACAGTCACTGTAGCCTGAAGTGAAACAAAGTCAAATTAAGGCAGTGCTAAATTTCAGGCATATTTCATCTCTATAACTTCATAACTCCTTTGTCTCTTATAAACATTCTCAACTTACAAATCCTACAACAATTTCATTAACCTGATACACACACAACATAAGAAATATAGCACCAATCAAAGTTCACAAGAATAATGTACAACAAAATCAAATTAGTGAACATAGAAATAATGGTTCACTTACATAAAGCATTCCCCAATTCATATCATAGATCAATAGCAGACATGCATGAAATAGTCTAAGTCCATTCTTCCTCCTGGGCACTCCTTATGGTGTTATTTTGAAAGTGTTTGAGTTTGAAGTAAACAGCCTAAGGCAAGAATATTCTAGATTCACTGACCTATATAGAAACCGAGTGAGTTTCCTATTATCAAACAATAATCATTTATGAGAACAAGACTATCTAATGGGCTGAGTTTAAGGTGTTCACTTGCGGTAGAGAATTCTACACCCTAATCACTTTTGAATTTGAAGTAGAGAAAGAAAGTCTGGCTTGAGTGGTGAGTTTAATTGACTGATTGAGAGAGAATGGACTTAGAAACATTTCATGCATTTTACTATATGTTATACTTGTGTTTATGTAGAAATGTACTATGTGAATTAACTTTTATTACTATAAATGTTTGAACTAAGTTACACTGTGTAATGTATTAATATGTGAATTGTTTGATAAACTGTTTATTTTACCATGTGCGTGCATGGAAATAATGAATACTGTTGTAGGAATTGTAAGTTTGAGAATGGAGTGTCAGAGAGAATGGAGCTATATTGTGATAAACGAGAAACTTAGGTTTGCTCCTTAATTATATGTTGCAATGATCAAGTGCCTTTTTTTAAAAATTGGTTTTAATCTCACTCTGTGAGTGTGAGTTCAACCTTGAGCTGTGAGTCTCAAGTGGAGCCTCAAGTCCAACTTTCAAGTTTCCAGCTACCCTTCGTGAGTTCAAGGGTCAAAACTTGAGTGACTGGGATAGTGTGGGGAAACTTGCAAAGTGTATTGCAGAGTATGTATGCATAAAAGAGTATGCTACACACTTTGGATGTATCAGAGCAAAATATGCTGGGTACATTCTGGAGAGTTCTGGTGCGGTCCGAGTTACCAGAATTGCTGAAATCGTGTCTTACATGAAGGAGTGACATGGGAGGAGACATTCAAGAATATAGCAGTGTGTCAGAGTTTCCAGTGGTGGGAACATGTGCTGAGCACGTTATATTGTGACAGTGTTGCAAAAGGAAGTGAAAGATTGCCAAGCACTTTATAATCTAGGTCATGTAAATTTATACATTTAACTCTAATAACTCCATTTCTATTCTCTGATAGGATTAACCTGCAATTTATATTGACTCTATTGTCAAACTGTAATTTTATTAATATATATTTGTAGTGAGACTGTGTAAACTATAATTATCCAAATGAGGCTTGTGGAATATTGATGTCAAGTTATGTATTTCATTGTAATTGTCATATGTATATTTGATTTTTCTTTTAATAAATTTATTGACATTCTTACATATATTGATGTTGGAGAAGAAAGTGGGTGGGTGGGGGCTCCCTAAATATAGATTAAAAGTCAGATTTGTCTTCTCCTTTAGTAAGAAGTTTTCCACTCAGGGAAACATTATATGACTGGTGGAACAGAGAAAACGTTTACAATGCCTTAAACATCCGCCATGTGAGAGATGAGTGGTTGCTGTTGGAGGAGCATTAATAAAATAAAAATTTTTAGTATTCTCATCACTTGGAATTAATTATGAAAGATTAATTAATAATAAAAATAATCATCATCAGTTCATTAACTAAGTGGCATGCGTGTCACACTGTCCATCCCCATTGGATGAATTTGTTATGAACAAGTGTGAGACTATTAGTCAGAAAAACTACTCATCCAGTTAGACACTGATTTAGATTGCATCAGCAATTTTCTAGTACATTCTCCAACTGAACTGTTTACTCCAACTTTGACACAAAAAATATCATCATAAGCAGTGCCCAAGATTGGGTCACTTTGACATTTAACAATTTATACAACAATTAAGTTTAGAAATAGGGATAGGCAAATTAACTCCGCCACAAAACCTCATCAGCTAAATCTATAGCCTTCAATGCAGAGTTTAACAATAACTACATAATAAGAATAAATTAAAAAAATGAAAAGAAATGGACTAGGTCGATTGCGTTTTATCAAATTCAGACAAGTATTGTAATTACAATATACATATAATTTAAACAATTTCCCCAAATCTTTCATAAATATAGATTTCTTAAGTAGGCCGAGTAAAATTTTCTACATCATATGGTTGTCACTTTACACGTTTACATTTCATTGATAATTATTATTTTGAAGTGATAGGCCTGATGATCTGTTTCCTTCTTGCTTGTTTATATTGTGTTAATTTATAAAATTGGATATAAATATATCGAAAACGGTCGATCCAAACACGCAGTTACCAATGACGCTACAGTGCTTCGGTCTATTCAATATGGCGGACATTTGGCACACCGAATTTGCTGTTGTTGTTAATGTGGGGAACGCTTCCGGCTTCCGCCGCTTTCGCGTTTGGAGAGGGGGGGGAGAGGGAGGGGGTGCCTTTCTGCTGCTGCGTGTGCCCGTTGAGAAAAACATGTCTGGCCGGCAAAGGCGGACTCCAAACCCGGTGATCCGTGGGTTGAAGTCGATGTTATTGTTGTTCCTGGCGGTGGCTCTGATGTTGTTGCCGTTTCTGGTGTTATGGTGAGGGGGGGGGTGTCTTACAGAGCCCAGGCTAGTAACACACCAGATCTATATCCAGTGTGTACATGTGCCCGGGTTGTTCGACTTCCCGGTCTCTTCACTGGCGGCGTCGTTGTTGTTGGAGTGGCTGTCCCCGGTGTCCGTTGGGATGCTTGCATGTGGGCGCTGGCGGCGTCGTTGTTGTTGTTGTCGTGGCTGTCCCCGGTGTCCGTTGGGATGCCTGAAGGTGGGCGCTGGCGGCCAGTACAGATGGTCGAGTAGCAGTTGGATTAAATCAGCCATTGGATGGTTAAAATAACCCCAAGAGGGGTAATGTTGTTCCTGGTACTGCCCCTGTTGTTGTTGTTGTCCGCGATGTTGTTGAGGTTGTTGTCGAGGGCACTGTTGTTGTCTCCGAATATGTGGTGGCGGGCGCCGTCTTTTTTTTCTTTCGCCCTGTTTTGTTGTTGTTGGTGTTGGTGGAGTGGGCTGGCATTCTGATGTTGATGCTGTTGTAGTTGTCGCCGTTGTTGGTGGTCGAGGCGGCGTCGCTGGTATGGGTGAGAGGGGCACGGCCTCGAGTTCCCTTGAAACCTGGTCCAGTAAGTTATCAACTTCGTTGGATTGTTGAGGTTCGTTCTTGTGGACGTTTGTCGTTTGGATTTTTTTTTCCTTCGTCTCGATGTTGATGTTGGTAGTCTGTGTATTAGCGGCTTTATGAGGTTTTTCCTTTTTTTTCTTTGTCTCTGTTTGGGTTTTTTTTTCCTCACTTGTAGTCCTTTGCGTTTGCGTTTTCTTTTCTTCCGACGCTGGAGTTGGTGTCTGGGAAAATGCCACTTTGGTGTTAATTTTTCCAGTCGAAGTCTGTGTGGCGTTGACTTTTGTGGTTGGTGGAATTTTCCACACGATGTGTGTATTGGTTTCCTTATCGCACGTGTCGACTGGTGATGTTTGTGATTCGTTTTCCGCTGTTCTTGGGCCTCCTCTCGTATAATACTGATGTACGTCAAAAGCCTCACGTATAGCCTTTTGGTTAGATGTTAGAAATAAATTAAATAGTAGAAGTTTATATGGACTACTGAAGCAGTCTATACGGTCGTCGAATGACAGGCAACGATAAGACAGCCATAAATTGAATTTTTTCCCAAGTTTTCTTGAATAGAGGGTGATCTCCATGGCTCTGTCGTGTTTCTTGATTGCGTCTTGTTCACCCGGCCCTGAAAAGGGCAAAGGGCTAATGTCTACCTGTTCCTCCGTCCCTGAAAGGGGCAGGGAAGTAGAGTTGATAATCGATCGGGTGGAGCGTGTTTCCATGTTCAGCTCGATCGTGCTTCTCCGTCGGTGGTCCGATGCGAAGTGTACACCGAATTTGCACTTGTGACCTCTCCATATATAGAGCTAGGTGGTATGTACTGAGTGTTTCGCGAAAGCGGCGGAAGCCGGAAGCGCCCCCTACACTCCATCCATCCTGAGTGTCTGTATCTCTGTCAACAGCGCAGACCTCGAGCCGTCTACAGCACTTTCGTTAATGTACTTTCGCAAACGTGTTTCCTCATTGGAAGTATAACTTTCGTTTCATTTTATGTACTTTTCTTTTTCATATGTGTTTTTTCACTAGGTAGTTTCTGCGTAGACTCTCTACTTTCGATTCATTTTCTTTCTTTGAAGCAATATTTTGACTACGTAAGGCCGGAGTTGTGTACCGTATTTCTTCGTTTTATAGTACTCCCGCCCCGTCTGAATTTGTTCTGTGTGTGTGTGTGTGTGTATGCACGCACGAACACACACACACATACACACACACATATGCACGTTTAATTTAAAGTCAATCAATAAACATATCTCTTGTGTCTTGTGTTTTTAATATTACAGGCGAGTATTAATAAATTTATTTATAAGTTATTATAAGTTATAATTTCTCCTGTTTTCCTAAAAATTGTCCTAAAAATCACTCATTTCTTTTATAGATGATTATTATTATTATTATTATGCCTTTTCCCACGACTTCTATTGACTTGGTTATGAACCAAGGTCTCGGAATCTTACCAAGATTCTGGGAGATTCAAGATTTTATGGAGGATGTGGGCGCTTCCGAGAAGGGCTGCTTTCAGCAGTGGGTCAATTTTGTGTTGTCCAGAAACTTTATTCAGATAGTTGTCCACATTCAGTTGTTTTGTTCCCCAAAGATCCTATCACTATAAGTATTACTTGTACTTTTACATTCCACAGTCTCTGAATTTCTAATATAAGCTCCTGGTATTTTTCTATTTTTTTTTTTTTGAATCAGCAATATCGATGATTGTTGCTGTTCTATTGGACTTATTGACAACTACTATATCGGGTCTTCGCGCAGGAATCACTCGATCCATCCTTATTTCAAAGTCCCACAGTATTTTGACTTCTTCTGTTTCAATGACTTTTCCGGTTAGTACATCCGGAATAATAATAATAATAATAATAATGGCATTCCACTAGGCTGCAAGCTGCGCACACTGAAGATCGTTTGGCTGATGACGTGGAAAGAGCATGGCAGTTGTCTATTGGTCGCTTTCTCCAGAAAATTCACCACATTGTTTCTCGGGAAATTGTTCATTCTCATCTCTATATCATAAAAAAATATCTACCTCTTTCCGCACATCCGCCAGCAAAATCAAAGAAAATTGAACTTAACACGGAGTCCCCAAATCATCAACATCTACAAACAGAGGAGTGAGGTTGGGGGACCTGCTCAATTTTGGGATTATAGCCTAGGGCTATATCTAATGTTCTGCTGTTTTCTCAAACTCTCCCCGTTTAAAAAATGGAACATAAAGGTACTTACCTTATTTTCTGAGCCTCATCTCTCACCCCTGTCACCGCCCCAACCCACCCCAGTTCAAAATGAGAGCGTACAATAATTTGTATCGAATACAAATGTACACTGATAATGCAATCTTAGTTCCTTAAGGATTTTGACACTGCAGATCCCATCTTCTAGATAGGAATCATATTAGCGTTAGTACGGTATTACTTCCAAATAAATTGATACGGGAAACTCGAGCACATCACCAAACACACCGTACGAACCTTTGCCGTTGTGAAGAGGTATGTAACCTGTTTTTGTATTGATAGGATTTTTGTACATTTCGCTAACAGTATTAAAGCGAAGAATAATGTAACACCGTTGTGAAGAGGTATGTAATCTGTTTTTGTATTGATAGGATATTTGTACATTTCGCTAACAGTATTTAAGCGAAGAATAATGTAAGACCGTCTGAATCTATAACACCAAGCCTGGCACTAGGTCAGAATGAATTAATTCTAGACGTGCGGTTTGTACTCGATCGATTGTAGACATTGCTGAATAAATATTTCTTTATGTATAAGATATTCAATTTTATATTTAGAACTGCTTTGGTTTTATTATACAAGATATTCCAAGTCTATTTTATATTTAGAACTGCTTTTGTTTTTATTATATAAGATATTCCAAGTCAATTTTATATTTAGAACTGCTTTAGGTTTATTATATTATAATCTGTCGAAAAAACTAACGAAAGAAATCCATAAGAAGAATAATATAAATGATGCAATACACACTAACTAATCATACCAGAATTGAAATAAATATACTGACAAATGGGAACACATATATCCCGAGTAAAAATTAGAAAAAAGTTTCTAACTTAAAGCACCGATATGATATTTATTTGAAAAAGTAATACGTGTTGTTCTGTTGACGCTATTTCAGAAGTTCAAAGAATATGTGGGCAGATTGCCCCACCCCTCTAGTACTTGTTCAGTTTAGACACGTCATTACACTATTAAACAGTTCTATGACATCTGGGCGGGCGACATTTTACAAACGACACTTAGTGGGCGACAAGTGGCTAACGTCAACTAGCTATTGACACATGCCTAGCAACAACTGGCGAACGGCAAGTGATTTGTGCATAATACGTTATGCGACATTTTGCTTCTTTATGTGACACGCCTGGTGTGTTAATACTAATTAATAATTATATTTATGTGACATGCCTGGTGTGTTAATACTAATTACTAATTATATTTATGTGACACGCCTGGTGTGTTAATACTAATTAATAATTATATTTATGTGACACGCCTGGTGTGTTAATACTAATTAATAATTATATTTATGTGACACTCCTGGTGTGTTAATACTAATTAATAATTATTTATGTGACACACCTGGTATGTTAATACTAATTAATAATTATATTTATGTGACATGCCTGGTGTGTTAATACTAATTAATAATTATATTTATGAATTAGTTTGTCGTAATCGCTTATCAGTGATTAAGTTAAGATTTCATTGCTTAACACGAGTTTCCTACCCTCATATCACTATAAGCTTACACACCACCGGTACATAACTTCTTCGCAGGTAGAGTTTCTTACTGAAGGAGTTATCTAAAAACAACATAAGCCACTTTCATTCACTAGTCTAGCTCCCGAACCCCCATCTATTGTCCTCAAAGTAGTCAACTATGGGTTCAGCACGATCAGGATATCTAGCATCTATCAGGGCATCAAATGCGTCCACTGCATCAGATACAGGAACGGAAGCAATAGCATTCAGCATTCGTACAAACAGCGAAAAGTCTTCCTCTGTGTAATCAGTTTGTAAACTGTGGTGCTGAACTTGGCGGTATATGCATTGCGAGAAGGGATAGAAACACCCAGACTGTGAAACATTTGGAAATACAAATTGCACAGCGTTTATTATTGCACGTTCAAAATCAGTAAAATCAGTTTCCCTTGCACCCCCTTTGCATTACCCATTTTTGTGCCATCCTCAGCTAACAGTGCCCTAGCTGGTGTATAGACATATTGGCCGCGTTATCACGGATACCCGCTCACAATTTTACCACCTGGGTATTAGCACGGCAATGAGTAACCGTTGACAGCACTAATGGTCACATCCAAAATTTCATTAGGGGCTGGTTGAATTTCATCTACAGTTAATTAGAATCAACCACACAATACAGTTCATTAGGTAGGATCAACCACACAACTCGCCATCAGAAAGATTGGCCTCGAAACTTGCCATGCCTGACAAAAAGTTCGGTTCAAAATGGCTGCTCAACTTGAACAAAAGTGTGTGTGTGTGTGTGTGTGGAGAAATCGTGCCCTTTCAATGACATGACCATTCTAGTAATAGTATCCAATGATAAAATTTAGAACAGATTGGCTGCTGAAGCCAAACACATGTTTTCTTCACTCTGATTGATTATTTTGAATTATTTTCACTTAACACTGATCCAGTGCGTGTGGGACTGAGCGCGACCCTATGACAACGTGGAACGTTTTGACTTTGTGATGAACTTTGAACCTGATGTTTATATTAGGAAATAACTATTGGTAAGCAATACAATAACTGATCTTTCTTTAAAAAAGAAACCATTTGACTACGCTTGTAAGGTAAGAAAGGAAAGCACACTCATAGTACTATATTCAATAGTTCTCAAAAGCAGGCATTTAATAATGGAGTACATATCAAGGATACAACAGATGTTATAAATAAAATAGATGTCAAGAGCGATCAATTAAAAGAATGAACTGCACTCGTTGAATGAAAAATTTAAAAAAAACAGTTGATAGAAATCATTAGCTTTATCACTATTATTATATAATACGTAATTTTAACACTAATTATAAAAGCACGTAATTTTAACACTAATGATAAAAACACGTAATTTTAGCCAGTGCATGCGTATAAAACTGACCACACAGTCTATCTTTTCCTCTGACATTGCATTGCGCTTGTGATATAAGACCTTCTGTACATAAGGAAGAAAAGTGTCAGTATTGGCGAAATGCTGCCATCATTGATTTTTACACGAAATCAACTTGTAAAAGAGTGAACCGAAATTCGGGTTTCTTTCTTGACCCGTGAGGTCACGCGCAAGTCTAATTTCTTCAAAAGGTGGACGAGTTCATCATAGTACTGACGTAACTTGGAGCTCCGTTTATTGTTTTACTCCGATCAGTAAATCATGGGATCAATAAATGTGATATTGACAACCCGGAAGTGTGCTAAATTACGTCAAAGACTACATGTGGGTGAATTAATTATGAGTTTTCTTTCTCGTGAAATATTGTGAAACGCTGTACGGGATATAAATGAACAGTTGGAAGGAAAATACACGTCTGCAAAACAAAACTTCAAAAGTAAATCCTATAATAAATATTTTAAGTACACTTATAACTAAAGAATGTGCTTATATTTATAAGTGTAATATGATACTGAATTTGTTGGGTATTTTTTTAATTGAGTGACTGATGGCTACAAGATTAATCAATCGTAAAATAGACATTGGTTTTTTTGTTGTTATTGGTTAGGTGAGTGTGGGGCTTTGCTGCCGAGGTCATCTCATAACGCTGAGGATAAATGCAAAGATAGATCATAATTTTCATCAACAACAAAAGGCATCGATCGGTGACGTTAACTTACGCAGTGTTTGCCATGCGCGAACGAAGGGGTCACGTGATGTGTGACGCGAACATTGTGCTCACAGTGACCTAAGTAAAACGTAAAATATATGTGAGTTTCTAAGTCCCGACAAAAGACAGCCATAACGTTGTACTCAACAGCATTCTTGATCCTTGTGCACAAAGTTTACCGAGTTTTGTATGAGAGCTTATCGTAAAAAAAAAAAAAAATCCTTAAGAACTGCGCGCTTTTGTCGAGAGCCACAATAACGCTCAACTGTTTACAACCACCACAAATAATTCTATAATGTCTACTAATGTCTACAACCACTAAAAATTCTATAACGTTTAGGAGCACATAAATCCTATAATGTCTACAGTAAAAATAAACTCTATAATATTAACAGCACACTAACTCTAAAATGTTTACATTCACAATAACTCTATAGTATTTACAAACACATTAACTCTATAATATTTACCTTCACAATTACTTTGTAATATTTACATTCGCAATAACGCAACACATAAAACAATATGTTCGCAGTCAGAAATAAAGTTATTACAAGAACAATAACTTTATGCAGTCTTCAGCCATAGTGACCTTATACTGTCGAGAACAACCCTAACTCTATAAAGGCTACAAATATTTCCCTTTCAAAACATAAATCTTCTTTCAAAACAAAAATCTCATCTTTTAAAACAAATATTTCCCTTTCAAAACAAATGTCTCCCTTTTAAACATAATCTTTTCCTTTCAAAACAACTGTCTCCCTTTCAAAACATAATCTTTTCCTTTCAAAACAACTGTCTCCCTTTCAAAACATAATCTTTCCCTTTCAAAACAAATATTTCTCTTTTAAAACAAATATTTCCCTTTCAAAACAAATATTTCCCTTTCAAAACATAAATCTTTTCCTTTCAAAACATAAATCTCCCCTTTTAAAACAAATCTTTCCCTTTCAAAATATAAATCTCCTCCTTTAAAAACAAATATCTTTCTTTCAAAACATATCTCTCCCTTTCAAAGCACAAATCTTTCCTATTCGAAACATAAATTTCTCCTTTTCATAAATTATAAAATGAATTAATATGTCCCCTTCAAAACATAAATAGCTGCCTTTCAAAGCAAAAATCTCTCCATTTTAAAATATAAAATTTCATTTTCAAAGTATAAATATCTTGCTTTCAAAACAAATATATCCTTTTCAATATATATCCCTTTCAAAACATAACTCTCTCCTTTCTGAAACATAAATCTCTCCCTTTCAAAACAAAAACCTCTCCCTTTGCTCTTGCACCCTCAATGTTTGAAAGCAGACGTGGAAACCCCAATCAATCAAGCAAACCCCTTACCATTAAAGTAAGGAACATAGTTTTAATAGATTCAAGATGACAACGAGGGCCACATATGTCGTCTGGCCTACAGCACAAGTGGAAAGTAATATTTGTATGTTATGTCTTTAAGAGTGCTGCAAAATATTCTATGGTTAATCGTATTGATAAAAAATAAGGTTGTTTTCTTTAATTTGTACACTTATGAAGGGAATCAATGTTAGTCTCGTGCTCTTCATTGTCCATTGACAGAGATGATTCTTAAAAGCAATTAAACTTTACATTTTCTGTTTCCAACAGATTTCTTCAAGTTGCCGAGGTGCAGTCATTGATTTGATAGCTCTTAGACTTCGACTAAGTAACTATCACTATATTGAATTTTCGCATGAAAATGCTTCATTACTTAAAAATTCCTAAAATTTGAAATGTCGTGAAAATTCCTAAACGATTCAGAAAACGCTTTATTCAATTTTCTTGTACATTTCCACTGACAAATGTGCGCCCATCCACCGTAACACACGACAATTGCTCAGCCGTGCAAAGAATGGATTTAAGGGAAGTTCTTCGCTTGAGAAGACAGATCCAAGGTGGCATGTCGCAAGGCATGGTGACTGTCGACTCAAGCGAGAACTCCAGTGAATCAGATGATGGATTACAAAACAGACAAGAACATGAACTGAATCATAGTCCAGACGATGAAATGTACCTACATACTAATTCACAGAATCAAGAACGATCCAGAAGAATTCAGGTGGTACATCAAGAAGATATGAGGCGTCGCATTGGTCGTGATCGGGACAGATCTAGGACACAGCAGTCAGACAGGAGTAGGTTAGGGACACATGCTATTGATCGGGACAGATCTAGGACACAGCAGTCAGACAGGAGTAGGTTAGGGACACATGCTAGTGATCGGGACAGATCTAGGACACAGCAGTCAGACAGGAGTAGGTTAGGGACACATGCTATTGATCGGGACAGATCTAGGACACAGCAGTCAGACAGGAGTAGGTTAGGGACACATGCTAGTGATCGGGACAGATCTAGGACACAGCAGGCAGACAGGAGTAGGTTAGGGACACATGCTAGTGATCGGGACAGATCTAGGACACAGCAGGCAGACAGGAAGCAAGGAGACAGCATAAACACTACACTTGGAGGTAACAGAAACAGGGAACATGTAGATAGCAAAAGCAGAAACAATAAAAGTGGGGAACATATGAAGGATGACAACAGAAACAACAGAAGTGGGGAACATATGAAGGATGACAACAGTGATCGCAGTTACGTCAGAAAGAAGGAGTGTATTAAAAGTAAACACACGGAACAATCAAATAACAGAAGCAGAAAACGTGGTCATAGCTGCAGCAGGGAGACTATGGATAGTAGTAATAGGGAGTACGTGGATAGTCGAAGCAAGTACGAGGATAGTCGAAGCAGTGAACAAAAGATCAGCACGAATAGGAAGTATACATGTAGCAATTCCATGGAGTTTGGGAGTGGCAGAAACAGAACTGCACCAGAAACAGTTTGCTCTCAGACAAACTCTGCCTATGGCATTTGCAAAGAAGATTGTAGATCTGGAAGAAAAGGCACAGAAGTTTTAATATGTGATAAAAACAAATTCTATAAACGAAATGATGGCTCGAGAGAATCAACACAGTCCAGATCAAAGAGAATCAACACAGTCCAGATCAAAGGTCCTCTGACGATTACTGCACACAACAGAGACATTATTCCACAAGCACTAAGAGTGGGTGGCCAGCAGGATTCAGAAATGAGCAATCTGCATGAAAGAATGAGCAATAAAGATATACATTTACGTAGAGAAAGTAAAAATAGAAATGAAAATAAGTCTAGGTCTGTGCTAAAAGATAAATGTATAGAAGTGGCCCCTTGCCAGAAAATGGGTACAGATCAACAACATCATAACAATAGATCCCCCAAAGAAATGGAACTTATCCAGCTAAATTCAGACTTTGAACATTTCATAAAAGAAATCTTACAATTTTCGCATTTGGAAGATAAACCTACCGCAGAAGTGGTGTGCATATTCCTAGCCAGGAATCAAGAGAACATCATTAAACTTGTAAAAGAGGTGGGGACAGGAAATAAAGATTTGATTGACAGTTTCATTGTAGTGCTTCACAGTGCTCTTGGGGTGTCACCGCTATGCTCCAAGCAGCTCCAGCAAATTTTCACCAGTTTAAAGGCATGCACGTTCTTTGAAACACTGCTCGTGAATGACGTGGTGAAAGGCTTGGCGATAACTGTCCATCATAACCCAGATGAGAGTGACGTCAGTATGGTGCTAAACTTACTGGACATTATGATGGCAATGATTAGAGCAGGAGTCCTCTCTCAGCTCGATACTCTCCCTTGCTGTACACTCGTTCGAAGGTTTCTTCAAGAAAACAAATGCATGACAGATGTCTGGGTGTCCCTTCAAAATTTACTGGACGCGGTAGAAAACGAAGTTAGAAATGTGGGGGCAAATACGAGCAGATGGGCTGCTTCCATCAGTACTGACACATCTCAGCCATGCAGGAATTTTCGGGATCTTGGCTTAGAGAATATGTCAATCTTGCCTGATGAATTGGAAATCAGAAAGAGGAAAAAGATCAGCATGAGTCCTCGAAACTTACTCGACCCTTTTAGCTCAGCGAGTGATTATGTGAGATACATTTTCCTCACATTCCGAGAAGATTTCATCGATCCCCTGTGTCGAGCCATCCAGGATTATACCATGTATTTGGCAACAAGGCGTCCAGATGTCAAAGACACTTCCCGCCACCAGAGAAGAAGAGTGAGATTTCGGAATCAAGATGTACGCTTGTATGAGGATGTTGAAGTTCTGAACACAGCATTGTCTAATGATACGGATGTTGACTTCACCATTCGAATCGACACATCTTGCATTAAAAACTTCAACTACCGTCTCAAGTTTGGTTCTTTAGTGACTCTCTCTTGCAACGACTTCCAGACCATAATATTTGCTATAGTCAAAGACCGGGATGTAGCAAAGCTCAAGAAAAGCGGTCTCCTGAACATTCACATAATAGGAAATGTGAGAGACAATGAGTTGGAAAGAATGTACTTAGAGAGTCATGGACAAGACATAGAAAGATCCATAAATACCCAAATGAATTTACCAGAAAAAAGAACGGGTACAAATAATGAACATATTGGAAGGACTCAAGAGATGGAAAACATTCATACCCAACATGTTCCAGAACCTGTAGAGGAGAACCCATTAGATGATGTCAGTCATTTCCAAGGACGCAAATTCACAATGCTGGAAAGTACCACATTGTACGAAGCATACCGCCGCCCACTTGAGGCTCTGAAAGAATTTCATGCGCTACTGCTTAGGAGAGAGAGTTCATTACCCTTCAAGAAGCAACTTTTGGAACTCAGCAAGTGTATAGGCGCCCCAAAATATCTTGAAGTCACGGACTGTGAAGTGTCATTCTCTTGCATGAAGAAATACAGAAAGAAAGCATGTAGTTCATCAAGCACTTCAGATCATAGAGTTCAAACGCTGGACAGATTTAGTCTTCTTGTAAATACCTGGACAGCTCCAGACAGCTTTGACAACAGTGAAACACCATCAAAGAAAATGAAGCTAGACAAAAAGGAAAAAATAAATCAAATTTACAAGAATAAGCGACTGGACCAGCCTGCCACTTGGCCGAGGGCAGAGGATCTTGGTCTAGACAAATCACAGTACGAAGCATTGCGCAGCGCCCTCACACAGGAAGTAGCACTCATCCAAGGACCACCTGGCACTGGGAAGACAACTCTTGGTATCAGAATCGCCGAATTTTTTCTCAAAAATGAATATCTTTGGCGAGAAGACCATAACGAACTGATGTATAAAGCTCCACTCCTGTTGCTAAGTTACACTAACCACGCTTTGGATCAGTTCCTCAGTGAACTTCTGGACTTGCCTGTTCTGGAAAATTGTCAGCCCGGTGATGTAGTGCGTGCTGGATCACGCTCAGAATGCGAGAAACTTAACAATCACATCTTAAGTAGATTAAGGAAAGACTCAACTGTTATGCATATTGACCAGTACAGACTAAAACAACTTAGAAGGTCAAGGTCGGACATGGAAAATGCCCTGATGATAATCAGGGATGGAGTAGTGCACGAAGATTGCTTGCGAGGGCGGAGGTTGATGTCAGCAAACCATTACCAGAGTATAGTAAGGAAGGGTCAAAAGAACATTTCTCACATGATATCATGGCTTCATCTGCAGAACAAAGAAGATCTTTACATTAATTTGTCCCAACCAGTTCATGTGCACAAAGGTACCGTTAGATATGCTGCCCAGAATTTAAGTGTTGCTACAGAAGACATCAGACTAGAAGAGGGAGAGATTGTCGACGATGAAGACAATGCTCAA